>OY293303.1:77123704-77723704 GCA_958502075.1 Orchestes rusci
AACACATGAGTTCTCATGGAAAAATCCATCAACATAATTTTTTTGAATAATTGCGATACATTGTTGGCTTAGGAACATAGGAGGCCCTCAAAATCCGTCATAAAAAATCCAGGACCGTATTTAAAAAAACAAAGTTGATGATGGCTGCTCATAGACGAAACGTCGGTTCTTCAATTTAATAACGCTATCTTGTAAAGGGCAAAAAGTGGCAATGAAGAAGTTCCATTCATTTCAAAATATCTCTTCAAATGTGGTCAGAAAAAAATGAAAACAATTTTGAAAAATTTCGGATTTTTTCGGATAATTTCGGACTTAGTCGGAATTTCTTGGCTTTCAAAACGGCATTTTGTTAAGCATCAAAATACGCAACTTTGCCTCCATTTAACCGACCTTGTATCTTTCACGGTTTTCAAGATCCCCATGATAGACATTCTTATCTTGGACACACTGTATATCTCCAAACTGAGTAGAATAAATGAGTTCGACTGAATAACAAAAAAGTTTATGAATAACTTGTACTTTTGCATGCGCGTAATTTCAAAGTTCCTGCACTCGATTAATATTTTCGATGCGTCGCGACGCTTTACTCTTGGTAGGCGTCGAATTTTTTTAACTGTGAAAAATAAGTACTCGACCCCATACATTGACTACATTTTACAGAAATCAAATATTCCTATTCGTTTCCGAGATATTGACGTGGGGAGTTTTAAGTGAAAAACCCTGTATATATATGTTACAGTAAATGTTAGGAATTTAGTGAAAGCTAGCTTTTACTAGTTGATGCTAGCAATTACTTGATCCGTTAGAAAATGTTGAATTTTGAAGAATATTGTACACTTTTACTAGTGAATGTTGGAGAAACTTTATCAAATCAACTTTTGCTGAAAGCAGTTAGGAAAAGTACTTTTTACAACTTATTTCCGCCTTTTAACTAACCCAAGGTGCACGGGGCACTTAATGATGTCGCTCACGCGACATCAAAATTTTCGCCAAACCCAAACTAACCCAAACTGACCCAGACTAACCCCTACTGAGAATACTTAAGTATTTTCTATAATACGGTATCTGAACAATGTTCACATTGTACACCTGCGATTCATAACTCTCGTATTTTCCCGAGCGTCTAATCTGTCGGCGAATTCCAACTCGGACCAAAAAGGATATTTATAATTACGTCCAGTGACTTCGATAATAGTTTTCAGTATAGCAGCTTTCACTAGAATAGTTACGTGAATGCTAACAATCACTAGTAAAAGTATGATGAAGTCGATCGAATCCAACTTTCACTAGCTAAATGTTTCCAAATCAGGACAAGCTCACTTTTCCTAGTAACAGTTAGCTTTTACTGATTACCAGGTTTTACTGTGACATATATATATATATATGTGAAGGCACGTCATAGACGGCAGACGGGATCGTACGGTAGGGAGGGGGGACCGGTTTTTACATTCCTTGCAATGGTCACCACATTTTAACGTTGAATCCGAACCACGGTCCTGGACCCCATCGGAGTACAGACTGACATACCAGTGTGTACTGGAGAAACAGCCGCGCTCGCAGTGGAATCTACCGACTGGCGAGTGTGTATCTTTATTCTTCGTTCCCCACGAGAATATCCGATTCTCTCCGGCTGGTTACCGGCGTGAATAGGGAGATCAACTATACCTTTTGCACTCTGCCTCGTGGGTTCCGCTAAAATACCAGGCATTCAATTCGACTATTGACGGTCTATTGCCATTGCTGGGCATCGAACCCAGCACCAGGCCGGTTCCCACTTACTGACCCAACGCTTTACACGTTGCGCCAGCCCGGCCTCAACATCCATCGTTGTTTTGTTTTTGTTTGTTAATTTGTTAGGTTATAGTATCTGCAGAATCTCACTAACGCGTTCGTTGAATCTCCTTTACACTGACAGCCATGACTTACAACAGCAGTCTGCCCCACCCTACCCTACACCAAAATAACAAACACACCTCTTTCCTCTGCAAAAAAGATACTTCTCATTTGTTCCTTTTCTTTTGCTTTGTCTTTTTATGCGTGTTGAACCACTAGAACAAGCATAGCAGCCCTAACGTACGCGATTTGTTTGAGTCGATCACATTTTGTTTTCGTTTATGTGTGTGTAATGCTATTTTGACTAATTTGTGAAATGATCTATACAAACCAACCGTCCGTTAAAAAGCTCCACGAACACAGCAATTTTTTGGAATAATTGCCACACTAAATCTTCTTCTCGAGCAGAAATAATTTATTTACAACCGTCACTTTGACGAATCTATTAACATCATAGCAACGCATTCCAAATAGCTCTATTGATGCCCAACGTTGCCGTTTGTGATAAAAATTCCTCTTATCAACGTTTAAGTGTAAAAGATCCAGGAAAATCGTTCGAGTATTCAACGACAAGTAGTAATAGCGATGAAAAAAAGGCAACACTGTCCTTGAATATTGAAGAGGAATACATTTATTTGATGATAGTGAATTTCAAGTAATTGTTATTGAATTGGTGATAGAAAATCTGGTGAAAGGTATTTCAAGGAAGTCAATATGAAGAACTAGGAGCTTGCTTTTCCCCTTTCCCCCCATGTTTACATTGACATGTTCGACTCACACAATATTGTTCGTTTATGCTTTTGGTGGTTCAATATTCGGAGATTTTGACCTTCCCTATACGCTCCTGAAATGATGTCATTTACTTACCGGACACCCTGTATACAGGGTTAGTTTGGGTTAGAAAATTGGGGAGGTGATTGTATGTGATAAAATAATATTTTTCTAGTTATTGATATATTTCAGACATTTGGTACAAAGTTTCATCTTGTTTATCTGTAAGATTCTTTGGAAAAAAATGTTTCTCTACCCTGGTCCTAGAGGGCGCTTTACCTGAAATCCGAATTTTATATTTCACATAATTTTTTTGTTTTGACAGATTTCTCAAAAACAAATCCGCCGTTTTAAGGATTGGAAAAGACTAGACAAAAAATGTTCTCTTTGTCCGAGTCGAATTATCTCACCGTTTGGCCGCAAATCGACAATAAACTAAATTATTTCAAGAATAATTCGCTTTTAATGACATGATAACAAAGAAAATACACAACAAAAAAAAAAGACATCAGACGTAATATCACAATTGTTTAATCCACGACTTGACATTTCGATCGTGGCAACACCGCCCACTTTTGAAATTGGACAGTCAACGCCGACGCAAACAGACACCACAGCAACGCAGATGGCGACTTCGTTTTTTGGACTAGCAACGAAAAAAATAACAATTCATTGTCAATAATTTTAGATTTTGTTCACGTGTTAAACGAAAAATAGAGTAATTTTTCGATTTAAAAAGAAGTTTTATTGAGGAGAAGTCCCTCAACAATTTTAAAGTACGCGTTGTGAACATCTTCTTGGTCCTTTTACCCGGATAATTTCGAGAACAAGCTTCAATTTGAGTGGAAGAAATGGTGGCCGAACGAGTGTGATTTGCACATGGAGATTGGAGGCAATTTTGAACGATCATCTAGTTGGAGTGAAGAAGACGCTTACGATTGAATTTGCCAGCAGTATTCCAGAAGATATAAAGTTATTTGGTCAAGCCAATGTCATAGGAAATCGCAAGTATCCTATTTCACAATTTTCCTAGGCATTTTTCAAGCAAAGTTTACAATTTCAAGTCTAGTTTTTTCAAGTTAAACTCATTTTCATTTAAGTATCATATTCAATAATTTAAGAATGGAATCTGATCTAAGAATTCTAATTCGCAACAGAGGATCTATAAAGCATAAATTGACGATTCTAGAAACATTTATAACGAATCAAGTTATCTTCACCAGAGGAAAAAGCCAGTATGGTTGATGTTGACACACGCTTCAAAGTAAATTCCAATCTGTTACAAGATTTTGAGGTCATTCAAATGAAAATTGAGTCTTTGTGTGAAGAATATGATCTAGAAACTCAGTACGATGAGCGAGAAAGTTTTCAGAATAGATTTTGTGAGGCGGAAGCATTTTTATCGACTTATTTAAACAAGGAATTGATCAGTATGGAAGTTTCCAATACAATTGAAACCACGTCATCTGTTCAACAAGCGAGTAACGTTTTACCAAATTCAAATTCTCAAATGGACGCCTTTCAAAATATTCTTTTGCCAAAACTCAAACTTCCCACATTTTCGGGAAATTTTGAACATTGGTTGAATTTCAAATTGAATTTTGATTCTATTATCTCAAGTAATAAAAGTCTGACAGATAGTCAAAAGTTCCAATTTTTGAAAGCGTCATGCAAAGGATATGCATCGAGATTAGTTGAAGGTTTGGAAGGTGTGAGTAAACCTTTCGAAGAAAGTTGGCAGATTCTTTGTCAAAAATTTGACAAGAAACAGTTCCTGTTAGATACGCATTTTCAAGTGTTATTTGAAATTCCACAAGTGTACAAGGAGAATTTTCATCAATTCAATAATAATCTGGACATAATTACAAAGCTTATCAATGCAATTCAAAGCCTTGAGTTATCTGAAAAAATTCTGTTTGACTCCCTAATTATTCATGTGTTATCCAATAAATTGGACAAAATTTCTTTGAGAGAATGGAAAGAGTTTGAATATCATGAAGAATTACCGACGTTTGATGAATTTATCACTTTTCTTAAAGACAAGGTTGATTTATTGCAATCACTGGAACAATCGTTTTCAAAAAGTCATGATTTATCTACATACTCAACTCCCCAGAATAAGCCCAGTTTCAGACATAATAATCAATCGCATGTCAATCTCGTAGCACAACAGTCACAATTCAAATGTAGTTTTTGCAGTAAAGACCATTCAATCAACAAGTGTCAAGAATTTTTGTGTTTACAAATTCCAGACAGATTGGAAAAAGTCAATCAGCTCAATTTGTGTGTAAATTGTATATTGACTGGTCATACTGCTGACAAATGTTCTCGTAGCTCGTGCAAAATTTGTAAAAGCAAAAACAAAAATTTAAAACATAATTCGCTATTGCATTTAGATAAATCAAGTCAATTACAAGAATCCCCGAGTTTGAATCTGTTAGTTGCTCCTAATATGATAGACCAACCGAGCAATATTTTGTTGTCTACTATTTCATGTCAAGTTCAAGATTCAAAAGGTAACATGCATACGTGCTGTGCCTCACCAGACTGTGGCGCACAGTCAAATTTAATTTCCAAAGAATTTTGTAACAAATTAAAGTTGCCATGTAGTCCAGCCAAGTTAGAAATTGTAGGTATAAACAAGGTAAGCTCCACATTAGAGAGGAAATGCAACATCAAGATCTTCTCCAAGTCTACTGATTTTAACTGCAGTATTTCTTGTTATGTAATTTCAAGTATCACAAATGTCCTTCCCCATTTTCCTGTAGACATGAAAGAGCTTCAGGTGCCCAAACGAATCGTATTGGCAGATCCAGAGTTTTATCGTCCAAAGAAAGTTGATCTTCTGATAGGTGCCAGTATTTTTTGGGATTTAATTCAGGAAGGCAAAGTTAAATTGGGTGATGGTCGTCCTATCCCACAAAATACGTCTTTCGGTTATATTGTAGCAGGAAATTCTCCCATTAACGTTGATAGAGCAGTTTGTCATTTTGTGAAAAGTCACGTTCCAGAGGATGAGCAATAAAAAAAATTTTGGGAAATTGAGGAAGTCCAAGTTCCTGATTGCTTATCAAACGATGACGTCAAATGCGAAGAACTTTTTTATAGAGATACCTTTCGCAATGAAGAGGGCCAATTTGTTGTGAAGTTTCTCTTAAAACATTCCCCGAGCCTATTAGGAAGTTCCAGAGAGGTAGCCACTCGACGATTCAAATCTCTCGAGAAGAAATTTGTTGATCCCAAGTTCAAACAATTATATTCTGAATTTATTCATGAGTACGAGTGTATGGGACACATGTCTAAAGTAATTGCAGATGTAGTATCCAATTCATCTCCAATGTATTTTTTACCTCATCATGGAATTCTCAAAGAAGATCACATCACGACTAAATTGAGGACTGTGTTTGATGGAAGTTGTTCAACTTACACCGGATGGTCTTTAAACGATCTCCAATATATTGGACCAAAAGTTCAAAATGATATTTTGAATATTCTTCTTCGTTTCAGAACTTACGTCTATGTTGTCTCAGCTGATGTGTCTAAAATGTATAGATGCATTCTAATGTATGCAGACCATCGACCATTACAGCAAATTGTATGGCGTGATAGTCCTGATGATGATCTCTCTATTTTTCCATTGAATACAGTATCTTACGGTACAAGTTCTGCTCCTAATCTAGCTATTAAATGTTTACAGAAGCTGGCTGATAAAAACTGTTCCAGTTTCCCAAATGCATGTGAGACAATAAAAAAAGATTTTTATGTGGATGATCTCCTTACAGGATCTAACGATTTGTCTGAGTTGACAACAGGATGCCAACAAATTTTCAGCATTTTAAAATCGGGCATTTTCATTTTACGGAAATGGGTCTCTAATGATTCTAATATTATTTCCAATTTTGAACAATCAAACATTTCCAATTCAACATTGAGTTTCGGAAAAAATGAATGTTGTAAAACCTTGGGTATTCAATGGTTGACAGACTCGGATGAATTGAAATATGGAATTAAAAACGTTCTTCCGGAAAACTTCTCCATAACCAAAAGATACATTTTATCCATCATTGCTCAGATTTTATCAAGTCCAATTATTATGAATGCAAAAATTATCATCCAACTTTTATGGTCTTGTCGAGTATCATGGGATGATAAAATACCAGTTGAAATGGAGAAGCGTTTTATAGAGTTCCACAAAGAACTATCAATTCTCAGTAGTCTTCATATACCAAGGAATGCAGTTCCTAAAGGTTTCACGTTAAAAGAGGTACACTGTTTTTCTGATGCATCTTAAGATCCATATGCAACATGTGTATATTTGAGAAGTGAACTTAGTGACAAGAATTTCGCAGTTCATTTATTATGTGCAAAGAGTAAGGTTGCCCCATTGAAATGTCTAACTATTCCTAAGTTGGAACTAAGCGCATGTTTACTTGGATGTTAATTGGCAAAATTAGTGAAAGAATCTTTGTCCACTTTGTTTTCGGTTGATATATCCACTATCAAAGTTTTTATGTGGAGCGATTCTCAAGTTGCGTTAAATTGGATAAAAATCGAACCAAATAAATTACAAGTGTTTGTCTCCAACAGAGTGTCCCAAATTCAATCATTGTCAAATGTCGATTCGTGGAAATATATCAACACTAAAAATAATCCAGCAGACCTTGCATCAAGAGGCATAACTCCAGAAAAATTGATTAATTCTACATTTTGGTGGAATGGTCCCGAATTTTTGCAATGTCCAGTTTCACAATGGCCAAATTCTGACCATTTGTCCATGCCGTTTTCTGACGTTCCCGAGTTGAGAACAAAATCTATAATACTGCAATCAAATGAAGTCAATTTTCATTTTTTATTCAGTCAGTTTTCTGATGTAAATAAGCTTCGAAAAATAAAATAAAATAAATAAATGTATTGACAAGACACAAGGTTTTGGATAAAAACCATACATTATCTTCTCTTTGTCCTTTTCTTGACGATCAAGGGTTCATTAAAGTTGATGGTAGATCGAAAAATACATATTTGTCTTATGATGTCAAACATCCAGTACTTCTACCCCATAACCATCCATTTACAATACTCATTTTCAAAAACAAGCATTTACGATTATTACATGCAGGTCCTCAACTGTTGTTGTCAACGATAAGGCAACTTTAATGGCCTATAAGAGGACGTAATCTCGCAAAAATAAACCGTTAGGGATTGTATAACGTGTGTAAAATTCAAACCTATTCCATTCACTTGTCCTATGTCTAGTTTACCAAACAATCGTATAAAACCAACTTTACCATTCCAGACTACCGGTATTGATTATGCTGGTCCATTCTTCATCCTGAATAAACCAGGTAGAGGGTCTACATTGTTAAAGTGTTATTTGGTTGTTTTTGTTTGTTTTTGCACTAAAGCTGTGCATTTGGAAATTGTTACCGATCTTACTACAGAACATTTTATTTCATGCCTCCGAAGGTTCATTTCTCGGAGAGGCATACCATCCAAAATATATTCTGACAACGGAAGCACATTTCTAGGTGCAAGTAACCAACTTAAACAACTAGGACATTTTCTGCACACAAATCAAAACCAGTTATCAGATTTTTCAACTCAATTTAACATTCAATGGAATTTTATTCCTCCCTATACCCCTAATTTTGGTGGGCTATGGGAGGCAACCGTAAAGAGTGCAAAACATCATTTAAAACGTATATTGATAAACCGTAATGTCACTTTTGAAGAGATGAATACTTTGGTCATTCAGGTAGAAGGTATCTTAAATAGACTTGTTTCGTGATATTTTTTTTGTAAGTTTTTTATACGTTTTCCAATAGTAGGTACTTGTCATAAAAACCATAACCCTAAAGTTTTACATCGAAAGCTTTTTGCATTTTCGAAATATAATATGATTAAAGTAAGCGCGAAATCCATACGGGTTGTGACGTAACACCACTCCCTGGGAAGCCGGCCGCACGCGAAATCCCCTTATAAGCGCTCATTTCGTCGAACGTCGAAAATAGACGTTTGACATTGAATCAAAATGGCGTTTGGTTATGGTTTCGTAGGTTTCTTTATAGTTATTTGGGTTGTGTCAGAGCCTTCTTTGTGTACTTTGGTGACTTCATTGGAAGCGGGATACTATAAGGCTGACTCCAGTAATCTTCCAGAGGTGGACATGTTTATGATTATGGACTATTTCAATAGAAATATGGAGTACTTTGGTTCTGAATTGAAGGGAATATAGCTTCAAAGTTAGGGGAACTTTCTATGATTCATTATTTATTCTAGGTTTCATTCTGCAGTAAGATAAACAGTGTGTTTCATTTTGATTGGCGACAATTCGGTATTTTATTAAAAATTGGCCGATTTGAAAAACTCTTTTTTCAGTTCATAGTACGCAAAAAGCTCTATCTTTTCATTAAAAAAAAAATGACACACGTTTCCATGGCCTACTATGATAAATAAAAGGGCACCAAAAACGTGAAAAGTTATCAGGCATTTTTTTATTCAAAAAATGGATATCGGGCATATTTGAAAACCCCTATAACGATAATTTTGAAATAAAAATTATACAGGATGCTCAAATAGTCAGGTCAAATTTGGAAAAGTCAATTTTTCTTTCCACCAAGAACCACCAGAAACCAAGCCAACGACAATATTGAAATATGTTTATTATTGGAAAATACCGGCTTGAAAATTGATTTGGAAATACATGATTATTGAAAAAAAAATTGTTTTAACCACAACCAATATTATCAGTCCAAATTTTGTTCAATTATACCAAGTGGCTCAAAAGTTAGAAGGGGGGGAATGTCCGCACTGTATATTTGTATGTATATTTCAAATCAGAAAAAAAAGTACTATAAAAATTCGAAAAGGATCACCTTGTATAGTGATACAAGGTGATCCCTTTGAAAAAATCATTAACCTGTCAAAATTTACTCAAATGTGTTAACATTTAAGCGTAAAGATCCCTGAAGTTCATGAAAAACCATGAAAATTTTGTATTTACCATATTTCAGTATCTTTTAAAATTAACTGCTCGTTTAAGTGGGGTGCAAAAATATCGGGGTGGGCATAAGTCAGCCCGGAGCATACAAAACAGTGCATTCTATTGATGAACGGTGAACATTTTCAACACCTGGTAAATATTTTTGCGGTATAAGAAAACGTTTCTTAAAGTTGTGTTTTCGTTTTTCAAATTTACTAAATGTGTGCATTTGCCAGGTTACTTATGCCCACCCTGTATATGACCCATTCTACTCAACTTACATTAAAGTGATCTTCACAGCAACACTTACTGCCTTTGTCATCTGTTCTCCGCATTACACGTTGCCACAATCTTCTCAACTTTTGATCGGATGGTAAGGAAATAAACAGTTTATCTGGAGCATTTTTTCCAGTATTCTTGCACTCAGGAACTATACAATATTTTTTCATAGTCTTTTTTCCACCCATAGTCAACCAAGCAACACAAAAACACACACAAACCCTGTTTGTTAACAGCATAAACACTTTATAAGCGGACAAACCATTATGTCTAATGCAAATACCATATGGCGCCAGAGAAGAGAGAGTGGTGTGACGTAGCATTGTGGCCACGCCCCGTTTTCGAGAATCTGATGTTTGTACCTGTTTTTAAGGGACTAAACGTGCTAGGAAAATTCTGTTTTTTTTGTAGATCGACTATTTTTCAGTCGTACTTTCGATTTATGGAATAAAAAAAAGTGAAACAAGCCCATTCTAGACCTCTTTTTTCAATGTCTAATGATCCAAATGATCTCATGCCTATTACCCCATCCCATTTCCTTATTGGCCGACCAATAACTAGTATACCAGAAGAAAACTTGCAAGACGAAAAGGACTACCGGCTATCTAGACTTCAGCACATCCAGAAGTTGCTCCAACAGTTTTGGAATCCGTTCTCCAAACACTATATCTCCACACTTCATTCCCAGTACAAATGGAAAGAAGTCCCCACTCAAGTTAAAATTGGAACGCTTGTGTTGATGAAGAACGACCACTCTCCTCCTCACAAATGGCCAGTAGGTCGTATTGTTGATATACTTCCAAGTAAGGATGGAATATCAAGAGTCGCTGTTGTTAAGGCAGCTAATGGAACCATCAAACGAGCTACTCGACACCTATGCCCATTGCCTCTACAGGAAGAGACAATGATGTAACTCTACCCACCAATCACTCCAGACCAGTCCATATTCAATATTGAAGTTTCCTTCAAAAGGGGAGAGTATGTTTAATCCACGACTTGACATTTCAATCGTGGCAGCACCGTCCACTTTTGAAATTGGACAGTCAACGCCGACGCAAACAGACACCACAGCAACGCAGATGGCGACTTCGTTTTTTGGACTAACAACGAAAAAAATAACAATTCATTGTCAATAATTTTAGATTTTGTTCACGTGTTAAACGAAAAATAGAGTAATTTTTCGATTTAAAAAGAAGTTTTATTGAGGAGAAGTCCCTCAACAATTTTAAAGTACGAGTTGTGAACAACAATAACAACAAATACAACGGAAACAGCAGAAAACAGCACAAAAACAACAGAAACAAGAATCCGTTTTTTTATGTTTTTGTTGTTGTTGTTTTTTGTTGATGGATGTTCATTTTTCTGTTGTTTGAGTTGTTTTATGTTGTTCTTGTGTTGTGAATTTCTTGTTATCATTTTTAAGAAAGCAATTATTTTTGACATGAGTTATTTAGATTTCGATTTGCGGACAAACGGTTAGACCCATCGACTCGTACAGGGTGATTCATTTTCAGCGACAGGGTGCCAGTTCTCATAAACCATTTATCATAGAGACGCAGGAAAAAAAATCTGTATGACAATGTGCCCAAGAGAAAATGCTGGAAATATATTTCAAGCTTCTAGGATCGCCGCAAGGGGGCGTAACGGTACTGTGAAAACAGAAAATCAATACATTTTCGAAATTTTCCACATTGAACTACCAGAAAAGAATATGGAAACAGATTTAGGACGATATTCTATACAAAATTGCCCCCCGACACTTCTCTCTAAGTTGTTGAGAAAGCTACAAGCCGTCAAACTTGATGTCACTAAATTGTCTATAACTTCGAAATTCCTTAGCCGATTTGACTGTTCTTTAGCTCATTTTAAAGAAGAAAATCTGTTCTTTCTGGTGCATGTACTCGAGGTCGATTTTATCTGCTTTAGCCGACCACACAACATGAATTGGGAAAGTCAAACCTGTATTTGAGCTTTTTTCGAAATTTTCAAATGCAAACCCACTGAATAGATGCCTCCATTGTGTTATTTGAATAATTTCCTATCACAGATCATTTTTTATATCCTTCTCTCTAAGTTGTCAAATGAGACAGCTACAGGCCGTAAAACTTGATGTTACTAAATTGCCTATAACTTTTAAATTTCACAACCGATTTCACTGTTCTTTAGCTCATTTTAAACACCTTTTTCTGGTGCATTTACTCGGAGTTGATTTTATTCGCTATAGCCGACCACACAACATGAATTGTGAAAGTCAAACCTGTATTTGAGGTTTTTTCGAAATTAGGCATCTAAATAGATGCCTCCATCGTGTTATTTGGGTAATTTCCTACCACCTTCATACGGTTACGGAAACTTCATCAGGAATCCGCGAGGAATTCTTTTGAAACAGCCCCTATAAATTTGAATGTGTCAAAAAGATACACATCAGGTTTGTTTTGATTCGCGTTTAACATTTTGTTCAGTTGATGTTGAAAAGAATAGCCTATAAGTGAGAATGCCAACTATCTTCCGGTTTTTTTTTCTACGAGCAGCTGACAAGTAGAATACAGTACATCACGGTGAACCAGTTAAAACCTTATTTCAAAAATATTCAAAAGAAATAAAATTAACCAAGAAAAAAAAAACAAAAAACTATGCAAATGCTCAAATTCCTCACTGTTGGCAAGGCATTCCTATCTTTTTGACACATTCAAAATTACTGGGGCTGTTTCAAAAGTATTCTTGATGAAGTCTCCTTAACTCTTCTACTTCAAAAGATATAGAAAAATTACCTACATGAAGATGGTAGGAAATTACCCAAATAACACGATGGAGGCATCTATTTAGTGGGTTTTGCATTTGGAAATTTCGAAAAAACCTCAAATACAGGTTTGACTTTCACAATTCATGTTGTGTGGTCGGCTATAGCGAATAAAGTAAACCCCAAGTAAATGCACCAGAAAAAGGTGTTAAAAATGAGCTAAAGAACAGTGAAATAGGTTGAGAAATTTAGAAGTTATTGGCAATTTAGTAACATCAAGTTTTACGGCCTGTAGCTGTCTTATTTGACAACTTAAAGAGAAGTGTCGGGGGGCAATTTTGTATAGCATATCGTACAAAATCAGTTTCCATATTCTTATTTGGTAGTTCGCCGGGAAATTTTCGGAAATTTATCGATTTTCTGTTTTCACAGTACCGTTACGCCCCCTTGCGGCGATCCTAGAAGCTTAAAATATATTTCCAGCATTTTCTCTTTGGCACATTACTATAGAGATTCTTTTTCCTGGGTCTCCATTATGAATAGTTTACGAGAACTGACACCCTGTCGCTGAAAATGAATCACCCTGTACAAAGAGTACATTTTATATCTAATCTTCTCCAATCCTTGAAACGACGTATTTGTTTTTGAGGAATCTGTCGAAACAAAAAAGATATGCCAAATATGAAATTTGTCTTTCAGGTAAAGCCAAAGTAGAGAAACATTTTGTCCACAGAACGTTACAGATAAACAAGTTGAAACTTTGTACCAAATTGTCGACTCGTACAAAGAGTTCATTTTTTCTCCAATCTTTAAAACGACGCATTTATTTTTGAGGATTTTGTCGAAACAAAAAAAAATGTGAAATATGAAATTTGGATTTCAGGTAAAGCGCCCTCTAGGGGCAAAGTAGAGAAACGTTTTGTCCACAGAACGTTACAGATAAAGAAGTTGAGACTGTAACGAAGTTACAAAATTTCCGGATTTTTTCTACCGTAATTTCCAAGTTTTCTAATCAATTTCCCGTCTCTGTTCATTCAATTCATATTTTCATATATCTCAGTCAGTTATCTATCAATGGATGCCGTATTTTTTTCAAAATAATGTTGACCGTGAGCTAATTATTAATCTATTAATTAAAATCTGTCCGTAAATTTCCTTCTTAGTTCTTCACGCGTCAAAACAATTAATTATTTAACCCCAAGCCAACCGACAACGACATATTTCGCGCATAAATTCAACCAAGCAGTCCCCACCTTTTGGGTCTGAATTGAGAACGTGAAAAGCGCCGAAATGAGTGTCAGTACCGGTACGAAAGGTATCAAGAGCAGTAGAACCACGTGGGAGCCCGCTTCAAGTACACGACCCGGTCCGATACGAAGTACAACGAATTTTATGATTCTTGGCTACTTTTGAATTTCTTCTGTTCCTATTACCACGAGGTGAGACTTTCTGTGATGTGAATTCAGGGGAATGTTTTGTTGGGTGGGATTTCAGGGGAATTTTCTGGGAATAGGCCTTAGCTTCATTCGACCTGTTGGCTTGTGAAGCGGGTCTGTTTCCGAAGAAAATTCATATTCTTGTTTGCTTGAATAATGGGGTTTCAGTGGAGTGAATTTTGCCGGGTGGGATTTCAGGGGAGTTTTATTGGGATGGGGCCTTAGCTTCATTCGACCTGTTGGCTTGTGAAGCGGGTCTTATTTCTGATAAGAACTCATGGTTTTTTTTGTATTTCTGTGTTTCTTTTAAATTTCTAAAATAATTGCGTTCAGGGGATGTAATTTTGCCAAAGGGAATATCACAGTAAAACTACGGAGAGACTCCTGGAGTTGTCGCGCGAACGTGTTCAGCATTTTGTTCTTCGTGTTTAGACCCGTTTTCATTCTCGTGAAAATCACCCGTTCGCGTCGAGTTTCCCGCTCTTTTGTTTTATTTTGTTTTTACTCTACGTCGTCGGAGAAACCGTATTCTTCAAAACCGTTTTTCTGCTTATTATTTCGCCGTGAAAACCCGACCCGTCGTTTTTAATTATTGCGTCACACACCTCTCATCACGTTTTATTTTGCCGATTTGAGGCTGCCATTAAGTTGCAAATTATTTGGCTGTAGTTTTGATTTTTCGCCGGGAGAGATTAGTTTACTATGATTCATCTCTTGTGTGATATTTTTTTGGATTTTTCTTTTGCTGATCGAAGATCAGACGATTGTTGATTTAATTTAATAGTATTTATTTTTTTTATTACCGACTGGTTGGAAACCAGTCACAATTGTGATTTTGATTTGGGACAAATAGACTGATTGATTTATTTTCATTAACACCGTGTTTTTATTTCAAGAAAGTTCAGTAATCCATTTCAGAGCGGAAGTTTGCGGAATTTTGGAAATAACGAACGCCTGGACTTTCTTCACTGTCTAAAAGCTACCCGATAGGCACTGTGGGCCCTCTACCACATAAATACAGGGGGTGGCGCTCGAGCATTTTGTTTAACATCAACGATTCCCTTATCCCCGTCGGGAATTAAACCCGGAAAATCTCGGGGCACGTCACAAGACTTTGTACCAAATTTTATTTTGATTCGATAAGAAATGTCCAAAATATATCAATAACTAGAAAAAAAATTGATAATCGAGTGCCGGTAACTCGAAAAATATTGGGATTTCGAAATTTTGTTATATGACTTACCAACATTATTTTGTCACACACAGTCACCCCCCCCCCCAAGTTTCCTGACGTTGTTCCGGGATATACTGTATAAAAGTTATACAGGATCAACTGGTCACTACTTATACAGCGAATAGAGGAACCATAAATAAGAAATTTGAGATGGGAAACCCATGGCCGGAAGTGCCCCGTTTCCTAGATACAGAGTGTACAAGTAAAAAAAAAAATTAAAATAGGTATGAACTTATTCTTAAAACCGCACAACCGATTTTGATGACATTTTCAGGGTTCCAATACTAAATGGTAGTGTTCAATTCAACGACTTCAAACCCAATAGACCCCGCATTATTGTTTCCAACCTGTCGTCAACATTTTCGGGAGGCAAGAGGGGCAAGAACCAAAACAAACGTTTTCCGCCGTTGTCGGTTGTAACTAGAGAATTGATTCGAATGATTGGAAATTTTATTATACTGGATGTAGATTATTGAACAACAGTAATATTACAGTTTTAAATTCTTGATTTACCACAAAGATCATCTATAAAGTAGCTAAATATTATTAAAAAGAATTGATTTGATAGAATTATTGTAAGATAACTCCAATCCATACAGGCAATTCATTTAAAGATTGTAATTGGAGCTAACTTGGCAACGCGGCCAGATCTAACACGAGCGCCTAAAAACCAATATGATTCCATCTAGATTTGACTTTGACAGAACATTTGAATTGGGGTTATGTGTTATGTTATGTTTTGTTTAGGAACAATAATACCTGTCCCATAAACGTCTCATCATTGAAAAAACAATGTTTAAATTAAATTTTAAATCTTTGGTTTGCAGATTCGAAAGTTCGAAAGTAAATTCAAAGTTCAGAGCAGGACTACCTACTGAAATCTCACATCTTTCCATTCGTGTTATAATTAAGTAGGTACCTATTCATCTAACTTTACTGTTTTACAATGCCTGCATTATTTTTTAATTGTTTGTTCATATACTAAACTAAATGTTACATATATACCTCATAGAAATGACAGTAGTACGTATGGAAGGGGCCCGCTAACTGCTAACTTGGTAGCTTAGTATTTTGCAAAATAAATAAATGACTTGAGCACAAAAAAGAGTCTTTAATTGATCAAAATAAAAAAAACATGCACTTGTAAACTGTTTGCTAGAAATATGTATTCTAAAACCGTAGAAGAAAATCAAACAACATAGCGTCTAATAAAGTATTATCATTTATTAAAGATCCATAAAATTTTTAACAAAAAAGCTAACACGAACAGTTTACACTATAAAAAAATATATCACTACACAAATTATGTGTCTTTGCACATTATGTAGGTATAACAGCCGATTCATACAGAGATACAGTATAATCTTGTATGGCATTGTCTGCAATAGAACTTAAATATATTTCTCAGTTTTGTACAAAATCAATTCACATCATGTGGATTTTTCTGTTTTTATCATTTAGGTATTACATTTTCAGACATTAATCATGATCTAGCAAAGAAAACCTCCTCTTAACATCTCGATTGATAGAAATTATCTCAGAAGGACTTGGTTTCTTGTAAGTAGCCTTTTTTTTTAATAGTTGAGAAAAACCTGTCCTGTTTCTGGATTTTTTTATTTTCAGGCTCATTCTGAGCAACCGAAACAAAAGTTGTGCTTGTTGCTGACAATGGTAAATCCACCAACTTATTAATTGTGTCTAGGTGACACTGTATTTGCAAAATCACTTCCTCTTCGATACTGCTGTTATTTATTTGCTGCAATTTCATGAATGTATTAGTCACATTTGCAGAAAATTGGTTCCATAAAGTATCTGATGACTTTTTATGTTGTTCTAGTAGCATGTTATCGATACTAGGAATACTGGGATCGGATTCCTGATCCTGACTATTTATTGAGTCTTTTTCTTGCAATATATTTTTATGAAAGTAAGTCATTTCTATAAAATGGATATGTTTGCAGATTGTATTTGCAATAGAAAAGTTGTTACAGGTGTATGAATATGTATGATGGCAAATCTTGCATTCTTTGCACATCAACTCACAACAACTTTCATTGCGGAGTTTTTCAACACAATATGTTTGTTCCTGTTGTTGGTTTGATAAAATGGATTTGATAAGCCACTTTGTATTTTCTTCAGCTACATCAACAGAAAAATTACTTGACATAGCAGCCATATGTTTCGTAAGTATTTGTTTTGAATGAATGGTGTGTTTTCCTTTCACTCTTTTTATAAGCCTATCAACACATTTGTCTCTTATAAACTTCAATAGGGCATGTAAAGTTTTATCTAACCTTTTAACCTTTTTGCCATCTAAATAAAAGTATTTTATTGATTTATGCATAGACTCTGAACACATATTGGTATTTATACCACAACCTTTCCGGAAACAGTAAGCCCACTTTTCATAATTTGCACCATAATAATTCTGAAAATATATACCAAAGTTTTTAGTGTCAGAGTCTGCAAGGAACCTTGACACGGTATTTTCAAAAAACTGAACAAATTCGTCTTTATTCGTGTTTTGCTGTAGAAATTTGATCAGTTTATAAACCTCTGCTCTTTTGTTTTTGTCACTGATTTTTGATAAATTTTGTTGCCACGCCCTGTCAACGTGCCAGGAACAAAGAAGCTGGTGGATGACTTGACCCATTATTGAGCACCATGCGTTGTAAAAAGTGGAAACTATATCACTCATAAATGTTTTAGGAGTGATAACACCTACACTAGATTTAATCACAGTAAAGAAAAGTTCATAGATGTAGGTGTCCTTTCTATTACTAAACATGAAAGCCACAGGTATACCTTCACCGAACTCATCCACCACCAAGAGGCTTGTTAGTTCGAAATCATAGCTATTTAAACCGTGAGTTCCATCTATAGCTATGATATTATTGCCAAATTTCTGCAACATACTTTTTTGGAAATCGGTCATGACTACTAAACAAAAATCTACGTCACCAAGTCTATATACACTATCCTCTACCCCCTGTTTCTTATAAAACAATAATGTACCAGGATGATCTTCCTTACATTGAGCCACCCATAAATCAACGGAGATTGCGTCATTCTGGTGTTTGACTCCTTCAGAAATATTGATATGGTATGCATTTTTAATATTCTGTATATCTTTTCTTGTAATAAGATCTTCACGATTTAAGTTTTCTGCATCGATTCTACCACGATAAGTATCCAGATCCATAATCCAGAATAATAATGAAGTGTTATAGAACATAGCGTCCATAGCGCCATCATTCGAATAGACACGAATTTATTTTGAGTCTTTTCAGTCAGACCTATAGCTGCACTGATGACGCCTGATAGGCAGAAACGTTCGTAGATTGGTCTGACTGAGAAGACAATCTGCTCGAAATACTTTTTCATTGTATTTTCATCAAACTTCTGATGCTATATTTATGTATTATTTGATAACCTGGCACAAAATCAAAATCCTATATACTAATTTTTAACAGTCAAAATATTTCCCCTATAGGTATCTTGCTTGAGTCAGTTCTACCTAATGAGATTTTTGGTAATTATTTTACAGTAGGTACGTTTTTTTGTAATCTACTTGCTTACCTACCTATAATGAATATGAGAATAAGCTGATATTTTTTTTTCTTGAGTATTTTTAAACCTCTGTATTAAAAAAAAACGCGAGGCCAAAATTAAGTGCGCAATTTTTCATCTTGAATAAAGTATGATATAGGATCTTCGAACATAAAAATGTTTAATGGTCGAAGCAAGGTCGTACGATACCTAAGTAGTTGTTCAAGGGGTAAATCTTTGACTAATTATTTTAAAACAAAAAATTCATAATGAACAAGCGTCCACATGCAACAACTTACTGGTTCAAATTCAGGAACAATTGATGACAATATATAGGTGTGTGGCGCCCCGCTCTGAACTTAAACTAAGTTAATATTTGAGTACCTATTTGAGTTTATCGTCATCAATATCCCCATGCAGTATCCCGAATTTCGTCCAATTGCCATAGCCATTGCAACCAGCGTTGTGGACCCATGTTCATATGAACTTTTTGTTTTGAAATTAGTTAAAGATTCACCCTTTGAAGTTTATACAGGTACTTAGGAGAAACCCTGTATAAAAAAGAAATGTATTGAAAAAAAAAAGAATATGTAGGTAATAATCTAATATACATACTAAAATAGAAAAGAACTGAACCGAAATGAACCAAAAATTTGGATTGTATTAAATTTGCATGGGATTCCTGTCTCCACCATCAAGATTCGTAATGAGATATTAATCAATACCTACCTTCCAGGTTTTCAAATTCCAAAACTTCGGTTTCCATTTCAACATTATGATCTGTGAATGAATGTTTTCTCAAGTCTAAATTGTGTTGGAAAGAAGTCTTGCAGTTCTTTTCCAAACATTTGAAACTCCATTTAGACTGATCGAATGAAACTTTATTTTTGACATTGTGAACTGTTCTTTCATGCTTGTTCAAATTGAACTGTTTCGAAAAACTTTTTCCGCAAATAGCACACAACACACTCATGATTACGTGATAATAAATTAGTTTCCAAGAGTACGATCGAAAAGACGCTACAAAACAACAATGACAACACGCAAATTCAAATATAATTTTCCCGCAAAAACAAACATTACATAACCTCAAACCCCAAAACGTCAAAATGTATCCGTCATTTCATCCAACCATCCAACCAATGAAAACACGGAATCATAGTGGAGTCTATCCCCTCGTGATCTAACGTGAAAGACGAAAACGCACGAGGACCTATCCGAATATCCGCCATTATTGTTTTGATTGTGAGCAATAGTTTTTGGTATATTTTCTTGTTTTTCCACGGTTTTTCCGAGTACGAAAAGACTTATTTCAAAGGATGCAATCTGTCATTTCATAAGTAAGTAAACAATAACATGTTTGTAAATAAAACATTTTCCATAGCCGTCCCTAGGGGATAAATTGGGGAAAGCGAAAAAATACTTATTTTATGTTTTGCAGTGTGAAGGATGTATTTACTTGACTAGAAATCATTACTTTCAATTTTATATATTTATTATTATATTTTAGCCAGTGGATAACTTCCGTATTATTAATCGTAGAAAAATGTTTAAATCAACAAAGTTGTAGTTTGATAACTTTGATCATACCTACATAAAAAAACTAATGGTACATTTCAAATTTCAAATGAATTGCTAGTTTACGTGTCCCAGCGTTTTTTTCAAATTGTTTATTGCTAGTGGCGGTGATAAGGCCCGGGCCGCGTATTGGCATTCCTTTTTACGCTACAGAGCATAAATGAGCTGTATCGCAGTAAAGTATGGCTGGACTGGGCGCACAATTTGTTCGGCCATTGTTTACTACGATACAGACCAAATGCGCTGCATGTAAGAAATAGGTACATATATGGTGGGAATGGATTTGTTCACTCAATTCATAATTATTATCGTTCACTAAGTACGATATATAAAGAAAATTGATTACATACATATGTATATAAAAATTATCTAGGTATTATAAAGGTGAATCTAGAAAAATCCTACTATATCCTATTCATGAGACGATGTGTGCGTCTGACTGAACAAAGTTTCAACAACAATAATCTGCGTCTTCACAGGGTGTTACTCAATGAGAGGCCGTAATTCCAAAGACGCAGAACCAAATTCAAGTAGAAAAGCAGAAAAGGTCTTATAGGTCAACATTGGTTAACATATTGTCATTATGTCATTGTGTCTTGAATATAAATATTCTGGTTTTCGAGATACAGGTTAAAAAAAGAATCGGATTTATGATTAGTAAATCGAGTCAACTTTGCTCGTTGTTATAGGTATTTGTTGTTATTAACATAATGTTTTTGACTCTCCTTGACACCCTATGATTTTTCATGTGGTCAAAAAGTAGACTTCCAACACATTGTATCTTGAAAACCAGTCTATTTAAGACACATGTTTATCTTGAAATTGGTTCAGGAACGCGTCTTTGTAACTTTGGCTCATCATTGAATAAAACCCTGTATAGGCTTATCAGAAGCACACCATAACATGCGGATTCAATTTAATAGCGTCGAATTAAAATACCTACTTACATTATCATTATGCGTAAAAATAAAACTATCCTATACAAACCATTAACAAAGAATATTTTACTACGACAGTCGAATATTCTTTGCCAGTACAATTTATTTTTACGGCATACAGGGATAGTTTGAATTGGTCTTATAAAGTTGACTCTATCCTTATTCGTAAAATTTCATGTGACGGAAAAGTAACGTGGTAAAGCTGTAAACTTCGGTAAACAATAATAATCCAATAAGATTTTAACGTGAAAAAAAAACGGGAAAGCTGTTTTTTTTTCAGAATTTGTCAGCAACTGCCTACCGAGTGTAAAATTATAGCAAAATCTAAAATTTTCCCGTTGCGGTTTTTGAGCAAGAGGTTGCTCTTTTGAAATGTGCCAGAACAAAATAATAATAATTAGACGTGGATTGTAGAAGTTGTTCACGTATATTTTGGCCAATAGCAATCTTCGTTAATATTAACCCTAGGGAGTGGTTCAAATTAGCAAAATGTAGTACTTTTTTAAAATTATCAGAAAAAGCAATAATTGAGCAACAGAAGTCGAAAAAATATCAAGCTTCTTCATTTTTTTAATGTGACACCCTGTATTTCATCCCTTAGTTCGATAGAGATAGATGATTTTTTCTTGATTTCAAATGTAAAAGTGTTGGGGGTGTTATCTCTAAGGGCTATAGAGATATTAACGTTTTTCTATACAAGGAATAATGATAATAAATTGGACAGAAGGTGTTGATTGGTAGAGACCAGCCAACTATTCCATGTATAGACAACTGAACTAAAACTATTTGAAATCAGGAAAGAATTCTCTATCGGACTAGGGGATAAAATACAGGCTGAATCCGGAAATAATTAAATTAAAAAAAAAAATCATGAGGTAAAGTCATGAAGAGTTCTCTCATGTACAATTTGAGTATAATTATTATGCTGTAGCACAATTCAAAAGGACCACCCCTATTGCACAAAAACCGCAGGAGGAAAATTTCCGATTTTGCTAATTTTACGATTTATTTCTAAACCTGTATCTCGAAAACCAGAATATTTATATTCAAGACACAATGACAATATGTTTACCTATAAGACCTTTTGTACTTGAATCCTTGGTTCAGGAATGCGTCTTTGGATTTACGGCCTATTATTGAGTAGCACCCTGTGTACTCAAATTAAAAAAGTTGAAACTTTGTTTAGTTCAAATTTGCGAAATTAAAAATGGCTCCGTGAAGCCATTTCACACATCGTCACATCTAATAATAGTAGGATATTTCTAGATTCACCTTTATAAAAAAAATATTTATATATGTATGTAATTAATTTCCATTATATATCGTAGTGAACGATAATAATTAATGGATTGAGTGAACAAATCCATCCCTACCAAACTTTTCTTCCATACAGCGCATTTGGTCTGTATCGTAGTAAACAATAGCTGAACAAATTGTGCGCCCAGCCCAGCCATACTTTACTGCGATACAGCTCATCTATGCTCTGTAGCGTAGTAAGGAATGCCAATACGCGCCCGGGCCCCGTACTCTTAGGGGCCCCTTGATTCTGACAACACAATATGATACAGACTATACTTACTAAGAATCGAACCGAATCGAACATCTTAACAACTTATAGTGCTGATATAGTAAATTATATATCTGGTTTTGTGGGAAAATCTTTGACCAAAATCCTGAAATGTACCAAATGTTCCGCCTTGCTAAAAGGAGAAGAAACATTTTCTTTTCTGCAAACAAGAAAACAGTATGGCAACTTATTTAAGGCTTCCAAATTTTTAATTGAAATTTGTCAACTTGCAGAAAAAACATTTAGGCAATGTCAAGATAATTTCAATATTTTTGGAAATAAGAAAAAGACCGATCTTATTTTAATCAATAATTGCCTTCGCATCTTACCAAGAAATATTTATGACCATTTTGGTGATCATCTATATGATGAAGACATAATAACAGACCATTTTATGGACTTGATAAAGCTCATTTTGAAAAAATATTTCACTGTAAGAATATATCATGATACTGTAAAAAGAAATGACGTAAATATTTCACATAGAGTTAGGAGCATGCTTACAAAAACAATTTAATTTAAAAAACAATGATGTTTTTATATTTGTAAAGGTTGTAGTAAATAAATTATGTACTAAAATTTTGAACTGTTATTTCATTTATTTCAGTGTTTTTTATCTCATCATTGTCTGCTTTCAGTCGAAAAAATAGTTTTTTTATCAACCCCAAATATCCTAGCATCAAACTACTTGAAAACTTAATAAATAAATAAGGACTTCCGCCATTGGATTCTATATTTTTCTTATTGAGAAATTGTAATTACAGGGTGCACATGTTAATGACACAAAGTTCCAAAATATGTTTTTATTTTTTCTAAAGAATTAGTTAATTATAATCAGGTACACCTACCTCAAATACCGCTAGGATCTAAATTTAAGGCAAATTTAATCAATAAAAAAGGGAATATTTTTTTGAAATTTTTATACTTTACTAGCAGATCCGTTACTACCGAGATTGTTCAAAGCTACACACATTTTAAATCAACATGATTTTTCGTACCCCCACCCCGTTCACCCCCTTGGGGGTAAAATTTTGCAAAATTCTTTCTTAGCACACATCAACGACTTTGGGTTTTAAGCCGTTGGCACACATAGAAAAGTTTTGCATCAGCATAAAATGCTTTAAAACTTGAATCCTGATGCATCAGTTATCAAAGAAGTAATGGTGCATTTGCTTTTTTCTTTACATTATTGAAAGACGATTTTCCTTTGATGTAGTGTTTTCGAGAGTTTTTTTCATACACACCAACTGGACCCCCCCCCGAAATCAAATCCTGGATACGTGCCTGGGTGCTAGCCATTTTTATCAAAAACTACACAGAAAAAAGTTTCGAAAAGTGTCCAATTTTGATCGCGAAAAAAGGACACTAAACAATTTTTTGGAAAAAATCGCAAGACACGTAAACTGACAAATGGATTGAAGTTTGCAAATGCACCATTACTTCTTTGATAACTGAACTGGTATTTAGCAGAACATCTCTTCAAAATTTCATGGCTCTATCTATAATAGTTTCGACTGGGCGTTGATGAGTCAGTCAATCAGGACAAGCTCTTTTATAAGTATTAGATTTGAAATATCAGAAAGTAGAACATAATAGTTTAAAAACGGATTTTTTCACCTCAAAACCCTATCTGAAAGGCATAATATGTACACATGTTGTAGATTCCTCCCCAACTCGCCCTTTCCACCATCCCACTTTTTTTTTCTACTCATAACGTAAAATATTCAGAATATTTAATTCGCACCCACAAAACCCGTTAAAATCAGAATAAAGGTAATCATCCAATTTAACAAAATGAAACGCTGCTTTTTAGTCATTTACCCTTATTAATTCTCGTTTAGAGATTTTTCAGTATTTACAGTCAACCTTTTTTATTCTTTATAATAAATGTTTTCATATTATCACGATCGCAAAAATAAAACTCGCATAATTGAATATCTCAATTAATAGATAAAAATACAAATATAAATAAACGCACGCCCCTGGTCTTTGTGTATGTTTGGAACCTCCCGCATCGCCGCGCCTATCATCAATCGTTGTTTATCTGCCAGACAAACAAACCAATGCAATACGTATGGGAATGCGGGGTCTATTGGGTTTGAAGTCGTTGGTTCAATTCAAAATTCAGATATTCATTTGTTTTGAAAAAAAACTGCACTTCAGCCCATGGGTTCCCCATCTCAAACTTCTTATTCATGGTTCCTCTATTTGCTGTATAAGCGATGACAAGTTGACACCCTGTATTTTCTCGCGATTCTCGTGAATCCATATTTACTTGTATTTATAGTTTTCATGAGCAAGATACATGCCGTCTAAATATACGTTACAACCCTGTACACTTCATTTGATATTTGAACATTATTTGTGCAATTGAGGCACACCTAAAGAAGAACTTGAATTTGTGCAAAAATTATTTCACACGTACCCTATAACCCATTGCAAGGTTATACACATCAAGATTTTTCAAATAATATAATAATCTAATCATTAAAAAAAAAACAATCTGCTGCTTTATATACAATAATAATTATTGTGCGTTTTCATTTACACAAAACCATAATGTCTATAGCCATAATAGTTTTGAAGAACTCCAGATAGAGTTCATATAAAACTTCACAATATACCCTAACTTTTATCGCCAGTGTATTAACAGGATGAAAAGTAAAGTAAAATTATCTTAATATTTGGCTCATTTGGTTGATCTAGCCTAGAACATCTGAGGAGACATAGATTTTTAGGAAATTTTAATTCTAGGAGAAAACCAGAACAATATGCCAATTTATGTAGGTTAATTAAACACGAGGACTTGTTTCTCGCGCACCATAGTGCATCCAATTTTGAAAATATAGATTTAGAGCTTGTAGAACAAGACAGATCCACCGCTCCAGTTATGGATAGCATTTTTCAATTATTGTTTCCTGGCGCAGTACAAAAATAATGATAATACCCTGTGAAACAAAGAAATTTTCAAGAAACTCAATGTCAAATTGTGGAGGTCGCATAAGCGTTCGAGGGCCGGTGCATTGGTTCGATAGATCGTCAAATCTGACATTGTATCAATTTAACTAAAGCAGAACTTATATCTAAACAGACCAGCCTAGAAACGGTTCCTCGGATCGTTCTGAAAATTTGGCAATTCACAGTAATGTACAGGGTGTTCACAGCTTAATGGACTCCCCATTAACTTTTTAATTTGATGTTTGGAAAAAAATCCAAAGGAAAGTTAGATGGTTCAAAATGAATTTTGTTAAAACAGTGTTCTCACATATACAGGGTGTTTCAGAACTTCTGGGTGTGGTCCAACTTTCTTATTTCAAATTACAACCCCATTTATTTATTTGATTTTTGCGTTCTCATAAAAATTCTAAACATTTTTCATACAGCATACCCAATACCTACCCAAATTCAACCAATAAAAAGATATTGACGTCAGATATTTGCCATTTTTAAAGCATGTTTCAAAATATATTTTATTATTTGGAAACCTTGGAAACGAAGTAAAATTTTTCAAATATTCTCTTTATTCATACAGGGTTACCCAGTTTTATCCCTCAATATTCAAAATTTAGATTCTACTAATTAAAATGAACAATTTTTATCCTGAAATACGACGAAATACCTTCTCGAACCATGATAAAAACCACTTAAACAATACCCCTATTGTATGATATAACCCCTGTTGGATAGTTGAACATTGTAATTTTCATAAACCTTTCGATGTTACCTATGATTTTGAATAAAAAGTCAGATTTTGATAGTTGTCAGAAAAGGGACAACGATCTCTAAAGATTTATAGTATTTTTGATATAAAAGGCTATCAATGCCCTTATATTCATACATTTATTGGTCCTTTGCCTTATAAGCAGTCAGCAGTATGGAAAATAATACAATTCTAACAAGAAGCATGTCAAGAAATATGGATACTTGTCAGATTGTCATTGGAGATGCCAATAAAAATGGGAATATGGAGGAGAATAGAAGCGTTATAGCAACACTATTGGTGGAATACCACCAATTTGGATACCAGGGTATCAAGTCACCCGACAAAAAGTGATGACGGGAGAAATGCCAGCGGGATCCATCAATACCTCCTAGAAAACAAGGCCAAAGTGCTGGCCGTCTGACGTCATCAATGTAGGCCCATGATACAACCTTGGGGAACACTATGATCATTTCCAGAATAGCTGACTTTGACAAACAAATTGTCATTTCAAAACCTCAAAAAGTGTGGATAGTTTGCTAGTTATATTTTGTCATAAGAAAAATCCCCACATCGCTTATAGTACATGCAAAAACTCTGAATAAAGGGGTACTCTCGATTAACAGATTTGATCTGCATGCCTCCAGAGAAGAGCATGAACTACTCGCTCGTTATTTACTGTATGTGTGAACTTTGCATGTTTGAAAAACGTTTTCTAGTAAGTAAGTGGCACAGATTCTTCGTCGGAGGATGACCTGCTGTACACCTTGCATTCACTAAATCTTCTTTTTAACTGCCATGTAATCAGCGCTTTTATACAACCAACAAAAAAACCGGCACTGGTATTCAGCGCAAAAATCAGGCACTGGATAATCTTTGTGTGTGTAGCTGTTAGAGGCTAAGCCTTTAACGTTTAAAAAACATTCAAACTAAAAGACATTTGAATTGCTTTGACAAGAGCATAAACAAACATGATCGTTTGCGTTGCTAGGCCTACCGGGATAAGGTAATAGGATTTTTGAAGTATGAATCGATAAAAGGCCTACATAGGTGACGTCACACTAGAATATTTTGTGAGCACTTAGTCCTTATTATATAGGAGTTGTTGGATCCATAGACAGGTAGCAAGCCGATCAGCCAGCAAACTTTACAAGAATACCTCCACAGGTTGCAACTAAGAGACAAAACGCACCAAGCGCTAGTATGTAAGTTAGGACAAAATCCGTCTCGCACGCGATTCACTACTGGAAGAGGCTCCAGTTTGTTCGTATTTTTATTTTATTTTTTTTTTATTTCTCGTAGCCTTTAGAGATCAGACTGCGCAGGTAGGAATCGGGGTTTTGGCATTCCTACCTGTATTTCTAGATGCCTTCCGGAAGGTAACCCGGTACCAAAGAAGTCAAATTAAGTAAGAAGACTGGGACACTAAAGGGATTATCCCTGACGTCCTAATGCGGAGGAGAGGTTTAGTGGGTAAAACCCCACACTACCCTATGGTCTCGGACCTGGTTTCAGATTCCTCTCCTTGGGGCCGGAACCCCTGAACAAAAAAAAAAAAAAAAACCTCCACAGGTAAGTCCCATTCTAAACAATTCTTTTTGTAGTAGTACAAATATTCGTAAGAGGTTAGGGGCGCAAATTAGAGCAGATGAACAGATATCTAGACTGATGGAAATAGAAATAGAACAAGAAAAAAAGAGAATCGAACATAAAAAGAAAATAATTAGAAATAAATTGGCACTAGAAGAACTCTCTTTATGTGGTTCAAACAAGGTTTCAGTAAAAACAGAAAGTATTAGTTTGGAAACAGTTGATAATGAGCTATGCAACTCAAATATGGTAGATGATTGGTAAGATAAACATAACCTTCCACAAAACAAATATCAAAATTCTGTGGAAACACAACCAATTAGATTCAGATTACATTCAAAGATGATAAATGAAAATAACCCTGTAATGAAATATTCAAATTCCATAGATATGGGAGGTATAAAATCCATTCTAGCTAGACAGACATTGAACAAGGATTTGCCTTTATTTTCCGGAAACGTCAAAGAATGGCCAAATTTCATAAATCAATTCAATAGTACCACAAGATTGCCAGGTTTAAGTGAAGAGGAAAATTAATGTCGATTGAGGAAATATCACACAGGAAACGCTAAACGTGCAGTGAGTGGACTTTTGATGTCGAATGGCTCTATAGACAGAATAATGCATACTTTACAATCTCGTTCCGAAAGACCAGAGCAAATTGTGCAATTTCTAGTATCTGAAGCCAAATCATATCCATTTGTGAGGAGTAATGAGTTCGAAGGCCTATTGCATTTTTCTGATATGATTCAGAATTTGGTTTCAACACTGGAATCATTGAATATGGATAGTTATTTGACTTGTCCTCAATTAATATTCGATCTACTTCATAAACTACCATATACAATGCAAATATCTTGCCAATACCAATTATACAACAAATTAGACTAAGAGAGTGATTACTCTTATAACATTGGTACTATAGTATGCTATAAGAATTCAATTTCTTCCGTTTTATAAAAGATTTATTAAATGGTTTTGTAGAGAGCTATATTACATGATTATAACACTTTTTTGTCTCTGAGAGTATTTTGTCTCAACTAACGTCACTAAATGATAAAATTGTATATTGATGGACCCTAATATATCAGTTATATAGCATTTTAGTTTATTAGGGCACAATCTGTGTTAGTTGGGACGCTACAGTTTTGTTCATAGTATCCATGGTAACATAGGAACGTGGCTTTTTATGAATAATAGCATAACAAATAAGTTGTTTCATTAGCTTTGGTTATTATCCTATTTATGAATACTTAATCACAAAAAATTCCTTGAAAAATAACTTCTTGTTTTCATTCCTTTTTATGGAATTTACTATATTTCTCCAACTTTCCCATCTTCGTTGAACTTTGATATTGTAATGTTTTTATGTTAGGATATTAGGATAGAACATTTGGCAAGCACGCGTTTTCAGTTGTAAAGTTTTTTTTTGTAAATAGGTGGAAAAAAGGAGTGACATACTGCACGTTGATCAGTATGAATAGAGGACCATTAAGTTGTTCAAGTGTTTTATTGTTCTTATTCCCGGACATTACACTTGGCGACGATCGGTGCTCACGTTAAGTAATTAAAAGGAATAGGAGAGCACTAAGTGAATAGTGAAAAGATTTTAGTAGTTTGATTGTGATAGCAATGTCGGCAGTTGGAGATATTGGTCTCAAACTACATTTTGATCGGAAAACTAGTGATTGGAATGTGTTTCTTAGCAGACTGTCCCAGTATTTTATTGCTAAGGAAATTAAGGATAATGGAATGAAACGCGCTGTGTTGCTTTGTAGTCTAGCGGAGCAGGCCTATCTGCTAGTACAAAATCTTTGTGCACCTGAGAAGCCAGAAGACACGAGTTTTGATGATTTGACGACTTATTTCGAAGAGAAAAATGTAGTGTAGGTGGAAAGAGAAAAGTTCTACGCGGCGTACGTCTACACGTCTCAAAGGGCTATGAAGCAAATGTCAATTTGGGGCTAGTTTAGACACTAAGCTGACAGATATCTTCATTAACCATTACAATGAAGGCAGGATAAAAAATAACATGTATTCTCTCAAGGCGTCGGTTAGTTTTAGTGTGGCAGTAGAGGCTGCGTGTCTTCATGAAGCAACAGAAGCAGGCATTAGATAGGCATCTTCACTACCCTTGGTAATTAAAAGGAAGCTGGAACCTTCGCGGACGTTTTTAAAATCACAAAAGGCAGAGGGACCCCGATCCAGTATCAGTCAAGATCAGGATTTCACGGAAACAATGGCAACCTCCACCTTTTTTGGCCGGGCGGTACCAAGTTCGAGACAGGGGCCAGGAGGGGGACAATTTGGCGATAACGCTACAGCTGTCAGGATCAACAATAGCAGGTTTAGAAATAGTGGTTTTAGCGGTAAGTGTTTTCGATGTGGGAAAAATCATGCAGCCAGTCAATGCCCTTACAAGGAGTATACAGGGTGTTTCCTAACCTCTGTGACAAAATGAAAGGGGTGATTCTTCGCTTAATTTTTAAACGAAAATGTGGTATAACTTTTTTTCCGCTTTGTTTCCAAAATACAGGGTGTCTAATTTTTTTTTTGATTAGTTTTTTATTTTCAATTAATTTATCTTTTACTCGATTTTGTTGAAGTTTGGTAACGGTATTTATAGTGATAACGGGCTCATTTTGCCATGAACAAATAAAAATTATCGAATACAGTGGCGTCCCGAGCGGCACTTCAACCAATATTATTGGGAAAAAAATGTACGCCACTGACTTTTTGTGTCATTTTCATTTTTTTCTCAGGTTATTCAATTAAAAACGCAACTTTTTGATCTCTTAAATTTTTATCGTATCTTGCGTAATTTTTGAGATAAACCACTTTATTGCATGTCTCTGGACTACACAAAAATAACAATATGATGCAAAGTAGGCTTTTTGCTTCGATCCATGGCAACCACATTGTTTGTTTTCTTCATGACATTTGCCTACTGTATGAAAGTTTCCAATAATGTATTTAAGTAACTATTGTTTTTCAAATTATTCGTAATAAATTACGTTCTCTTCATAATGGCTGAGTTTACCAATCAAGAAATGGCTCAAATGCATTTTATGTACAGGGTGTCCCATTTTGGGTACTTTTGCGGGGTATCTCCGTTTTTCTTATATATAGAAAGTTGCGGTTTTTGCGACAGTGTGCTACTTTTTCGTGAAACTAAAGATGCCATTAACAAAATTTTCATAGCCCTTTTAGTTTTTAAGATAAAGGGCTGAACTGAAAATGTTGCATTTTAAGGTACCCCTCGTATCTAAACTATCAGATAAGTTATGGAAAATGTGAAAACTGTTCCTTTTATAACTTTTTCCGTAGAACTCGATTCTGCCTTCGGAATTAGTATACAGGGTCAGGTCAAAAAGTTATCGGACCCAACTTTATTTTTTTAAATGGAACACCCTGTATATTTATAGTCCATAAGATTTGTCTTTTCTTTACCTTTTCAAAAATATATAAAAGTATGCACTTTAAAAAAAAAAATTTTTAGCCTATAACTTTTTGACCTGACCCTGTATACAAATTCCGAAGGCAAAATCAAAAGTTATATACTTTTCCCGTGGAACTCGATTCTGCCTTCGGAATTTGTAAACAGGGTCAGGTCAAAAAGTTATAGGCTAAAATTTTTTTTTTAAAAAAGTGCATACTCTTATATATTTTTGAAAAGGTAAAGAAAAGACAAATTTTATGCACTAAAAATATACAGGGTGTTCCATTTGAAAAAATAAAGTTGGGTCCGATTACTTTTTGACCTGACCCTGTATACTAATTCCGAAGGCGGAATCGAGTTCTACGGGAAAAGTTATATAAGAAACAGTTTTCACATTTTCCATAACTTATCTGATAGTTTAGATACGAGGGGTACCTTAAAATGCAACATTTTCAGCTTAGCCCTGTATCTTAAAAACTAAAAGGGCTATGAAAATTTTGTTAACGGCATCTTTAGTTTCACCAAAAAGTAGCACACTAACGCGAAAACCGCAACTTTCTATCTATAAGAATAACGGAGATACCCCGCAAAAGTACCCAAAATGGGACACCCTGTACGGTTTAGCGGATGGAAATGCCCGAGAGGCGAGACGTTTGTATGCAGAACGTTTTCCTAATAGACAAGTACCATGTTCGGCAACATTTACAAGGTAACATCTCCGGTTAGAGGAAACAGGTAGTTTTGCAAAAAGCCAAATAGGCGGCCGACCACTTACGGTTAGGACCGCCCAACTTGAGGAAGAAGTCTTGATCATGGTACAAGAATCTCCAAACATGAGTACTAGGAAAATTGGAAGTGAATTAAATGTGAGTCACAAAACAGTCTGGAGTATCTTAAAACACCATTTACTCTGTCCTTACCACATACAAAGAGTACAAGCTTTGTTGCCCAGAGACTTTCCAGCTCGCGTTGATTTTTGTAACTGGTTTCAAAAAATTTCTTTACGAGTACCTCATTTTTCGGCAAAAGTTCTATTTACCGATGAAGCCAATTTTTCTAGAGATGGAATAATGAATTTTCACAACAACCATGTTTGGGCAGAAGAGAATCCTCATGCTATCGTCGAAGGACATCACCAGTATACATTTTCATTTAATATTTGGGCAGGGTTTATTGGAGATGTCTTAGTTGGACCGTATTTTTTCCCAAATCGACTTACTGGTGAGGTCTATTACAACTTCCTTAGAGATGAATTACCCGAATTGATGGAAGCAGTGCCATTAAGAACGCGATCTCTAATGTGGTTCATGCATGACGGCGCTTCCCCTCACTTTGCAATTTGTGTTCGAAATTATTTAGATCAGCAATATCCTGATCGTTGGATCGGCAGAGGAGGACCTCACCCATGGCCACCACGTTCACCGGATCTGAATCCATTAGATTTTTATTTTTGGGGACATCTTAAGCAACTTGTTTATAGCACTCCCATTCAATCCGAAGAAGACCTACGAATGCGTATTATTAATGGATTCAATACGATTTCCGCCAGTCCCGAAATTTTCCGTGTGGTGAGAGATAACTTAGCACGTCGTTAACATGGATGTTTACTGGCTCGTGGAGGACATTTTCAGCAGTTTACTTAACTTTTTTTTTATTTATTAAGTGTTTTTGAACTCTCCATTAAAATGATTATAATTGATTGCTGTATTTGTTAGAAAATTCAACATCAGCGATAAAATTACTTTTTGCGTCAAAACTCACTCAACTAGATTTAATTTTTTATCTCAAAAATTAGGCAAGATACGATAAAAATTCAAGAGATCAAAAAGTTGCGTTTTTAGTTGAATAACCTGAGAAAATAATGAAAATGACACAAAAAGTCAGTGGCGTACATTTTTTTCCCAAAAATATTGGTTGAAGTGGCGCTCGGGACGCCACTCTATTCGATAATTTTTATTTGTTCATGGCAAAATGAGCCCGTTATCACTATAAATACCGTTACCAAACTTCAACAAAATCGAGTAAAAGATAAATTAATTAAAAATAAAAAACTAATAAAAAAAAAATTAAACACCCTGTATTTTGGAAACAAAGCGAAATTCGAAAAAAAGTTATACCACATTTTCGTCTTAAAATTAAGCGAAGAATCACCCCTTTCATTTTGTCACAGAGGTTAGGAAACACCCTGTATATGTAATTCATGTCATCGTCACGTCAAGGGCATTTAATGGCAATGTGTAATAATAATAAAACAGTAAATGTTTTGGAAGTAGTTGAGGACAGTAGCGATTCGGAATTGTACCCTGTGTATACAATGCAAACAGAATATCCTAAGAAATACTCGTTGAAAATGTTAAAATTAAATTTGAGCTGAATTCAGGCGCCGCAGTCTTAGTAGTACCACAATCTATATATAAAAGGCATTTTTCGGGAGTGCCGTTGAGCGAAACCAATATAGTATTGGTCAATTTTTCCGGACATAAAATCAAACCATTAGGGAAAATGCAATTAAATGTTGAATTTAAAAAGAAAAACAAAGATATTGAATTTTTTGTTTTAGCTGAGGAAGGTCTAGCATTGTTAGGAGGAAATTTTATCAGGTCATTTAATTTGGTGTTTGGTGAGGGTAAAGACATTAGAGTAATTGAAGTAGATTACGCAACCAAATTAAAAAATGACTATCCGTCTGTATTTTCAAATGAATTAGGCGCTTTTAAAGAACTGCAGTTGAAATTTAAATTGCAGTCAGATGCAGTTTCAAGGTTTTTTAAACCGAGACCCCTTCCTTTTGCTCTTAAACATAAAGTGGAAAAGGAGCTCGACAAACTATGTCGAAGTAATGTTATTTCGCCTGTAGAGTTTTCGGAATGGGGTACGCCAATTGTACCTATTTTAAAAAAGGACGGCAATGTGCGAATCTGTTGTGATTATAAAGTTACAATTAATCCATTTTCAATTGCGGATAAATATGCGATTCCGAGATTGGATGATTTGTTTTATAAATTACGGGGGGCGTTCAATTTTCAAAAATTGATTTAAGTCAAGCATATCAACCAATCTAATTATACGATTCAGCTAAGCCATTTACTGTTGTCAGTACTCATAAGGGGTTATTTCCATATTTCTATTAATAACTATATGGGAAGCAATAATACACGCTTGATGCTAGGATGAGATAGAAAATCCCGCTGTACTGTATATTGTTCGCATAAGTCTATCCTTTTCTATCGCGAGGGGACGGTCCCCTTACGATAGAAAAGGATAGAAATATGCGATTTATGCGAAAAATATTACAGTACGTACAGCGGGATCTTCTATCTCATCCTGGCTTCAAGCGTCGCTCGTTGTTCAAATGGGACGGTTCCCATATAGAGTTAATAGATATATGGTTATTTCAGTTTAACCGATTACCTTTTGGCGTATCCTGTGGACCGGCTCAGTTCCAGCGTATTATGGAACAAATGTTCGATAAAATGACACATGTAACAGTTTTTCTTGATGACATTTTGGTGACTGGAATAGATAGAAATTCGCATATAATGAATTTAGACAGTGTGTTGGAGACATTAAAGTCAGTTGGACTCACTGTTAATAAAGATAAATGTTTATTTTTCTCCGATCCAATTTCTTATTTGAGATTCATAATTGATAAGGAAGGACTACATAAATGTGAAAAGAAACTTCAAGCTATTCGGGAAATGCCTGAACCAAAGTTTACTAACTGTATATTAGTAAACTTTGCCTGAACCATGCAACGTCACACAGTTAAAATAATTTTTGGGAGCTGTAAATAATTATTATAATAGATTTATTCAAAACATTCCGATATTTCAAATCTGCTTTATAATATATTGAGTAAAAACACTGTTTGGCGTTGGACTGAAGAATGTGAAAATTCCTTTGTAAAAATTAAATTGACTTTGATGTCTGATAATGTACTCGTTCACTTTGACCCCGAACTGGAAATAAATTTAACAGTGGATAGTTCTGATGGATTAGGGGCAGTATTGTCGCATGTTTTCGCAAATGGAGTTGAGAAACCGACTTGTTACGCATCACGTACGTTGTCAAAGGCCGAGCAAGGTTATTCAGCGCTACATAAACAGGCAACTGCTATCGTGTGGGGGGTAAAAATTTTTTCACAATATGTATATGCCAAGAAATTTAACCTCATCATAGATAACCAAGCTCTTTTAGCTATTTTCGGACCAAAAAAGGGCACTCTGGTGTTAGGCGCTAATCGATTACAAAGATTTGCACATTTTTTGAATTGGTTTAATTTTAATATTAAGTACGTAAATACGAAAGAAAATATAGCTGATTTTTTTAGTCGACTTCCGTTCAACATGGAAGAAAATGAAAAAGAGTACGAAAGAGAATATAGCTGATTTTTTTAGTCGACTTCCGTTCAAAATGGAAGAAAGTGAAAAAGAGTATTCTCAGGTTAGCTTAAATCACGTTATTAGGAAATCAGAGATTCCGATTGATGTTGAGATGATTGCGGAAGAATCAAAAAGGGATCCCTTGTTATCTCAAATTATGCAGTATGTTTTATTGGACAAGTGGCCTAATAAGAGGACTGATGCAATTAACCCTTATTTTTGTAAAAGATACGAATTAAATATAGCAGAAAATGTACTGCTTTGGGGTGACAGGGTTGTTATTCCAAAAACGATACAAAATTATTTCCTGGCAGAGCTTCACAATGCTCATTTAGGTGTGGTAAAAATGAAAAACATGTCGAGGGGTTATTTTTGGTGGCCAATGTTAAATTCAGATATTGAGGAAATTTGTAAAAAATGTCAAAAATGCCAGAAGTTGAAACCCAATCCGCCAAAAGGTCCCTTGCTAGGTTGGGCTATTCCTGATGATTTTTGGACCCGCATTCATATTGATTTTTTTGAATCTAAAAAGAATGTATTTTTGCTAATCATATTGGATGCTTTTTCCAAGTGGATTGAGGTATTTCAAATGTCTTCAATAACTTCCTCGGCTACAATCAAAGTCCCAAGAAATGTATTTGCGAGATTTGTATTGCCAAAACAATTGGTTTCTGACAATGGGCCATCTCTTGTTTCGAGTGAATTTGAAAATTTTTGTAAGGTCAATGGCATAGAGCATATTACATAACCGCCTTTTTCCCCTCACTGTAATGGTGCTGCTGAGAATACGGTCAAGACTGTTAAACATTTGTTGCTAAAAGAAAAAGAGAGCAAAGATATTAATACCAGCTTACGTAGGTCTTTGTAAACATATAGATATTCAATGCATTGTTCTAGTGGGTTGAGTCCAGCTCAAGCATTTTTTGGTAGGTCCTTAAGGAATCGTTTGGACTTTATTAAACCTCAAATATTAACTAAAAACCCAATATCGGATAATAAGGCAGCAGTTAAAAATAATTTAGTAAAGGCTCAAGAAGATAACAAAAAGTATTTTGTGGGGAAAAGAAATGTTCAATTTTTGATAGGTGATTTAGTATGGGTTAAGGATTATAGGAACATTAGGGCGTCATGGTGTAAAGCAAGAATTTTAAAAATACTCGGTAGAAATGTTTACATAGTACAACCTTTAAATTGCAACGTATCATGGACACGTCATGTAAATCAAATTAATTCTAAAATTCTTGTTGAAGAGAGTGATATTTGTACAAGTAGGGACTGTGATGACAAAGAGGTCTTATTAGATTTAAAATGTAAAGACGAAAAAAGTGATTGTGAAATAAGTGACAATGTTGATGATATTGGATTTAGTGACGCACAAAAAAACCTTGATGACAATGATAAACTGACTCGTCCTCAGCGAAATCGAAAGGTTCCTGATAGACTTCAGTACTAGTAATTTAGAACTGTAAATAATTGTAAATAGTTATATTTAATCAGGCAACTAATCTCTAAGTATTTAGCAAAACATTAGTAGAGGCTGGTGTAATGTATTTATGTTAGGATATTAGCATAGAACATTTGGCAAGCACGCGTTTCCAGTTGGATGCCATATTGGATGCTTTTTCCAAGTGGATTGAGGTATTTCAAATGTCTTCAATAACTTCCTCGGCTACAATCAAAGTCCCAAGAAATGTATTTGCGAGATTTGTATTGCCAAAACAATTGGTTTCTGACAATGGGCCATCTCTTGTTTCGAGTGAATTTGAAAATTTTTGTAAGGTCAATGGCATAGAGCATATTACATAACCGCCTTTTTCCCCTCACTGTAATGGTGCTGCTGAGAATACGGTCAAGACTGTTAAACATTTGTTGCTAAAAGAAAAAGAGAGCAAAGATATTAATACCAGCTTACGTAGGTCTTTGTAAACATATAGATATTCAATGCATTGTTCTAGTGGGTTGAGTCCAGCTCAAGCATTTTTTGGTAGGTCCTTAAGGAATCGTTTGGACTTTATTAAACCTCAAATATTAACTAAAAACCCAATATCGGATAATAAGGCAGCAGTTAAAAATAATTTAGTAAAGGCTCAAGAAGATAACAAAAAGTATTTTGTGGGGAAAAGAAATGTTCAATTTTTGATAGGTGATTTAGTATGGGTTAAGGATTATAGGAACATTAGGGCGTCATGGTGTAAAGCAAGAATTTTAAAAATACTCGGTAGAAATGTTTACATAGTACAACCTTTAAATTGCAACGTATCATGGACACGTCATGTAAATCAAATTAATTCTAAAATTCTTGTTGAAGAGAGTGATATTTGTACAAGTAGGGACTGTGATGACAAAGAGGTCTTATTAGATTTAAAATGTAAAGACGAAAAAAGTGATTGTGAAATAAGTGACAATGTTGATGATATTGGATTTAGTGACGCACAAAAAAACCTTGATGACAATGATAAACTGACTCGTCCTCAGCGAAATCGAAAGGTTCCTGATAGACTTCAGTACTAGTAATTTAGAACTGTAAATAATTGTAAATAGTTATATTTAATCAGGCAACTAATCTCTAAGTATTTAGCAAAACATTAGTAGAGGCTGGTGTAATGTATTTATGTTAGGATATTAGCATAGAACATTTGGCAAGCACGCGTTTCCAGTTGTTCAGTTTTTTTTTGTAAATAGGTGGAAAAAAGGTGTGACATACCGCACGTTGATCAGTATGAATAGAGGTCTATTAAGTTGTTGACGTGTTTTATTGTTCTTATTCCCGGACATTACAGATATCAAGCAATAAAAAACCAGATTTAAGTTACCAGGTAAGAAAATTACGAACGTAGCAATAAGAAATAAGACGAATTAATCGAATTATTCCTTTAAATATTCAAATTAATCAAATTTTAAATAAAAATTATTGGACTGACTTTGTGTAGACTCGTTCCTCATATGTCAGTAATTTGACATGTGACTAGACGGTCAGTCAACGTTGCCAACTTGCAAATAATACTGTACACCTCCCAATTGGAATGTAGGTGAATTACTCAAATATGTTTGATTTTGGGCAAAATAGATATAGGAAAAATAGCCTCAAATCAAAGTAAGTAATTCAAGTACCGCTTTGCGATTTTTCAAAATTTTGACGTGAATTATTGTTTTAAAAAGAAGCCCATTTACGATAAATCGCTAATATTGCAACACTGTATTTTTGTAGCGAATGACGTCACAATGAGATGCGCGTTGGCATACCTTGTTCATTTCTACCATGGCAACTTTGATCTGACCTGTATACTCCAATTCATCACAGATATACAGATTTTTGAAAGCCTCACAACTTTTTTATGGGACATTTTCTTTAATTCATGTATCTTTTGAAACAATCGACCGTTCCGGGAATTTCTCCCAACCCTGTATATTGACCCATATGCTAGCTGCGTTATCTATGGACATATGAAAATTTTGTAATTATGAAATTTTAAAATTTTCATCTGAACTTTTCAAAAATCATATCAAAGAAAATAAAAGAACATCGAGATGTCAATATTTTTCCAAAAGTTGCATTTTTTTTCAACGGAACACCATTGTATACCATTTTATCATTATGAAAGAGCTCCTCTTCCTGATTTCAAAAATATATGGTTTGATACCTTTCTGATGAGCCGTTCGGAACATATTCAAGTTTGAATATGTTTGAAAATTAGTATCCAGATCCCGGTTGCCGTGGATGAAACTGCACAAATTTATTAACTTGGGAATATTTGGGTTAACATCTAGAGGATAAAGTTATTGGATCGCCATTTCTATTGATACAATTCATATAGTTACAATTTTATCATATTTTCATTGGCAACCGGGATGTAAATTTTAATTTTTGAATATAAACGGCTCATCGGTGGACGATTGTGAGAAAATGTTAGTTAGTCAAAAAAGCTACATTATAAAATTATAGTCATAGTACAGGGTGTCCCAAAAGTTTTTGGCAAACTGAACTTGTATTTTTTAAATGGAATACCCTGTATGTAAGAGTTCTAATAATTTCTCCCATCTTGTACGATCATTTTGATATGTGGTTTGTTGGGTCTTAGACTTATAATAAAGGAATGGGAGGCGATCATAGTTGAAAAAGATCTCATAGTTGGGCCATTTATTAAGCGAAATAGAAAAAAAGTATCGAAAAACCAACTTACCCATAAAACATTACTTATCACAATAATCCCATACACTTTGAATAAAATTAATTGTTATTTTACAGGGTGCCCAAGTTTTGCAAACACGACCTGGATAATTTTTTTTTAAATGGAGCAGCCTGTATATTATATTTCGATCTTAAAGATGACATCATTAGCTTTTGAAAAACACCATACATCATACCTTCCTGATCAACAGTTTTTTCAAAAATCACCCGCGAATACAAAGTTTCATCATCATTCACTCAGTTTATAAAATTATGTGGCTATGAAGCCTTGACAATATCACTTATGAAACAAAATATTGATAACTAGTCAAAGTTACTACGTATGATCACCGAACAAATAATAATAAGGTCATGTTTGCAAAACTTGACCACCCTGTATGATAATACATAATTTTATTCAAAATGTATGTGATTATTGTGTCCAAGGATAAGTGATGTTTTATGGGATGGGTCAGTAGGTTTTTCGATACTTTTTTCTATTTCGCTTAAAAAAAAGCCCAACTTTGAGTCCTTTTTCAACTTTGATCACCTCCAATTACTGTATATTATAAGTCTTAGACCCAACAAACCTTATATCAAAATAGTCGAACGAGATGAGAGAAATAATTAGAATTCTTATATAGAATAGAATAGAATAGAATAATATTTATTGCGCAACATTGAACAATAGCTTATATACAGGGTGTTCCATTTAAAAAAATACAAGTTTAGTTCGCCATTTTTGGGACACCCTGTACTATGGCTATATTTTTAAAACATAGCCTTTTTGACTAGCTAAAATACACAAAAACAACATTATTCAAATTCCTCACCATTTTTTCACAATCGCCCACCCCATCTTGGTTGCATCACCCTGTATACTGAGGGACAAAAAAAGGAGAACACCTAAATTCGTTCGTCAGATTTTAACAAGTTTTTGCTGGCTCATTTATCTTGTTATGAAAAAAAGTGATTACATTGTGAGGTTTATCTCTCAAGTTTTTTGAGACCTGCTGAATTTATGATTATACTTTAACTGTGGAGTTTACGAAGTTTGGTGCAAAAGTCTTTTCTGAAGTAACGATAATGCCTAGAGTGTGTAGAATCACTCGGAAGCCTCAACCTAGTGACTTTGATAGGAGCCGAATTGTTGGGTTGAGTGAGGCGGATTTGTCGGAAAGGGAGATTTCCAGAAAGGACAACAGATCGTTGAGCGTCATACTGCGGTGTTATGTGGTGTGGACTGAAGAGGGACGTGGACACAGAACGAGAGGGTCTGGACGCCGTAGAGGCTCTACAGAGCATAAAAATCGGTGACTAAGAATGTTTGCTCTCAGAGACAGATTCAGCAGCACACGCGCAATTCCAGATCAGTGGTTTGAAGAAAATGGAAGGACAGTGGATATGCGTACAGTGTACCGCCGGATACGACGTTTTGGCTTTTTTTTGTCGTCCACATTGGGTGCTGCCTCTCACTGACAAACATCGGCGTAATCGCCTCGACTGGTGTAGACATAGACTTCAGTGGGATCAGGAATGCAATCATGTGGTTTTTAGTGACGTATCTGGCTTCTGTTTGGGGATTTATGATGGCCGGTTGAGGGTAAGATGACGTGGGAAAGACGCGATCCACAGTTTGACAGAGAACGTCATGTTGGCATTATGGTATGAGCTGCTATTGCATATGGTAGCAGATCACCTCTAGTTTTCATCAGAGGCAACATGACAGCCCAACGCTACATCCGGGATGTAGTGGAGCCGTATGTCATTCCATATCTTCACACCATCCAAAACCCCATCTTCCAGCAAGACAACGCGAGACCACATGTTGCCAGGTTAACAAAAGACCTTATGGATGAACACCACATCGATCGTTTACCATGGACTCCAAGATCTCCTGATCTGCCACTCATCGAACATGTCTGGGGTACATGATTGGTCGGGGACTGTTGACTTTGAAGCAACCTCCGCAGACTTCAGACGCCCTTATACATGAAGTTGAATTAGCCTGGAATGGCCCAGGAACATATAGACCACCTGTTTCTTCATACCACAAACTGTTTTTTTATATGTTCTGTTGTAGTTGGCGAGATTAATAATTCTTGAAAATATTCCTACGATTTTTCCAAAAAGGCATATTTCTCGTTGTATTGGAAGTTGCAACCAGGTTACCTTTCGCATGGGAAATGTATGTTTCATGAAGTTATTAATAAAAGGACCAATCTGAATTACGCCTGGAGATGTCGAATCGATGGTGACTTGATGAAATTAAGCTATCTCAAACTGAAATTTGTTTTTTTTAGGAGACGATGCGGCGCAGGCGGCGCGACCGCCTTGATCAGCAGTTGCGTGTAAGAAGGGACCCAGATCCTGTTCGGTCATGCATGAACCGATAGAGTTTCTTTATATTATACAGTAGAAACCGCTTATAACGACTTTGCTTATAGCGACATATCGTATTACGACCAAATCCCTATATTTCCATAAGAACCTGTGTATTGAAAAACCGTCTATAGCGACATCGTTTATAACAACATATCATTGCTTATAACGACAAAAAACTGCTCGATTTTAGGGTACATTCATTAAGAGCTGAGATGTCCTGCAGTCTCGACCAAAATGAGACACAGTGCATAGACAGACGCACATTTTGTGTTGTTACCTGAATCTTGTGCGCGTAATTAGTATGTGGTATTTGCTATTTCCGATAAAAAGTATGTCATTCGAAAATTGAACTTTGCATCATATCTGTGATTCCAACCCTTTTGGTGAGATCTTGATCTTGTGTTGTCAGTGTTGTGTATTAGTGGAAATTGTAAGTGCAATGGATAACTCAAAAGAAGTGTCTTTGAGTGGATTCAGAAGTACCCATTTCTTTATGATAAAAGTTCCAAAGACTTTGAGACAATAATAATATATTCTGAAAAGCGATAACTACGCAATCGCGAACCTTACGCCTTACCTATACTATAAATCGACACTAGAAAATTAACTAAGCCATTCTCGTTACGGCTTACGTTACGGCATACGCCTTACGTCTTGTCGAATCCATAAATCCTGTGTAAATGACCCAATTTTCAGAACGATCCTAGGTCCAGTTTTCCATTAACGTCTAAGGTACCATTCTACCTTAGGACACCCTGTATAATATGTTGAATATGAAACTTACCGGGGTTCATTAGATTCTTCTGTTATCACCCATTCCCAGACATGTGACATCACTGCTGCATCTGCCCTTTAAAAAAAACAGAAGCTATCAGAAGGTAACGTTTGATTTAGGGGAATTAAAACATCCACAGTTGAATTCTCAATAAAATAGCCGGTGAAGCCGCTCCACCCAAAGCTTTCCTCAAACATAAATAATTGTCCTTAGATATTACCTCAAATTGGCGTGTGCCAGTATCATGTTCCAGATGCGCGGTTGATTTCAGTATTGATGGTATTCAAACGATGATACTGTCTTTTCTGGAAGTTATATTTTCTTCAAAATGAAAAGAAAATTGATACATATCTGGATGATATAAACATGATTAAAAATAATTGCGGATGAGTTCTTGAGATGGACAGTTTTGTTTTTGTTTCCCAACTGATTTATCGGTGACATTCCTCTTGTTGCTTTACAAAATTTTTGTCAATCTACGTTCCAAAAATCATAACTTATTTCTTTAAAAACTCATTCCTTCCATGAGTATGATTTCAATTTTCGTCAAAAATGAAAACATTTAACGAGGATCGTTCAGAGAACCTACAGATTTATAATTTGCTGCAACCATTTGCGGCGATGATGCATCGGAAAAGGTTGTCATGTTATATGTACCTTCTTTAATAAAAACCTTCTTTGAATAAAAGAGCAAATCAGAATCAAAATCTTCGTGATATGATCATTGTATTATAGAATCCATAAGCCGGTAACGCTCAAGAATGGTTCAACGTTGCGTTGAACTGAGTTCCAGAAAGCACAGTAGATTGTGTTTGAACCCGGTTATCCTTGAGCTGGTCTTGTACAACCGGACATAATTGGCGTTCAATGCTCGTTTTTTTTCTTGTATGCGTTCACGATGTGTTCCGTCAAACATGAGCCAATAGGCGAACGCTGAACGCTTTAAAATTTCGTGAATACAAATGAGAATAATATTAAACAGTTCACAAAACATGCCGATCAAAGATAGCATTGATCAAAACGTCGTGTGAAAATAATGAAATCAAGACGATGGACAGTCGAAAACCTGCATCTTTAACATTAAAACTCCCACTATGATTTAGAAAATATAAAAACGAAAAACATGCAGCAAGCTCAAAACAGGCAAAAAGCCTTCTCAGAAATGTTGAAGATATACATCATGCTGGGAGCTGTTGTGTTATTCTTTTACTTTTTACTCTTAGTAATACCACTGTTAGTGTTTATTAGCAACATCTCAACTGATCTCCGAATCATGGTAGGAAGAAACAAGGTATGCCAACGCGCATCTCACTGTGACGTCAAATGCCACAAAGATACAGAGTTGCCATATGCGCGATTTATCGCAATTGGACTACTTCTAGAAACCACAATTCAAGACAAAATCTCCAGAAAAATCGCTAAGCGGTTCTTCACTACTTACTTTGATTTGAGGATATTTTTTGCTTTATCTATTTTGCCTTACTTATCAAACATTATTTTGTAATTAACCTATATTTTGAAAACATCAATTGCGTGGTGTACAGTATTATTTGCAAGTTGGCAACGTTGACTGGAGTGTCGAGGTGACAGGAGTCACTGGAACGAGTGAAACGAGTCTACATAAAGTCAGTCCAGGTAACGTTGATATTATTGATTTGAATTTTGGATATTTAAAGGAATAATTCGAATAATAATTGATTATCTCTTATTGCTACGTTCGTAATTTTGTTACCTAGTGACCTAGTCAGTTAAATCCGTCTCCAAACCTCGTCTGGTTTTTGATTGCTTGATATTATCAACTTCAACGAAGATGGGAAAGTTAGGGAGATAGTAAATGCCATACAAAGGAATGGGAACAAGAAATTAATTTTCAAGGTATGTGTTTTGATTATTTATATACTAGCTGAATAACACGCTTTCCGAGCAGCCCAGGCAAAACCCAGTTTTGATTCAAATCCATCTCAAAATTCAAATCCAACTTGTAATGCATCTTATATGCACAAAATGTAGATATCCTCCGAGGTATTCTCATTCAAAAGAAAAAGATACTGAATCCTTGACCAAAGTGAAAAATCCTAATCCTAATCGAAACGAAACAAATCTACCTACTTAGTACAGTGAATCCGTGCTTAGAAAAGCGCCATCTGAGCATTTCGGAAAACCCAAAAATTTTTTTTAAAATCTTTGCTGGGCTTCCAGTAGCTTAACTAAGAGTTCTCGGGAAAATCGAAGGTGAGCTTATCCTGCCATCTTGGAAATGAGGGCGACAATTCTTTTATCCGTTCCTATTTTAGACTTACGGTAAAATATCATTGGACAAAAATTGTTCGAATTCACATTCTCAATAACTTTTCTAAAAAACTTTTTTTTCTAAAATCAGTAGTTAAAAATCTACAGGGTGATACGATGGTGGAAAGGAATCGTACAGGACGAAAGTTGTGCACAATCACAATCCCAGCAACCATTGAAATAAGTAGAAAAAAGTTGCTGGGAATGTAATTCCGCACTACTTCCGTCTTGTACAGGGGATCAGTTAAGGATAGCGAGCGGCCATATCTTGGAAATTACTCATCGTAGAGGCTTGCGGCAAAAAATGTTCTGACTAAAACGGCCAAGAGAAATACCTGGAAAATATTTTCAAGTTTCTGAAATGGTCGCTAGGGGGCGTAACAACCAAGTAGAAAAATATGATTTTTATGGAATTTTGCCCAATAAAAATATATCGTTGAACTCATTTTCAGATTTACTGACTATCTTTCTACACTCTTTGTCCAAAACGTTTTTTTCTATCATAGTTAAGTGGTGGGGAAGTTCAATTGTTTTTTTTGAACAAACGGAGATTTCTCCCGTTTTGCTTGACCGATCTTAACGAACTTGGGCTCATATGAAAGAGAATAATCTGCGGTCTAAAATGCTTATTTGCTTTTTAATTTGTGACATTCGCCGTCGCCGCCAGATGGTGTTTACTGAAATGGTAGCATATTTTTGAGTTTTTTCCAAAAAAATCAAATGTAATGGTATATTCATTTTTATATATTTTAAAAGGGGAAACATTTTTCTTAAAAAAAATTGAGAAAAAAACAAAAAATTCAATGATTTTTTTTGTGTTGTTTTTGTTTTTGTTTTCCATTTTTTAATAAAAAAATATATTCCCTTTTAAAATATATAAAAATGAATATACCATTACATTTTTTGAAAAAATTCAAAATGCTACCATTTCAGTTAACGCCATCTAGCGGCGACGGCGAATGACACAAATTAAAAAGCAAATGAGCATTTTTTAGTACAGATTATTCTCTTTCATATGAGCCCAAGTTCGTTGAAATCGGTCAAGCGACACGGGAGGGATATCTGTTAGTTTAAAAAAACAATTGAGCTTCCCCCACCATTTTATTATGATAGATAGAAAGAAACGTTAATGACAAAAAGTGTAGGTAAATAGTCCGTAAATCTGAAAATGAGTTCATCGATATATTTTCATGGAGCAAAATTCCATAAAAATCCTATTTTTCTACTTGGTGTTGGTTTTTACGCCCCCTAGCGACCATTTCAGAAACTTGAAAATATTTCCCAGGTTTTTCTCCTGGCCGTTTCAGTGATAATTTTTTTTGCCGCAAGCCTCTACGATGAATAGTTCCCGAGATATGGCCGCTCGCTATCCTTAACTGATCACCCTGTACGATTTTTTCTCAAATTCCATATGAAGGAATCACCCTGTAGATGTTTCAACATTGACTTTGGAGATAAAAAAATGGGATAAAAGTTCTTGGGAATATGATTCTGCATCACTTTGGTTATATGATATTTTATCGTTATTTTGATAGAAACGGAGAAAATACACGCGCCCTTATTTTCAGGATGGTTACCACGCCACATTCGATTTTCCCGAAAACTCAGAGTCAGTCAAGCCATTGACCCCCTCCACAAGTTAAAAAAAAGTTTTTGCGTATTTTCCAATTCTCAGAAAAAGAACGGATTTACCGTACTTACTAATTATCATTAACGTTGGGACTCCAAAATAACACAACACAATCTAAAAACCATCCAACAGATCACCGTCAGCGTCATCTGCTCCGACGTTGCACAATAATGTAAAATATCCCCAACCAGATGAAAAAACACGAAATCGAAAACCAAGGTGGAACATTCTAATCCTATCTAATCGAAACCAAACTGTCACGGGCCGTTTTTGACTACGTGTTTTCGTTCCATTATGGTTGAGATTGGGGAATTTTAGTTCTACAGTATCATGTTTGTGCGCAAGACACATGATTTTCACTCACTTACTTTATAAACTCAGGCAGCATGAAGAATGACTGCTACTTACTTGGTCGCCACACATCGTAATCGCATCTTTCCTCCTTATAACTTCTCCAAACTTCATCTATCCCTGTTATTATTATTATTATTATTATTATTATTATTATTATTATTATTATTATTATTTTTATCATTTTTATACCCAAAGCGGATGGGATGAGATTCGAAGGGAAACGCAAAAAAAAACAGATAATCTGTTGTTACATCAAATCATTGGGAAGCTCTTTTTAGAATTATTTCATTTTAATGGGTTTGTACTCACTACTCGTGGATGTAGAGAAATTTGTTCAGCCGGTTGATATTGTGCCACAAAGAGACAAACACTATTATCTTGATAATACCGTATATATATTTTTTATCTATGTAATAATATAGTGAAGATGTGATCATAAACAAATAAACATAACCCAACGAAAAAGCGACAATTTTTTACGCTAAGCAAAACACGCAGTCGCTGACGCTTTACAACAGCATCACGTTCAGGTGGGCTTCTTATCAAGCAGCTTAAGACCGCCTGAATGCAGCCATTGTTACTTCGGCGATCACCATGGCAACGCCATGTCAACCAATCTGACCAATCAGAGACTGCGAGAATGAAGCCTTCTCTCTCCCTCATAATGCTATCTTTTTTACGGATAAACATATCTTCCCTTTTATATTATTTATATATAAGTATTTATAAATGAGATATTAACCACAGTAAATGAAACAACTTATCTACTTATCTTCTTTTGTCAAAATGGTTACTATGAACAAAAATTGTAGCGTATGACGTCATTGCGCAATTTAAGCCAATTTTTGTCCGAGTGTCTGATATACCTTGTTTCTTTCTACAATGTTCTGAATAATAATCTTAATCTACTGACTCACTCTAGTTACATAACTTCATACTAAACTATTGATATACTAATGATAGAACAGCCCCCTTTCAAAGTAAATAAATCTATTACTACGATAACACAGAGTCTTGTTAATGTTTTGGCATGTTATGTTCTCTATTAGACTGACGAACTGGCGATGACTTGAAGGACACACCATCACTGTAATTGTTTATGTCCTCATTTGGATTTTCATTGCCCGATCTACCAGCTGACAATCTTTCTGGTAAAATTTCACGCGATTCATCCGCACTTTCACTTTCACTTCTTATGTCTTAATCTTTTTCTACTGTAGAAGATGGTATTTGATTTTGAAACATTTTAGGAGGCTTATAATAGGGTGCAGGAATCAAGTGCCATCATTCTCCTATATTTACCAAAACTGGTTTCAATGTAATATGATCTGGGTTGTTCCAACAAAGCCACAACTGTAGCGTACCTACTCCCTTAGGTCAGTAACCCAAACATCATCTCCAACTGAGAGTTTTGACAATTCTTTTGATCCATGCCTTTTATCAAACCTCTGAGCTAGTCTCTCCTTTCCCTTGTCCTCTTTTTTAGGAATTTGATTTGCGAAAACTGTTCCATCAAGGACACTAGGTAAAACAGGCGAATGAGATCTTAACTTTCGGTCCATGAGAAGTTCAGCAGGACTCAATCCGCATGCAAGAGGTGTTACACGGTATGCTGATAAAGCGGAATAAATATCCCCACGATTTTTCCTTATTAAATTTTTCGCAATTTTCACGGCAGACTCTACTTCACCATTTGAAGAAGGAAGAAGGATACCGAGGACTGCTCGTGTTAAAATGAAAATCATACATCTTTGAAAACTCCTTGAATTCCGATTGAAATTAGGGTCCATTATTAAAACGAACTTGATCAGGTATACCATAACGACTGAAAAGCTGTTTCGATTTGTCAATAACAATAGATTTGGTCATTTTATTTAATTTAAAAATTTCGAAAAACCTCGAGGAATAATCGGTTACGATAAGGTACCAGTCTCCTTCACATTTATGCAGATCAAGTGCAATCTTTTGCAAAGCTCTCTAAGGAAATTTTTCATTCAAGATCTTGGATTAATTCTTTGTTCCACACATTCCGGACAATTTTTTACTAGATTCTCAACTTGAGAAGACAGCCCAAGCCACCAAACTGATGCTTTTGCTCGAGCTCTACACTTGACCACTCCCTGATGTCCCAAGTGAATAAAGTTGATACATTTTAATTGAAGACTCTGAGGAACAATGATTCTAGAGCCCTTAGTCAAAAGAACTTCCTAAAAACTCATTTCAAACCTGTGTGTATAGTGAGGTGAAATTCCAATATCAATTTTATTTTTATCAGGCCATCCTGATAATGAATATTCTTTTAATTTGACACAGATAGAAACAAGAACTTGTTCCTTTTTGATTTCCTCCGGAAACGGTGGTTTAATTTGTACAGATTGAATAATAAGGTTCACGTAAGCATCAACTTCGTGAACAAGTTCATCATCATCTGGCTTCTTTGAACTTTCTGGAAAATTCCGAGACAAAGCATCAGCAACTATCAACTCTTTTCCTGGAACATAATGAGCCTGATAACCAAAACGCATTAATCTGATTCTCAATCGCTGCAGTCTTGGTGTTAGTTCATCTATCGTCTTAGTTTGTAAAACCTGAATCAGTTGTTTATGATCTGTTTCGAACACTATTGGAATACCTGTCACATACTCTTTAAATTTGCCAGCTGCCCATGCGAATGCTAAAGCTTTCTTTTCGATTTGCGCATAACGAGACTGTCTCTGAAAGTAGACGAGATGAGTATAAGACAATTTCTTTCTTGTCATTTTCAGAAATCTGATACAAGCAAGCGCCAATGATGCCAAATGAAGAAGCATCTGCCGATATTACAATTTTCTTCGAATGATCTAAATATGCTGGGCATGGACTATTTTGAAGAAGATCTTAAATCTTCTCGAAAGCTTGTTTTTGTGCTATGTCCCAAGTGTATTGGACATGCTTTTTCAATAGTGAGGTTAATGGTTGGAGATCTATTTAGCAAAAATCTACTGGAAAAGTGTATTATTCCCAGAAATTGTAAAAGCTCATTTTTATTAGTTGGTTCGGGGAATGCTTTGATCGATTTTATCCTCTCCGGATCAATAGAAATACCTTTATTTGAAATTATATGTCCCAAAAACTGTAATGACTGAACACCAAAGACAGATTTGTCTTTATTCAATGTAATGCCTTCGTTCCTGATTCTTTTCAAAACTGTATGCAGAATTTCATTATGTTTTTCCAAGGAGGAAGCATGGATCAATATGTCATCAATGTGACCTGGAGCACATGTTAAGCCAAATGGGACTCTCTTGAAGAAATAACGTCCAAATGGAGTTATAAATGTTGTGAGAGGTTGTGACTCTCGACTGAGCTTCATTTGGTAAAAACCAGAGTTGGTGTCTAATTTTGAAAAATAATTGGAACCTTTAGCCAAAATAGTGTCCACCTTGCCTATCGGATAGTATGGCCTTAAGACGGCTTTGTTTAATTTTGTATAGTCTACGCATAGTCTTATTTTGGAATTTTTATCAACCACCACAATAGGACTAACCCAAGAAGCGTAATCTGTAATCGGTTCAATAATATCTAGATTCATTAATCTGTCCAGATCTTTTTTAAGCGACTGTGAGATAGGAAATGGGACTACCCTTGGAGTAGTTTGTGCATGTGATTGAAGACCTTCTCTAATCTGAATGACCATTTCAGTTTTAAAGGTACCTACATTAAAGAATATTTCCGGGTATTCCTGATAAACACGTTGTGAAAATTTCATATTTTCAATACGCGAAACATGTCGTGCAGCCCTCGGACCCACACAATCAGAAAATTGTAACAACCACAAGTCAACAATTGCTGAACGTCCCAATATGGGTTTGCTTAACCCTTGTATAACAAATATATCAGTTCTACAGATATCATTATCTCTAAATAATTCGACAGTCATAATTTCTACTACATCTAGCATATCCTTGCTTTGTTGGGCTTGTTTTGCAATCCTTACTGCATCCTCCAGGCTCAAATAGCTTGTAGTTGCATATTATTGCCAACTTTGATATCTAGCATGCCACCCACAGTCCCTGATAAGTTCATTTTTGATGTTGCCGTAGTCATAACTTTTAGCCAAATTATACAAGCTTCTCTCTGTTGACTGGCCTTCTTTTTGGACACGTGAATTGAATTTATATCTTTCAAAGATAACATTTTTTCTCGGAATAAACATTTTCTCGAACTCTCCCAACATTGTCTCAAAGGTCTCTGGTTTTGGATCAAATGTCATAAGAATATCTTCCGATCATAACCCATCACGTATAACAGCAAATCTATCTTCTCCTTGTCAGGTTTCAAGCCTTACCCAGATATTGAGATGTATCTCTCAAATCTCTTTCGCCATTGGGGCCATCCCCCAGGAACAGAAAACAGAAAAATAAAATTTCTCAGGGTGATTTACATTCACATAACTCACAGTAGATTTTGCAACCGCAGTCTGATCTGTAGTTGGAGTATCCATCCTTGATATCTTCTTGAACTTGAATAATCTCTCACGGCCACTGCCCTGTTCTTTTTACTATTAACAGGGAATTTCTTCCAATTATTCCTATCTTGGCGTTGGTTCGCAAACTTCACGATGTCACCATGTTGTGTTATTCGTTTACTTTTTACTATTAGTAATACCACTGTTAGTGTTCATGACTTTTATAAGCAACATCTCAACTTATCTCTGAATAATAATCTTAATCTACTGACTCACTCTAGTCCGCCTTACAGTGACGCCAATGCATGTTGTCTTTACTATTGGTCGTCCGCCATATTCTGGCAAAACATTGCCTGCATTCATAGGACGGAACAGTTGTGGAACTGTTACCGCTCCTTCTTATGAATGAAGCGGAAGTCTCATAAGGCTCAACAGTCAACTGTCAGATGCCAAAGAGCGCCCCCGGAGCGTAGCGGTAACTGTTCCGTCCACGGAGTTAGTAAATAAAAATGGACTGCTAATGCGATTAGAAAAAAATCACTGGAGCATGGGCGCTGCCATGATGGGAAAATTCAAGTTGGTGCTTCTAATTTTCAGTGGTGCCATCGTTGAAAAATGCAGAAATCTGTAATGCCTGATTGACATTAAATTTCATTTTGAAGCTGAACTGTCAAATTTCCGCTTGGCAAACGAGAATCATAAGTCACTATTCACATTATATTTGGCGTAAGCGTGACACAAATTCAATGTAGATGGTAATATATGATTCGTTTGCCAAGCGGAAATTTGACAGTTCCAATTCGAAAACAAATTGAATGTGCACCTTACATAAAGCTACTGATTTCGAAGTTATAATAATTAATATGAATATAATATAAGTAAATAAATGCTAAGATAAAGGACGAAGGATATTGGTAGATATTTCTATTTTTTTCTTCAAGTGTCTGTGACTTCTCGTTCTCGTGGTTTTTGTGCATATTGTAAAGAATTATATTATTATATCAATTCCAAAACCGCAGAATGCATAAATGTTGAAACATCGACTATCTCAAGTATCTATACCTATTTTCCAGGGTCCAAGTTAAGCTCGTTAGGAAATAGTAGGTAGGTACAATAGATCAGGTGCTACTCGCTACTTATAATATAATGATGTTGAAAGGAAATTATAGGTAATGATATTTTTGAAAAATTGAGTTGAGTGAAGGAAGGCCCATTTTTATGTTGATGATAATCCAACACAAAACGTTTCATAGTTTTATAAGTATCTAGAATAATGTCTAAAACCCTGCACAAAATCCCAATGTGAATCTTGAATTTTAATTATAGATATCTTCTTAAAATCCAAAATCCAATAATCAAAATCCAAATAGAAATAAGGCAGTGACTACTGCACTGTCTAGAAAGATTCCCAATAAAAGTTGCTGCACTGTCCAACATGCGCAGTGCGTTGTCGAGCTGGATGGAACCGCAGATACCGACAGTGCGGAAAGATAATATTGCTGCGCTGTCTATCTTGAGGAGACAGTGATTATCTACAGCATGATTTTCTAAAGGAAAAAATAGGCGCAATAAAAATAAGACAAACATTTTCCATCAACATGGGTCCGAAAAAGCGTCGTTTCGTAGATCAATGTGTTTGAATCTGGAAGTTTAGTTTCTATTTTTGTTAAAAAATAATTAAATACTTGTCTAATAGTCTAATAATGGAAGTCTTTTGAAACAGGTTACTTATTATGATTTGATATTATTTTTTTAATTCCCTCAAGAGTTGAGAGAAGTTAGATGGATATATTTTTTTGTTTTATTGAGCAATTGCTAATTATCAATACATAAACTCATTTACCAAATATTTCCAGCTCGTCAATTTTGTTCGTAATAACAACATAAACATTTTACCGTTTAATTTCAAGTTTGAGTTTCATGCAATGACAATTATTAAGAGTGTTTTATTTCGTTTTTGATATGATAATTGGAAATTATTTTTTTCTCAGGAACAGAATAGCCGAAAATTATGAAGACTATTACTGGACTGTAGCAAAACTACAAGTAACTGAATTCTATGGTGTAATTCAAAATTCACTTTTTACACTCTCACTTGACTTTCGTCCCCGAAAACTTATTCGGTTCGTGGTGCGTGCAAAGACGGACAATATGTGACAGGTTCTATCAGAATAGATTTACCATGACAAAACCTTACAAAGGTAGATGTGAGAAAGGGCTATCGGAAAACTATTGTTGATAGTGTGTTAGCGTTCCTCATACATGAGAGAAAGTTATCAAGAATTTAAAAGAAAACCGCTTTATCTTTAAGAAAAATTTGTCTAAATATTCTTTCATTTATGTATACTGTCTATTTTAAGTCAAGTGGTATTACTTTTTCCAATGGAAAATGTTTTTTCCAACAACTATATTTGCTTCGGCGAAAAATAATATCAAAAGTCTTGTGTTTTGGGGAGTTCTCATAAGGATTTTTTTTTTACTTTTGCATACATGTATTAAATCACCTTAACATCAAATTCATTGAATGGCATATTTTCCAAATGTAAACGAATGCCCGGATAACAGATATATTAAGAAAACAAAATAGACCTGTATCACAGAATTATTTTCTACTCAAAAAACCTCAAACAAATCCAACTTAAACAAATACTGATATATCTACGATTTTTTTTAATATTGCTGATTGAATGGTTCTTGTATCCTTTTTGAATAATTGAATAAATTTTGAAGCGCATAACTTTTTCAAATTGTTTTCAAAGTGTTCCAAAACACGAAATGTATTGACCACTTTAATGTCTATAGGAACTTAATTAGCGGTAAATCGCGATAATCTCCATATTTTGAAGTTTATTTCGCTTTACACAACATAAATAACATTATAGGAAATAAAAGGAGATTGTGAACAAACCGAAGCTGGAATTTCGAATTTCGAATTAAACTTTTGAGGTTATATTTATATTATTTTCATCGTGAACTTGACAACAAGGCACTGCGCATGTTGGACAGTGCAGCAATTTTTATTGGGAATCTGCCTAGACAGTGCACTGGTCACATCCTAGAAATAATATTCAAAGGAAATAATAGGTGACATAACCTCAACCTCAACTTAAAAAACAGAACAATCAGCTGTCTGCATTTTTCAATGGCCGCATTAGAGGAACTGCAGCGCTGCATCGCTTTTCTCGAGCGATCTCACTGGAAAGACATTTATGATAACTTCCACCACTGCAACACAGTTCCTGCGATAAAGCGAAAGAAATACATGTTTTTTCGCTAGACTACTGTGCTGCAGCACAGTGAATCATGGCACTCTGGTAGGACCGCTTAAATATAGCGCTAGTTCTCGGAACGCAGCCATGAGTGGCACGTCAAAAAAATCAGAGATACCAACCCAAATTGTCCCATCATGGCGGCGCCCATACTTCAGTGATTTTTGGCAAGGTCGGCCATATGCATTAGCAGTCCAGTTTTTATATAGGTCCGTGGTTCCGTCTCATGAACATGAACGCGGCCAATGTTGATTGTTGTGTTGCCATTGACAACCATTGAGAGTTTGAAATGTTATTAAGTTGCGGTTTGTGAAAATTGATTATTTTCGGATCAAAAATATTTTCTACAAAGGTTCCTTTGTGATTTGATTATTTGTTCATAAGGTACGTACTTATTTATCATCAGATGATGCAACGCAATAGTGGGGTTGAGGACAGTAAATGCAACTCCTTAGATTTTCAAATTGCCGACGTTTCGACTTCTAATTCAAGTCTTTATCAAGGCTACAAAAGAAATCCACATACAATGTCTGATATGATAATAAAAAAAGAACAAGAAAAAATAACGATTATTATTATCATATCAGACATTGTATGTGCATTTCTTTTGTAGCCTTGATAAAGACTCGAATTAGAAGTCGAAACGTCGGCAAAAATCTAAGGAGTTTCATTCACTGTCCTCAACCCCACTATTGCGTTGCATCATCTGGAATTCATTGAGGACACAAATTAGAGCTACTTATTTTACTATATTATTTTCTTATTCCTATTTTTCAAAAATTGCGACGTTCCTGAACGCGCCCCATCGTTTGCCTTAACATGGCCTCATTGGCGTCACAGTAGTTTATCGAGCCACTGTAGTCCGCCTAACCTGTCATCAAACATCTTATTCCTATTGATAACAGGGTTGCCATATTTACACTCTGATAAAACAGAAGTAACAATCATAGCTACAGCAATTAGGTAACGATCCAGAAATATGCAAATAAATCGTCGTCAAACAAATCTTGTAATCAACGCAATTTTAACTAGAAAGATACCCTTATTCAATGAAGCAACGTTTTGGCTAACAAACAAATCAAGGAAAGCAAACAGAGCTTTGATCCCTGAAAACATACAATAAGAAAACAAACAAAATGCATCGTCGTCATTTTGTCCCACCAGTGGGGTAAGTTGACAAACCTAGGAGGGCAAGACGACGATTAAGTGCAGAAGTCACAAATGAACCCTTCCCGTACGAAGTGCACGCCTTATACCATCAACCCTCGCACCATCTAATCCTCAATTATTGGAGGTTCAGTGTAGGGATCCTGGCAACCTGGACACAAGAGATCTTTTTTATTTCATTCTTTGGTTGGTAGGGTTTGACTCGAATCGTTAAAACCTTTTTTCACTTTTGATACTTCATCATGCGTTTCGTGTTTCCTTTTTATTTTCTTGATCAATCTTTTCTAGATTTTTTTCTCGCCATAACATTTCACAAGCGACTGCTCTGATATAGGTTATGTACTTCTACACTGGAAGTACTGCTACTAGAGTCATCTATCTCTAACACATTGAACTATGACTTGACAGAGTTGCAACGATGCAGAAATCTTCTGGTTGACATTTATAAATTTTATTCAGAATGCAATTCGTTAACTTGCCCCGTTCGTCATCTTGCCCCACTCTCCCTACATACAGGGTGGCGCTGGCGCATTAGTGTGTGGAAGTCAATTTTCTCCCTTGTCAAAAGAGATAGGAGAACAATTTCAAGACAAAACTTATAGGGTTCCAGCAGGGTCACAATTTAAAAATATTACTGTGCATACAGAGTGTTCTAGGAAACCATGGCATCAAAAAATACACTTTTTTCAAATAGCAACCCCAACTTTTGATTAGAGATCTGGATTCAGCGTAATATTCTACGTATGATGAAGTAGTTTTATTTGCCAGAACGTGCAGTGCTGTCAGGCTATCAACGATTTACTAAAATTTAGGGAAAAAACATTATGTTGGTGAATAAGCTACAAAAACAAAATATTTGAAATTGAATCTAGCAAATATGCGTATTTTTCAATGTAAGAGTTAAAGTAATTGATTTTTGAAAAAAGAATCGCTATAATGTATTTAGGGTTTTTTTCCCAACTTAGCGAATTTAGAGACGAAGAAACTCATTTTTCTAAATATGAACACCCTGTGTGCTGTTTTCTAGTTTTGTTAAGCACGCAAAACCGTGCAATTTTGCCATTACAATACACGTCATAAAATGTGTCGTTATCTCGCAATCTTTGATTATGTCAGAATAGTACCTAATTAGGATTTCTGGTTCATTATCGGTACAGGTTACGCGACGAAACGTCATTGGCTGGGTATTCGGACCACCTGTTGAAATTCTCTAACAGAACAATGACTGAAAACAAAAGAGGTTGAAGATCTTTATTCAAAATCGAGTTGAATATCCACTATGGTATAATCTAAATGGAACAATTCTTATCATTAACAGAATCAACAAAACGAACTACGGAACTAGAGTAAATGTTCAAAATGACCGCCATTATTTTGAATGCAGGCCCGTACACGGTTTTCAAATGATCGACCAACTTCAACTAGCATGTTGTTATTATTGTTTATATCCTGGAATGCTTCCCTTATCCGATCTTTTGCATTGGTGATGCTGGTTGTCATGGTGATTGAATCGGATTCTTCTGCCTTAGCAACGATCCATTTACACGTTCGAATTTGTCATCTCGAAAACCAATTAAGGGGTACTATTTTGACATAATCAAAGATTGCAAGATAACGATACATTTCACGACATGTGTTCCAATCGCAAAGTTGCAGTGTTTTGAGTGCTTGATAACACTAGATAACTGCACACAGGGTGTTCCATTTGAAAAAAATGAGTTTTGTCATCTCTAAATTCGCTAAGTTGGGCTGCTTTGGAAAACACCCTATATAAATTATAGCGATTCTTTTTTCAAAAATCAATTACTTTGACTCCTACATTGAAAAATACGCATATTTGCAAGCTTCAATTTCAAATCTTTTGTTTTTGTAGCTAATCCACCAACATAATGTTTTTTTCCCTAAATTTTAGTAAATCGTCGATGGCCTGACAACACTGCACATTGTGTACGTAGAATATTACGCTGAATCCAAATCTCTAATCAAAAGTTGGGGTTGCCATTTAAAAAAAGTGTATTTTTTGATGCCACGGTTTCCTAGAACACTCTGTATACACAGTAATATTTCTAAATTGTGACGCTGCTGGAACCCTATAAGTTTTGTCTTGAAAATTTTCTGTATCTCTTTTGACAAGGGAGAAAATGGACTTCCACACAATAATGCGCCACCCTGTTTATACTTTCACACACTCAATATCAGATAAACTTGTGCGAAAAGCTCCAACAGAAAGGCGATTATTAGACATATAAAAAAAAATCGTTTTGTTAGTAATAGAGTTGCATAAAAACTTTAAAATCCTGGTACCTTTTGTTGGTACAGTATAAATCCATCTGCTTCTGCATTGCTTAAAATCTGCAATTGTTGAGTCTCTCATCAATGCTTGCAATTGCATTATTTTTGTTTTGAAAAAGTGGAATAACTTTTGAACGTTGGAAGCGAATTGCAGAAACTAAACAGATTTGAGATGCCCGAAAAGGTGAAAATTCAAATATTGGAAGAAAAACAAGTGTTGCTATTTAAAAAAAAACAATGTTGATGCCTGCTTTGCAAAAATGATACACCCTGTGTATTGAAAAACATTTTAACAAATTGCACAGGGGCCTCCTGTATTCAAATCCATTTTGTTCAATTCTATATCATTAACGGCGTAGTCGCAATCCAAGGTTAATTGATATGTAGAGGTTGCGCCGTAACTAGGGAATCGGAAATCCACGAACGATAAACCGAATCGATCCCGTCACCGAGCTCCATTATTGACATTCCTGTCATCGGTGTGTCATCTTAATGTCATAACATGTCCGTATTTCAGGGTCTCAAAACTGTTTTTACCGAGTGTCGGCCGTTTTTAAACGTGTTTGAGGGTAAGTTATTACACAGCATTTGGTATACAGTGAAATATCTTCTTATTACCAAGTGTGAACCATATTCTATCTTTTTTTTAGATGTGTATTTGAATTTCAGAACCGAATCGGAGCCGACTGACGTCATTTTTGTCTGAATTCTGATTCGTCCGAGACCCGAACGTATAACGACGCAACCTTATTACTATCAATTAACCTTGGTCGCAATCTAGCTTTTTCCATATCAATGACTCGCTCTGTGTACAACCTTGATGGTATTGGCAATGAAACACAGTGGGCACTTCTGGTGTTGTGAACTTTTAAGCTTTCTGACCTCTGACAATTTTTATGCACAATTGTGGCAGTTTCCAAAATAAATAGAGAGGTATAAGTGTCTGAATTCTTAGTTTGACGAAGAATGGTATGCAGGAAACATCATAGCTAATGCCCGCAATGTATCTCAGGGCCCTCTTTTGCAAGACAGTCAGGGCCCTGGTATAAGTATTGGTGCTAGCACTAGCACCCCAAAAAGCAACTCCATATCTTGGATGTGATTCAAAAATCTTTTTTAGCATATAGCTATGAAAATACAATAATTTTAATAAAAAGCAAATCAAATATAAAATAAACATCACAGAAATATTTCACTTTATCACATATACAGGGTGCCACAGATTCGAGTGCATGCATGGGGATCTCAGTTATTATAAGAGATACAGGGTCGGTTGAAGGGTTGCAAAGTTTGCATTTTTATGTTCAACACAATGCCGTTTTGAAATTTGAAAAATTCCGACTACTTCCGAAGATATTCGAAAAAACCCGAAGTTTTGCAAAAACGTTATTATACTTTCCTGAGTTTATTTGGGAAGATATTGTAAAATGAATCACACTTTCTCATTGCCACTTTTTCTCCTCTACAAGATGGCGGTATCAAATTGAAAATCTGACGTTTCGTCTTTGAGCGGCCATCATCAAGTTCATTTTTTTAAATACGGACCTGGATTTTTTTATTTATTTTTAATTATCTTTCGACGTCCTCAATATATTGAGGTATCGCAACCTTCGAAAAATACTCATTTAAAAAATAATACCAAAAAAAATAAGTTAGGCAACCCTTTTCTCCCTCGCTCATAGTTTGGTTCATAAATCCATCTTTATTCGACACGTTATTCTTATGAGATAACCTGCACAACTAAACAAGCCTATTGACCGAACCAAAATCGAAATAACATCCAATAGCGATACATTTGATGAAATTAAATTAGATCCACTAATGACATAGAAAATAAAAAAAAAAACATATAAAAAACTGAAGCGATTTCTGCAAGTGTTCAAGAATATTGCCATTTTAACAAAATATTGAAAATAACAATAATAGGTGGATAATATTTGAAAATATTGACGTTGCTAAGGCGATGAGTTGCTCTACACCCTCATCTGATTACCTCAATGCCACAAGGACGTCAAAAGATAACAAAAAATAAAATAAAAAATCCAGGTCCGTATTTAAAAAACGCTCAAAGACGAAACGTCAGATTTTCAATTTGATACCGTCATCTTGTAGAGGAGAAAAAGTGGCAATGAGAAAGTGTAATTCATTTTACAATATCTTGCCAAATAAACTCAGGAAATAATAACGTTTTTGCGAAATTTCGGTTTTTTCCGAATATCTTCGGAAGTAGTCGGAATTTTTCAAATTTCAAAACGTCATTTTGTTGAGCATAAAAATGCACAACTTTGCAACCATTTAAACGACCCTGTATCTCTTATAATAACTGAGATCCCCATGCATGCACTCGAATCTGTGGCACCCTGTATATTCAGGTACTAATTTCATTTGAATCTTGAACATAAAGAGACATACACATGTATATTGAAGATTATGTTCTGTTTGACTGACATCAAGTTAAGAGTATCTAGTATCAATTTGATTGGTGTATATTTGTTACATCTAAGTAATATGCGCATTGTCTATTTTGAATCTTTTGAAGTTTTTCGGTCATGTGATTGGGTACCAAAGATAGCAGAGTGGAACAGAATTGCAGATGTGGTGCTGCAATGGCATTATACAATTTCATTTTTGTGAGGACAGACATCTGTTTTCCAACTCTTGCTACGAAATGTACTTTTTGAGACAATCTGCGCATAATATAATCAGTGAGTGGTTTAGTGACTGGCCGAGTTTCAAGTAGAAGGCAATATCATCAACATGTGGAATAAATTTCAAACTGCTATCAAATATAATTTCCAAGTACTTGATCTTATCCACTTGCTCTAATTTCTAATTCTCAATTCTAATGTTCAAACTACATATATTTAAACTATTTAACTTTGATTTTTTAACACACAATATTTGGACTTAGATTCAAGCTTAAACTATTATCAGAGAGCCATGTACATAATTTATTCAATTCACTGTTCATACAGTCTTCCACATGCTTCATATCTTTACCAATCTAATACAACATTTTGTCGTCAGTAAATAAGACAATTTCACATTTGGATGTTGCCTTGTCGATATCATTAATATAAATCAAGAATAGAATTGGAACCAGGACAGTTCCCTGTGGCACAACAAACTTTACATCGATAACATCTGACATGCCATTTTTGAATTTGGTGCGTTGCTTTCTATTAGACAGATATGACTTAAACGCGATATTCTGAATACCCATATTATGCTCTGATTTTTTCAAAAAAAGTATCACAGTCTACACTCTCGAAAGCGCGTTTGAAATTTAAAAATACAGCAAATACAAAGTTATCATAATCGACGGCTTTAAGAAACAGATCAGATATATTTACAGAAACACTTTCACATGAATGATTTTTGACAACCCAGACTGGTTAGGAACTATTAGGCGGTTTTTATCAGTAGCAAAGAAGCTGATCTTTCACATCTCCAGAACTTTTTCGTACACTGGTACCGTGTTAATTGGTCTCGAATCTTGATGATGATTTGAGTTAGATACGTTTGGTGTGACGGTAGATAGTTTCCAACTTTCTGGAAAAATGCCTCTAGATAGGGACGTGATGACAGACATCAGATAATATTTTTGTTGATATACCCGATTCTCCTCCACCTACACTTCTTAAACTTTTCAAGGTTGTTTTGAACTGAGACATGGTTCCAGTTTCGAAACTGGAGAATCCACAAATGTTTTCATCAAACTGTACATACAGCGACGATGTAGATATAGTTTTATTAATATTTCTAATAATTTGCTCTATGCTTTTAACGAAGTATTTATTTAGCCTATTATCTATTATCCGTTAGCGTCTCCATTCCAAAACTAATTTCGTCGGGTGCAGATTTGTTTTTTCGGGTAGAAGTCTTCAAATGCTTTCAAAGTTCCTTTGAGTTGCTTTTATCGTTGTCCAAAATATTATGATAAAATCTTTTTTTTTCAGATATTCTTTTTGCTACTACAAAAGAATTCCTTTTCCTCTTGAACTCATCCCATGATTCCACATTCTTGAGAAGTATCGCTCGGCCATATAAAATATCTCTTTCATACATCAATTGCCCTATTTTATGGGTGATATACTTTTTTTGATAAGATTCGGGTCTCACATACATTTTTGACACTGGACACATACTATTCAAGATATCAGATAGATTGGCAACAAGTGAGTCAGCTAGAACATTGACTTCAGATATATCTTTGTTCCATGGAGAATATAAAAGTTTTTCTAGAAACTTATCAATTTCACAATGGTGCATTAGTCTATGGTACTTTATGATGGGCTGCTTTTTGCTATCATTACTTAAAATCATAGACATTACACTAACTTTGGGTATGTTATGCACTGTATGCAAAAAATGTTTATTATTAGTTATGATGTAATCGATTAGAGTTTGACCAGAAGACAGTATTCTTGTAACATACATTTTGACTCATCCCATTCAAATAAACACAGTTAAATATTTTAGAACCATGCAAAGTTTTTGAGTAGGTCAAAATTAAAATCACCCACAATGAGTGCCCACAATCACTTGCCATGTCGAAAAGGTCTGAAAAATAATTTACGAACGCCGCATTCTCAGTTTGAGGGGGATGATACAATACTGTGCATAAATAGTTCACAGATGACAAACAAAACTCAACGGATATCAACCAGACATAATTTCCCACACATTCAGAAGTTTTTATTCTATATTCAATACCTGTTCTGATTGAAGCTATCACTTCTCCAGTACGTTTGTTAATTGTAGTACACCGTTCCAGTCTATATTCCTTAATTCGTAGCTCGCACAAATCGATATCAATTGACACATGGGTCTCTGAAAGCAGCACCACTTCAGGCTTCCAATCCTTTATCAAAACATCAATCTGGTCCTTTAACCTTGGCAGTTGAAGTATACCACCTTGGAGCTGCGGACTATACTAGGTTCTAATTGCTATTCAAGATATCTGTCTCTTTGCATCTTCTCAATTCTTTTATAATAAGCACATTTACTTATATCACATACAATATGATCTGTTGGAAGGCTTAAACCATATTTTTTATTTGAAAACTCACAATTTGTACATGTGTGTGCAATCGCCATCATGACTAGAACTACATTTAGGGCAGGTTTTATTATCCTTACAGTCCTTCACAAGATGACCATATCGATTACACTTGAAACATCTTTTTATACCATAATCGTTATACAGGGTGTCCCTGAAATCACTGTTCATCGCTCAACCACAAATTCCTTGACCAAAAATAAGGCAGACTTACCTTTATCCAAAATTGCTTTGTTAAGTCTAGAGAGGGCGTCAAAGATTTAAAAAAAAAATGGTTTTTCCTACATTTTTTAGAAATGTGCAAATCGATTTTGATAATTTTTGGTAACTAGTCTTGGACCATGAAATTGCGTTTTTTGTTTCTATAACGACCGCTTGTAATTAACCGGAAGTGTTATAAAGGTGACGTCACATGTAGTTGATCCTTTTGTTTTTTTTTGGAATGACTTTTTGATAATTCAGATGCTTTCATTCAACAGTTGAATGTATTAGCGATTTTTTTCTCTTCTGAGAAATTTCGCTAGGATAAGTGGATGTGCCAAAAAAATATATTTTCAATTAGGTACACAGATATTTTATCATTGAATCATTTTTTTCCAGCATAACCTCTTATCGCAGATATTTTTTTCAAGAGAGAAAACAGCTTTGCTATACACTGCGTTATTTGATAAAAACGTCTGAATTATCAGCAAGTCAATTCCATGAATAATCAAAAGACGTTCCTGATTTTTTATGGAATTGACTTTCTGACAATTCAGTGACTTTCTGACAATTTAGATGTTTTTATCTAATAACGCAGTGTGTAGGAAAGTTTTTTCATCTCTTGAAAAAATTTGCTGAGATAAGTGGTGATGCTGAAAAAAATAAATCAATAATAAAATATCTGTGCAGCTAATTGAAAAGAGTTTTTTTATGGCACAACCACTCATTTCAGCAAAATGTTTTAAAAAAGAGAAAAACTCCCCATACATTCAACTTTCAGATAAAAATATCCGAATTATCAAAGAGTCAATGCAAAAAAAATCATAAGAAATAACTACATATAACACTTCCGGTTAATCACAACCGATCGCTATAGAAACAAAAAACGTAATTTCATGGTCCAAGACTAGGTGCCAAAAATTATCAAAATCGATTTACACGTTTTCGGAAAATACGGGAGAAACCATTTTTTTTTAGTCTTTGACGCCCTCTGTAGACTTAACGAAGCAATTTTGGATATAGGTAAGTTTGCTTAGATCGTCTTATTCTTTGTCAAGGAATTTGTGGTTAAGCGTTGTACAGTCATTTCGGGGACACCCTGTATAGAGGGCACCTACCATCCAATTCAACTATAATATTAAATCTGTTATTGTACGGTTTTGTTCTTCTCACAATTCTTATTTTAGCATCATTCCTCAAATTGTTTTGTCTGGTTATTTTCGACAACATTTTCTCTTCACTGATGTTCCGATCTGACTCATTCAATCCAATGAATTTTATTTTCTGCTGTAGACTTTTTGGTTTATCAACAGAATAGTCATCCCCAAGTTTCTTCTGAATTTAATTTTGAATAGTGTCAATTTCCATCTCACTGCCGCACTTATGAACCAAATTCAGTTGAGACTTAGGTACTTTTTGTTTTATTCTGAAAGATGGCGAAATGTTCTCTCGAACCATGACAAAAACCACAATCACCGCCTCAAACCATTGAGGTTATGTCCATTTTTAGAAGCTTGTAAACTCAAAATTCTATATATATATTTTTTTTAATTCCAAGCACTAAAAAAATTTACGAATAAATCAACAAATGTGTCCGTTTCTGTGAAACTTGCTTCTCATATCAAGTTATGGTTAGCGCTCGAAAACAATTTAATTGTTGTATGCTCCGGTTGGTTATAGGAATTTTCAAATTAACTTTCTGCTTATCTGACATAACGATTTATTCCATATTTTTCTTTGAGTAACTGGAATATAATCAAATTAATTAAATCTAGTGAGGTATTTCTGAAGAAAATCGATCATGGAAGAAAGGCTTGCCCAGTGGTCCAAGAACCGAGTAGGTCACCGTCAAGTGAAGAACAGTCCTGATCAGCCGTCCATGGAATGTTTTCGTGGCTCAATTGACACAACAGCTATGACTTCCTTGATACGTGATGCATTTTTTCAAGTAGAGTAAGAGATGAATAAATGATAAAAACCATCAATATTGCTATGGGTTCAATTGTTTATCTTTATAATACAAAATTGTTTCTTATCTTATCTGACTTGAAATGTTTAACCACCATGTTTTTATAACTTTGAAGATACATTTAGAATTAATCCGTAGTTGTGGTTTGATGTGGTTCGGTGTCAATTCTCTCTAGAGAGAAAAAAAGAAATTAAAATGACTTATGTGTTCTCAAACGAAGAATATAAGTCAAATAAGATAAGAACCAATCTTTATGATAAATATTAACAATTGAATAGGTACCCATAGCAATATTGATGGTTTTTATTATCAATTTATCTCTCAGGCCTCTATTTGAAAAAACGCATTACGTATCAAGGCAGCAATACGACCATCCAATCGACACATTCCATGGACGGCTGATTAAGACTGTTCTTGGGTTGACTCGGTTCTTGGACTACTGGGCAAATCTGTCTTCCTTTATCCATTTCTTTCCAAAATACCTCACTAAATTTAATTTATTTGATCATATTCCAGTTACTTGAGCAAAAATATGGAATAAGTCGTGTTTTCAGATAAACAGAAAGCTCATTTTAGAATTCTTATAACCAACTGGAGCATTTTATTGCTTGTTTACAACCATTCGAAAAAATAGGAGAAATTTCTACAATTTTGAATTTACACTTAAAACTCCGCACGCCAATATCTTGGAAACGAATCGAAATATTTGATATCTGTAAAAAGTAGTCAATGTATGGGGTCAAGTAGTTATTTTTCACAATTAAAAAAATTCGACGCCTTCCAAGAGTAAAGCGTCGCGACGCGTCGAAAATATAAATCGATCTGGTGTTTGACCGAAACTATAATGTGAATGTGTGTTTTATTGTACATTTGACATATCCAAGGTATTTTATTGTGTTTCTACGTATATATTCTTCTGTGTAATTAGCATATTATTATCTTAGGTCTGATGATGCCATAGATTGACGAAACACGTGTAACCATTGGTATTAAATTTAAGGCCTAAAGACATTGGTTTTTTACTTATTCAATTCATAAGAGGCCCTCTTAGAGAAAATGGACGATTTTCAACTATCAGAGATCCTCAATTGTTTGAGTGGTTTTGTCATGGTCCGAGAGGACATTTCGTCGTCTTTCAGAATAAAACAAACTAAATTTGGTTCATAAAAAATTGTAGTTCAAGTGTTTCAAATCAATAAATGTTGAAAAATCTTTGAAGGGTTATAGGTGTATAGTACACTCCTCGACAATAAATTCCGGACAAGAATATCTGATCAATCAAATCTGTCTAGAATTTATCGTAAATTTCAAAACTGTAATAATATACATACAGTGTGTCCCCGGATCAACGCATGAATAGGTGAAAAGGACAAAAACTTTTTGAATCAAGATTTCATCTTTTGGGGTTCAGCCCTCCCTTGGACGAAAACTAATTCGTGTCATAATTTAAGTTTCGAAAAATCAAGCAGGTCTTGGAAATTAACCTAGAAGCTATATTTCTCACTAGTAAAGTGCTTCTTCTATAGGAGATACGACAGAATGTTATTGAACAAAGTTGTTCAGAATAAAAAACTGAGTTAGAAAGCAAAATTTCAAAACCCTCCACCTACTTTAATTTTTTGAAGATATAAGAAAAGTTTATTACGCAAAACGCAATTTTGCAAATTAAAAACGAATTATAAAATAAAAAAAAACACCAACAAACTTAAAATATTAAGATTGAATGTATTTTCATGCTATTTTGAAAACTAGAAATGAAAAAATACAAAATATCAAAGAGGGCGGAGGGTTTTGAAATTTCGCATTCTCATCCAGTTTTTTATTCTTAACAACTTACTGCAATAACATTTTGTCGTATCTTCGACACAAGAAGCACTTTACTGGTGAGAAAAAAGCTACTAGGTGAATGCCCAAGACATTCTTGATTTTTCAAAACTGAAATTATGACACAAATTAGTTTCTACCCAAGCAGGGCTGAGCCCCACAAGATGAAATCTCAGTTCAAAAATGTTTTGTCTTTTTCACCTATTCATGCGTCGATCCGGGGACACACTGTATATTATTACATTTTTGGATTTCCTCTACAGTGTTAGGGTGTTCAATTTGAAAAAATCATCAATCGGTCAATATTTGACATTTTAGCCTACGAATTCTCAAAGTTCATGAAAAAATATGAAACTTTTGGGTTCACCTTTTTTAAATACATCGATTTTTATCAAGAAACCAGTTGGCACTCATTAATTCCAATGTTGAAGCGAAATTTCCATCGTAACTTATAATAATAAATAAATATAAGATTTTTCTTCCCCTGTTCATACTCAACATATTTTAGGAACTGTAAAAACATAGTATATTAGTAATAATTTCCAGTGCTATATTATTCAGGTCATATTGTGTTTTTGATGGAAACCTGTTAGACAATAAAGATTATTATTATTATTATTAATATATTTTCAAATACACTCTCTAGATGGGGTGCAAATATATACGGGAAGTCCCTGTACATGATTCATTTTTGAAAACGTGTTCAAATAAGGATAATAAATGCCGTAAGACGAAGATAGTCGGGTCAAAATTTCAACCCTTTTATGAAAACTTTTTATCCGCGTAACATAAAATAATAAACGATGCATTTTTGGTAAAATAGGAGTAAGCATTACATTGGCCTTATACTACGGAAGCGCTGGAGGATCACACAATTTTTTTTTATCTGGCTCGAGCCAGATAATATTTGATTCGAGCCAGGTAATATCTGACTCGAGCCAGATAATATCTAACTCGAGCTAGATAATATCTGACTCGAGCCAGATAATAAGTGACTCGAGTCAGATAATATCTGGCTCATGAGCCAGTTATCATCTGGAATCTGGCTCGAGCCAGATAAGGTTAAGGACTGAAAAGGTACCTATAGTTGATTTATGCAGGGTGTCCACGATCAACCCCATAAACAATGAGATAAGAAAACATGAGTTTGACATTGAACATGTTTATGTCCGTATATTATGGAAGTTACGGGTTTTCGTTGACGCATGAAACGACACATTATTATTTGTTGTTTGGGTTTTTGGTTGGTTTTGGGGTTGGGGTTTTTTGGTTGAAGGGGTAGTTATTTAGATTTGGTTCTTTGGTTTTTTGATAAGTTTGGTTCTTTGTGGCTTCATGTAATTGTTTGTGTTTGGTTTTGATTCTTTGTGGGTTTTTGTGCTTGTTTATGGTTATTTGTGGTGACTTATGGTTCTCCGTGAATGTTATTTATGGTGGTTTGTGGCTATTTGTTGTTGTTTGTGATGCATGTGGTGGTTTGTGGTTCTTCATGGTCTTTTGAGGTTGTTCGTTATAGTTGTTTGTGGTTCTATGTGGTTTTTTGTAGTTTTTGTGGTACTTCGGTTTGTTTCGGTTCTAATGCTTCCTGCGCGAAGTCCGACACCTCAAATGACGACCAGCTTACAAACTCTCTTACAAGGGCATGCGCTCGGGCATGCGCGTCTGAACCGATATCAAAGTTCTTACCGCCACTCAGTCGCTCAAGGCTCAGCCCAGAGACTCCAGAGAGGTCCACTAAACTAATCAATCCACTTGCCCCTGCGAGTCCGATCCAGATTTGTGAAAGCACTATACCTTTTTCACAACAGTCTTGCTAAAGTGCTGCCTAACTGTTCTATGGTTCTTGCCACTTTCTTGAATATAATACGACCCCACAACCATAAACAAGCACAGAAACCCACCCCAAAAGAATCAAAACCAAATAACACAAATAACAAATACATGAAACCACATGAAGAACCAAAAATAACCACAAACCACATCAAATAACCACAAAGAACCAAACTTATCAAAAAACCAAGGAACCAAATCTAAATAACTACCCTTTCAACAAAGGAACTCCAACCCCAAAACCAACCATAAACCCAAACAACAAATAATAATGTGTCGTTTCATGCGTGAACGAAAACCAGTAACTCCCATATACGGACATAAACATTTTCAATGTCAAACTCATGTTTTCTTATCTCATTGTTTAGGGGTTAATCGTAGACACCCTGTATAAATCAACTATAGGTACATTTTCAGTCCTTAACCCTATCTGGCTCGAGCCAGATAATAACTGTCTCATGAGCCAGATATTATCTGACTCGAACCACTTATTATCTGGCTCGAGCCAGATTTAAAAAAAAACTTGTGTGATCCTTCAGCGCTTCCGTACTTATACCCTTCCTAAGTAGAAGGAGGATGGGTTTTTTAAAAGCATTGTTCCAAATTAAATTTATAGTCATTTTAAAATTTCGCAGCCGCGTTTAATAAGTGTCCGTCGGACTACCGGCGCAGCGAGTAGTCGATGCTTTCTCAGGTATTGTTTTGACAACTTTTGATAAGAATACATTTTTGAGACAGCACATGCTTACGTTTTATGTCAAGTGTTCCATAGTTTGAACGTCTTGCCAGTCTTTTTTTTATTATTTAAAAATCCACAAAACATAATCATTTTTTTCAGGACCCAATAACTTTTACTAAAGCGTTTTTTTTTTAATAAAAATAATTATAGTTTGTTAGATTTATATACCCATTATAACAAAGACGATACTCAAATGGATCTATTATGTTGTGTTAAGCTGCGTTCACATCAGTGAATATTTCCGTTGGGCGTTGAATCTAGCGTTCGTCACGTGCGGCGCAAATAACTATCTTGAAAAAAAATATATACATGTTCACTGTAATAGATGTTGAAATTGTTCGCCATTTACCTCAATACTTTATCCGTTAAGTAATTATTGCAATTTTTCAAAAAAAAAGATCCACTTTCAACACCCTGTATCTTTTCAACGACTAGCATTTGCGACAACATTCATTAGACAAATCTTCCCATTTTCATTTATATTATCACCCGCTGCTCTATGGCGAATAAGTTATGGGACACACTGTATACTCGAATTTGTTACACCCTGTATACAATTATTGAGATCTTTTCTTGAACCTTTCATAAATATTTTTATTATGAAATTTGTGCGTGTTCAACAACTTGCCTATTTATTTTCTCTATCTTGGAATTTTTATGATGCACAGCCGGTTGCAAAAAAAACTGATACGACTCTTGAAACACTTTTTCACCAAATTTGAGCAGTGTATTCTAACCAACCATGTCTTCAAGCAAACTTTACTGTTTCAAAAAATTGAAGTTGTCAATGTCAAATTAAAAAATTCTTAATTGGAACCAAATATTTTTTTTAAAAGCCAATCTTAAAACTGAAGTTAGACAAATTGAGCACATGTTAAGGCATATTTAACATAATATTTTCATCTTTTATGATACTCTTGATATTACCCGCCATAGTCATACTTATACTTTTTTATCAAATTGTAATATGTCATCCTGAAAATACAGTGTTAGTTTAGTTTAAAACTTGAGATGGGCCAATGTCAGGTCCAAACCTGTACATGATGGACTCCGTAGAAACTGAGCAGGTTCAAGGATGGATGCCGCCGCTGACACTAGTCAGTCAGATGTGACTGATTGACTAAACTAAGAAACATGAAAAAAAAAATAGCTTTGCGAACACGATTTTTTCTCAAATGGCAACATGGCACTTTTTTTACACCGTGTTATAGATCTCGAAATTCTGATCAAACATTTTTTGATTTGAGAAGCCGTTTTTGCGCAATCGGGTAAAAAAATTTAGATAATCTAAAGTCCATAACAGTGAACACAATGCGGATCAGTTAAAATAGTACTTCCAAAAGGAAAGTTCCAAAAGGAAAGTTGTGTTGTATGTTGTTGCTTTCTCAAGGCCTACTATTGCTGTTTCAACTGATCCGTATTGTGTTTACTGTTATCGCCTGCAGATTATATTAATTGTTTTGCCCGATTACGCAAAAACGGCTACTCGAATCAAAAAATGTCTAAAACATTTTTGGTTCAAAATTTTGAGATCCCCGGATCGACACATAAAAAGGTGAAAAATACAAACATTTTTGTCAAGTAGATATGCTCTGTAGTTTTGTGGCAGTTTATAAACACTAGTTTGATTGTTATTTGATAAGGTTTGGCGAAATACCCAAAAAAATCTTGAAAAACAAACATTTTTTAACTGAAATTTCATCTTCTGGGGTTCAGCCCTGCTTGGATGAAAACTTATTTGTATCATGATTTTAGTTTCGAAAAATCAATTATGTCTTGGAATTTAACCTGAACGCTATTTTTCTCACCAAAGAGCTTCTTCTATAAAAGATACGACAAAATGTCATTGAAGAAAGTTGTTCATGATAAAAAACTGAGTGAGAAAACAAAATTCCAAAACCCTTCACCTACTTTGATATTTTGTATTTTTCCAACACAAGTTTTCAGAATAGCATGGAAATACATTTGATCTTGATATTTTGAAATTTCTTCAAAATATCAAAGTAGGCGGAGGGTTTTGAAATTTTTCATTCTCATTCAGTTTTTCATTCTGAACAACTTTCTTCGATAACATTTTGTCGTATCTCCTATACATACATGAAGCTCTTTACTGGTGAGAAAGCTCTTAAATTGGATTCCACGACATACTTGATTTTTCGAAACTAAAACTATGACACAAACTAGTTTCGATCTAAGCAGGGCTGAACCCCAGAAGATGAAATTTCAATTCCAAAATTTTCTTTTTCACCTATGCATGCGTCGATCCGGGGTCACACTGCATAACACTGTGTAAAAAATGCCATGTTGCCATTTAAGAAAATATAGCTTTCGCTTCTGCTGCGAAATCTGGCAACGCTTAAAATTTTTTTTTCTTCATTTTTCTTCACAAAGCTTTTTTGAAGTACTAGTCTATCTTTCCAACTAAAAAAGTTGGCCCATGTCAGGTCTAACACTGTATACACTGCTTAGATTAAAAAAATCAAATCTCGTCGTGACAGTTTTTTTTTGCAACCGGCAGTACCTAGCTAACTTCTTACAAGAGTTTCCAAATCATTGGTTTTGTTGGACAAAAAAAAAGAAATTTCATGTCTTTTTTGACCTCCTTGTTAGTGATTGATGAATTTGAAAGAATCAAAGTATTTTTTGTATGATATCGTAGGTAGACTTGGCTTGAAAATTGTATTTTACGCTCTTCGTCAAACCGACCTATCGTTGCTAGGTGATCAAAAATATTCAATTTATTGTTATACTTTATGCTACGATCTAGTAAATTTCCATAAAATGGAATTGCTACTTGGTGGATGAGTTCTGTTGGCTAGATTCTTAAAAGTCAATTACAAAGAGAATTTGAGTATTGGTAGAGTGGTGAAGAAAAAATAAAACCAACAGCGATCAGAATGAAATTTTTTAATATACCTACATAATGCTTCCTCTGTCTGAAACCCTCTTTTATTTTCAACAGAAACATGATTAAATGCTGTTCTACGACTGTCTTTTTTATCTTTAAAAAAGGTATTGGATATTGCACATTGTTCCTGCATTTCGTAATATGTGATATACGATTGTCCGTATATTCGTATTACCCTCGTATTGTATACAGGGTGCCACAGATTCGAGTGCATGCATGGGGATCTCAGTTATTATAAGAGATACAGGGTCGGTTAAATGGTTGCAAAGTTGCGCATTTTTATGCTCAACAAAATGCCGTTTTGAAATTTGAAGAATCCCGACTACTTCCGAAGATATTCGAAAAAAACCGAAATTTCGCAAAAACGTTATCATTATTTCCAGAGTTAATTTGAGAAGATATTGTAAAATGAATCACACTTTCTCATTTCCACTTTTTCTCCTCTACAAGATGGTGGTATCAAATTAAAAATCTGACGTTTCGTCTTTGAGCGGCCATCATCAAGGTCATTTTTTTAAATACGGACCTGGATTTTTTATTTTATTTTTAGTTATCTTTTGACGTCCTTGGGGCATTGAGGTAATGAGATGAGGGTGTAGAGCAATGGGTTGCCTTAGCAACGTCAATATTTTCAATTATATTTCACCTTTTATTATTATTTTCAATATTTTGTAAAAATGGCAATATTCTTGAACACTTGCAAAAATTGATTCAGTTTTTGATATGATTTTTTTTTATTTTCCCTGTCATTTGTGGATTTAATTTGATTTCATTAAATGTATCGTTATTGGATGTTATTTCGATTTTGGTTCGGTCAATTAGGCTTGTTTAGTTGTGCAAGTTTTCTCATTTGAATAACGTGTCGAATTAAGAAGGATTTATGAACCAAACTATGAGTTGGGGAGAAAAGGCTTGCATAACCAATTATCTCTGGTATTATTTTTTAAATGAGTATTTTTTTCGATCAATCAGGACGTCAAAAGATAATAAAAAATAAAATAAAAAATCCAGGTCCGTATTTAAAAAAATGAACTTGATGATGGCCGCTCGAAGAAGAAACGTCAGATTTTCAATTTGATACCACCATCTTGTAGAGGAAAAAAAGTGACAATGAGAAAGTGTAATTCATTTCACAATATCTTCTCAAGTAACCTCAGGAAATAATAATAACGTTTTTGCGAAATTTTGGTTTTTTTCGAATATCTTCGGAAGCAGTCGGAATTTTTCAAATTTCAAAACGGCATTTTGTTGAGCATAAAAATGCGCAACTTTGCAACCATTTAGCCGACCCTGTATCTCTTATAATAACTGAGATCCCCATGCATGCACTCGAATCTGTGGCACCCTGTATAAAAACCCAAACACAGTTATTTGGACACATTCCGCTCCTCAGTAATAAATGGGTCGTACTCAAATTAGCACGTGTATTTACTTCAGTACCGAACAGTTGGCGACGAGGATTTTTCTCGAATTCACCTTATCGGGTAGTTAAATTATTTGGATTGTGATTAAAGGTAAAACTTGAAACGCGTAGAAATGGCAGAAGTATATGGCATCATGAGATCTTTCCAGACTTTTGACCATAAAACGTCGATTATTTGCGTGTTTAAGGACCGTATTGGCCAGTTTTTTATCACAAAAGGCATTAAGGAGGAGAACAGAAAAAGGGCAATTTTTTTAAATGCCTTGTCCGAAAAAACCTACGTTCTCGTGAGAAACTTATGTGTACCAGAGTTCCGGAGCAATTGAAGTATGATGCCCTTATCAAATTATTAGTGGAAAATTTGTCCCCAGTCAAATCGTTTTTTGCGGAAAGACTCAAGTTTCACAATGCTGAACGTATGCTTAATGAGAGTATTTCCGACTCGGAAGCCAAAGTTGAGAGTCTAGCAGGAAACTGTGGGTTTCTGGGAGAGCTAACCACAGTTATGGACCGCCTGTTTGAAGATGCTGATACGGTGAATTTTAAAAAGATTCTTAAACTTGCCCTGTCCAAGGAGGCCGCATCGAGGGAGCATGAGGTTAGGAGTGATTTGAGGCTTCCCAGCATCAAGCCGGAAACCCTAAACTTCCAGTTTTCACGTTCCAAGAAACCTCAGATTGGAGGTTCCAAGAACGGAAGCTTTAATCAACAAAGACGAGATCAACCTGGAGGCAGTAAGTGTTTTGTTTGTGGCAGGAATAACCGTAGTGCCCGCGATTGTGCATTTAAAGAATGTTCATGCTATAAATGCGGGGTTTAGGGTCATTTGGCACGACAGTGCAAAAGGGTATGTAATAGCTATTTACCTAACAAGTGCGGAAAATCAGTTTTTCCGCACGAGTCTGCCGTTCACCGACCGACACGTAGCGGAGTTCGGTGAAGCAGCCGAGGGCGGAAAAACATTTTCCGCAAGTGTTAGGTACAATAGTTTTTCTACAGACGTGCGGAAATAAGGATATAATTCGTAATTTAAAAGTTTCTGATGCAACTAATGACAAATAAATAATAATAAATGTCGAAATGTGTAACTAAGCGACCATAGTTACCTGGAAACCTGGTTGCTGTTTGCTTATGATATTGTTAATTTTTCCGCACTGGTGTGGGAAATCTGATTTTCAACACGGATATCGGTGCGGAAAATTGAATTTTCCGCACGGCTGTAGGAAAAAACAATTTCTTAGATGACAGGGAAGATAGTGTTATGGACGATGATTCGATATTTAACATTTCAGATAATTATATTGATAATTGCTTGGTTATTTTTTGGTAACTGAAACTGATAATACGGGCAATGTCAAGCCTATTTATGTCAAATTGCTAGTAGAAAACGTACCATCAAATTTTCAGATTGATACAGGTTTTGCCCACGCCGCAATATCAGAAAAGTTATTTCTAAGACATTTTAAAGATATTTCGTTACAAGAAAATGATTTATTTTTTTCTGATTATGTGGGGGTGCAAATCAAACCTTCAGGTATGACCATGTTAAATTTCACTTTCGAAAACAAACATTATAAATTCAAAACTTATGTCATTCGTAACGGAGGGCCCCCCCCCCAATTGCTAGGAATAGTTTAAAGTTAATGGGATTAGGTATAGGGAAAATAGTTGAGACGCAAGACAATGTAAATAATTTCACAAGTGAATCGTCTTTCATAACGAATTTAGTTGAAAAATATAGTGAAGTTTTCGATGACCAAATGGGAAGTTTCAGATTTCTTTAAGATTGAATGATTGAGAATGCCATCCCAACATATTTTAAGCCCAGAGCAGTGCCTTTTGCGCTTAAGGATAAAACAGAAGATGAAATTAGGCGACTGGTTCAAAGTAAGGTTCTAATTCCAACGGAATTCTCAGATTGGGCTACACCGATTGTGCCGGTGTTGAAACAAAATGGTAGTGTTCGAATATGTGGAGATTTTAAAATTACTTTAAATTCTCAGTTGAAAAACCAGCAATTTCCCTTACCCAGAATTAAGTATTTTTTTTCAGAAACAGGGCGAAGAAAAATTTACCAAGATAGATTTATCGGACGCCTACCAACAGGTTTTGTAAACGGAAAATTCCAGGAAATTAGTCACAATTTCTACGCATAAAGGACTTTTAAGCTATACCCGTCTGCCATTTGGCATTACTTGTGCGCCTGCAATTTTCCAAAATATAATGGAGCAGTTATTGGTAGATATACCGGGGGTCGCATGTTTTTTAGAAAATATTCTTATCACAGGGAAGGAGCAATTTAAAAGTTGAGAAGGAAAAATGCTTTCTTTTTTAAAACTCTGTACAATATTTGGGGCATACAATTGACAAGGAGGGGCTGCACACCTCCAATGAACGAGTGCTTGCAATTAACAATGTGACTGTGCCAAATACGGTAACAGAATCAAAGTCTTTTCTCGGCATGATAAATTTTTATTGTAAATTTGTACCTAATATTTCCACAGTGGTAAAACCACTTTACGACCTTTTAAAAAAAAACGTCAGATGGCGATGGACGGAAAATTGTAATAAAAGTTTTTCAGAAGCAAAAAAAATGTTGCTCTCCTCATCGGTATTATGTCATTTTGATCCAGAGAAAAAAACTAAACTTACTGTTGATGCATCGCCTTGAGTCACATTTTCAATGATGGTTCGGAGCGACCAATAGCGTTTGCATCCAGGCTTTTGAATAAAAGTGATGATGCATATTCTCAAATTGAAAAGGAAGCAGCTGCGATTATTTTTGGGGTAAATTTTCTTTTTCAATATTTGTTTCATAAGAAATATTCCTACTGTTTACAGATCATAAACTGTTGATAACTATTTTTGGGCAATATAAAGGATTGCCTATTTTCGCTGCCAATCGGTTGCAGGTATGGGCGAATATCTTATCGGCTTTCAGCTATGAAATTCGATATGTGAATTCCGAAGGTAACACGGCTGATTTTTTGTCGCGAGTCACCAAAAACTACGAACCAGTTCAGGAAGATAAACTCAAATTATTAAGCTCAATTTCTAACATTTCTTGTATTAGTTTTTTGTCTGAATCAGGTTTACCTTTAAATTGTAGACAAATTAAACAAGAAACAGCCAGAGATCCGTTGCTAAGCAAAATATTTGTCTTTGTCCAAAATGGGTGGCCTTCTAAGATTCCGTCAAAGGAATTTAGAGTATTTGGACCATTTTTTATTAGGAAAAAAAGAGCTGACTATAGAGCAAGGTTGTTTAATGTGGGGTTATAGATTAATAATTCCGGAAAAATTCCAAATTGAGATTTTAAATGAACTACATTCCGGTCATAAGAAATAGACAAAAGCAAATCTTTTGCAGGTTCTTTTGTCTGGTGGCCCTGCATTGATGACGATATAGAGAATGAAGTCAATCATGTGCTATATATTCTTCAAATCCGCCTAAGAGTTCTTTGTCGGTTTGGAGCTGGTCCGAAGAATCATGGAGTCGGTTGCACGCTGATTTTTTCCATGTCCTAGGAAAACATTTTTTAGTTGTCCAAGACGCCACGTCGAAATGGATAGAATGTTTCGAAGCAGCCGATATAACCACAAATACGACTACAAGACATTTTCGTGAGATTTTTGCTCGTTTTCGGCATTTAACGGGGGCGCCATATAAACCAGAAACTAACGGGATAGCAGGAAGTGCTGTTAAAATAGTTAAAAACGCGATACTCAAAGCAAGGCATGAGAACCCAAAGATTGATATTCATTAAGCAATTTCCCGGTTTTTGTTTCAACACAGAAACACTTCACACACAACTACCGGTGAAACACCAGCAAAACTGATGTTAAATAGACAACCTCGCACCAAATTTCATATACTTTTACCTTCAACATCAAGTACGTTACGAAATAAACAAAATTACAAACAAGAATATTACTCTGCAAAGGTTGATCGATATTTTCAAATTGATGATTCCGTGTGGGTTAAGAATTATCAAAACAATAAGTGTTCTTGGTGTCAAGGGGTTGTTATTAAGGTTTTAGGTTCAAGAAATTATATTGTTAAAACTGAAGATGGTAGGAAATGGAAGCGTCATGTTAATCAAATGAAAAGTTGTTATCAAATGGAATTCGAGGGTTTTAATGACGTTTCTTCCACTCCCCATTCTTATGTAGACAATAGAATACATTTGGACAATGGTCGTGCTGGGGATGTTGAACAGGGACAGAGTGATAGAACTGAGAGTGCGGATACTAGTGACAATTTGAATGTAAATGGGACTTTAAGACGCAGGACTAAAATTCAAGCTCCTAATAGATTAGTAGTGGGGTTAGATTAGATAGGTAAGTTAAGGTTACCGGCATGTAAGATTTAAAATGAGATATCGTGTATATCCATTTTTCCATTCCTCTTCGCATTTACGATTGTCCGTATATTCGTTTTTCCCTCGTATTGTATATAAAAACCCGAACACAATTATTTGGACACATTCCGCTCCTCAGTGATAAATGGGTCGTACTTAAATTAGCACGTGTATTTATTTCAGTACAGAACTTAATATTTGAAGGATCTTTATCTCCATGGGTTTTAAAATGTCATCTTAAATGTTCTACAGTATGTCCGCGGATGCGGTTAACCAGAGGTGAAATGGACCAAAAATTGAAAGATACGACAAAAAGTCATTCTTGTTAAAAAAAAGTCTGCTTGCCAAAAAGAAAGGAGCTACGATGAGAAAATTGATTTTTATTATACAGGGCGTCTCAAAAATATGAAAACATCAATTCAAACAAGAGCAGTCATTTTTTGGCTTTTTAACGTGAAATGAAAATAAAAAACTTGTTCGGAATTTAGCCAAAACTTTAATTCAGAACCTACCGAAGAAAATTTCACTTTACAAAATTTTTGAAAAATCATAAAATTTGGCGAGTCCACTTTCTACCACTTGCATAATACGAATTTTATACCTGAACATGATAACCCGTTCTTGTTGTAGGTATAAAAGTAAAATGCAGAATTGCAAAATTGTTCAATTTTTTCAAATTTTCGAAGATTAATTTTTTTTTACTAAGTTCGGATTCAGGTTAGGACTAAATTTGGACCAAGTTTTATTTATCATTTAACGTTAGAAGGCCAAAAAATTACAGTTTGCTCTTGTTCAATTTTATGTTTTTACATTTTTGTATAGTAAAAATCAATTTTCTCATCGTGGCTCCTCTTTTTTTCAGCAAGCAGACTTTTTTTTAACAAGAATGACTTTTTGTCGTATCTTTCAATTTTAGGGTTCATTTTACCTCTTGTTAACCACATCCGCAGACAAACTGTATTTGAACAAAACGTTCCGTCAAGGACAAAATTGCGTGAATTTTCATTTTTCCTCAACTATAATGTCTGTAGATAATCCTCAAAATGAAATTTCTTCACGTGTTACTTATATAAGGTACTATACAGGGTGTTTCAATAATATTGCGGAAAAAATCAGAATTAGTTTTCCCGCTTGAAAATGAGAGGAACACTTCCTATAAACATGTGTCCGGAAATGCTTCTTCAAAGAGCTACAGGCTGCTGAAGTTTTGTTTTTTCTAAATAGTATTTGAACCAATGTCGATCTTTTGACGAAAATTGGTGTTAGGGGGTTTTTCGTCATGCGAAATTCGAATTCAGACTAAGTATAGCTCTAACTTGTGGAGGGCGCTACCTGCACAATATTAGCAGACGTAACTTTTTTGGACGTACCTGTATTATATTTTCAAGTAAAAAACAGATTTCTTTATCATTTTTACGCAGAAAAAAATACACTTGTCAAAATTTGCTACGTGCAACCATTCTCAAGATATGTATTTGGATTTGAAATAAAGAATACGTGTGATTTTGAGATTATGGTCAAACAGGGTGATGCATTTTTTATGAGAAACAAATCAGGATTGGTTTCCATGCTAAGAAATTAGAAGAAGACTTTTTATAAACGTCTGTCCGAAAATCATTCGTTACAGAGCTACAGGGTTTTGGAGATTTCTTCTTTTCGTTTTTTTACTTTTTTTTTCAATAATATTTGAATAAAAGTTTTTGTTCACATCACACACTAGTTTCATCTTTTCATTGGAAAAAATATGGTGCAATCATATGGAATATTTTATAGCTTCTACCAGTTTACCTTCGCCATAATTTCAATCTAACAAGATTATTATTGCAAATCCTGATATCTCCAGAATGATTGCTCGTAGCGACTTTTGAAAAATAGACTTTTTCTGCGTGGGAAATACAAATAAATAAGTGTTGTTGCTTAAAAATGTGATACAGGTATAGTCTATACGAAGTCACTTGGACTGGCATAAGCACTGCTTGCCGGCAAAGTGCTTTGATAAACATACGCTTTGGCATCCGGTCAACGTTGACTCTCATCGAACGCTTAAGATGTTTCCTATTTTGGCTGTATGTAACAGGAAAAGTAGACACCAATTTTCATCAAAATATCGACATTGGTTCAAATATTATTTAGGAAAAACGCAAATAAAAATACAGCCTCAACACCCTGTAGCTCTGTAATGAAGCATTTCCGAATACATGATCATGGGAACTTTTCTTCATATTTTCAAGCGAGGAAACTCATTCTGAATTTTTTCGCAATGATAATGAAATACCCTGTAGATCTTTGTGAATACTCTACACATGTTTCAGTTCATCCATTTTTGTCTTTATAAATCACTATCAGGCACAGGCAAAACTCAAACTTCAAATCACTCTAACACACAAACACAACGAAATAGACAAAACATCTACTTCAACTGTCAATTTGAAAAAATGTCATCGTCAGAAATCATCATTGGGACGCTTGATATTTTTTTGATTTTCAACACCATGGTATATCAAAAATGAAGATATTTTGGAGCTATATTGATATGAACTTTTTTTCATAAAATCACCCAAGGACTCTCGGCCACAAGGATTAGCATCTTATTCTGAAACACCCTGTAAAATTGTTTAAAATGTATTTTGCATAGGCGATCACTTCAATTATTGTGCTTTTGTTCGCTTGGAAGCTTCCAACATTGAATCACAAGAATCGTGAAGCAACATTTTTTTTAATGCATGGTGTACAATATAAACATGAGGAGTGAAGTAAGTGAGGTGAGAACTGCTTCACTACCATATTTGATATATTGAGATAACAATAATCTCAAGTTTTCAGACATTGAACACTAGTGTATGTCTCCAGTTTGTTCAAGAATTATTTTGCCTTTATCAGCGCTATAAAAAAATGTATACATGTTTATTACTGATAATTCGGCAACACCATAACAACTTTCGAAAATATTTTTAATGGTTGGGAAGTCAAAATATCAGGAAAATTCTCAATCTAGAACCAATTTTGTCAATATCTTTAAGTAAACAGCGGCAACACATACACACTTGCCTCGATTCACATTCACACACAAGTATCTCACATTTAAGTTACTGATGATGACCAAAACCAAAGTTTACTTAATAAATAGAAGTCGGGTCACTCGCGCGAATCGTCAAAACACCCATCCCCTTACCCGGCCTTGCCATTTCACTGAAACCAGTAAAACGGCACCAATCGAACGGAACAGTATATCGCGTAAAGGAGCGTGGAGTTAACTTGATCTTATTTATATTTAATAATTTGAAAGACAATGAAGTTTTTGTTTGGTAACGTTGTTTGTTTAGTAGACAGTTTCGAAAGTCGTATTAAAGGTGGCCTTGATTTTGTAGATGCCCAAAAGATCAGCTATACCAATAAATGCGCTTTATTCTCTTGCTTTTCCTGTGGTTTTTTTACTCCTGCGGCACGGCTCGCCTTTGATCTGGTGTTTTCAAAGAGCCGACTAGAAGTGACCCAACTCCTATTTATTGCCAGAACCATCCCCAAATCTCATCGGAATCGTTCATAATTACTATCTCAATAGGAACTATTAATTCCCAAAAAAAAGATTTCACGCCATTCAGCGACTTGAACAGACGTACTCAGGCCCAGCTTCAACCATTTGGAGATACCCCGTATATGTATGCCATACCGTATAAGATACTTATGTTCAAAGGTATAATCTCAAAGACTTCATATTATTATTGAACAGGCATAGGTATTCTGAGGTGACTCATTCCATTCAAAAAATGTTGAGCGTAAGACTATACAGGTTTTTCAGGAAAATGTGGAAACTCTATCGGATTCAGGTACAACATGAAAAAATGAGATGATAAGTTTCTATAATTTTTTTCCCTAGAGGCCCCCGGCGGAAATATGCGCCCCTAAAGAAAGCCGCTGGAAATCGGTTTTCTCAGAAAAATTTCAAAGCACTCAATATTATTTAATACAAATTTTGTATGAAAAACACTACCAAGAACCTCTTGAAATAGTGTCCTCAAAACACATTTATCTATCTATGTTGTACATTTCAATGCTCACATTTCTAATACCCTGTATGATGAATACTTGAAACCAATAAATTTTGATAGCTTGAACTTCAAACTAAAGAGGTAAACCATTCTGCAGAAAAAAAGTATTTTTATCTGATAAAAACCGGATGCAGTGATGTCCTTCACGAAATTACTTTAAAAATTTACATCTATGTTTTCGTTGAAATTAACATTTTTTTTTAGGTTGATTTTTATTAGGGGCCATATCTCCGTAGAGGAGGCCCTCTTTTTCATGTTTCATGAGTACGAGAGATTTTCCCCATTTTCCCGGACACCCCGTATAAGTAGGTAAGTACGTTGAATTGGTAATTATTATTATTAATTGGAAACTTACCAAGAATGTTCAGCGTTGAATCCCAATCTGCCATTACTTCCTACGCATAATGTGAAAGATTTATCATACCATCTGTCAAATCCCCGTCCATGTAACAGAACCTTTCCGTAGTTGTCCAGTTTTGAAGAGTCATTCTATAACAAATATCTTGTTAAAAACATAATAGTGAATAAATAATAAAAAGTCCCTAGCTGATGTGTTCTTTCCAACTACTGAATTCATTTCTGAAAGCAACATGCAATGTGTAAATGAACTTCAAAATGATTAGTTTTTGTATTTTCTTTAGGGCCGGATCCACAATTCAAGTATATACTTAGAATAAGCAATACTCCGTATAACCGAGCATTACAATAATGATAAGTTATACGGAGTATTGCTTATTCCAAGGCTATACTTGAATTGTAGCACCGGCCTTCATTCGGTAAAAAAAAATCCCCTTGGGTATTCACCAATCACCACTGTAGGCTATAGTAGGCCGTTTCCCATCTGTGTGGATATAATTTCGAAATCTAAACATCGTAAAACAGCAAAAGAAAGTACCTGAGCATCATTGATAGCTCATTTTAAAGACCCTTTGATTCTGGTTACAACTGCCAAGTTACAAGTGTCTGCTGTCATTATTGTTGATATCACAGCATGTCTGAAATTTGTTTTCATTTTTTTTTTCTAATTCAATAAATAATTAACCGCAAGAGTCAACTTTTTCAAACCAAGAGAATTTGATGAGGGACAAAACATTTTCAAAATGAGCTATCACTCAACTCTTTTGGCGAGTATTTATTTCACCACAATTTTTTTATTTGGTGAAAAAAATCTTTGCCAAAAAGATTGAGTGGCTATTACGCAATCTTTTTGACGTAGATATTTTGTCCTTTATGCTATCCCCCTAGTTTGGAGAAGTTAACTATTGCGGTTAATTATTTATTGATTAAAAAAAAATAAAATCAAATTTTTGAAAAGCTGTCATATCAACAGGAATGACAGCAGATATCTGAAACTTGGCCGTTGATGTAATCAGGGTCAAAGAGCCCTCTTTCAATTTCACATTTTGGGAGTGAATATCACCCTCGCTCAATGTTGCAAATATGAAAACATGCTGAAATTGTTTCTTCCTCGAAACAAAAATCGACGTGTTCGAGCGTTTTTCATTCTATTTTCTTGAGGGCCAGTTATTCAGGGTGGGATGTACAGGATGTCCCATTTCCGTTGTCTTTGCGGGGAAACTCCCTTATGAGTGAAGATAGAGAGATGCGGTTTTCGCGATGCTGTGCTACTTTTTCGAGAAACAATGGCACAAACATCATTTTCATAGCTCATTCCGTTTCTGATATACTGGGTGTCCGGAAAGTCAACGATAATATTTTACAGAGAAATAATTTATTTTTATTTTCTATTTCACTGAGTACATGGAAATTCTCGTGACTGGCTTGTAATTGCGAAGAAAAAGGTGGTGGGGAGCAGTAAAAAAATTTTTTTTAATAAATAAAAAAAAATAAAATAAAATTAAAAATATTATGTTTTTCTGGAAGCTTATGAGTTGATCCATCATCCCTTTCAGTATTATCGTTGACTTTCCGGACACCCTGTATAGGACAAAATTGAAAATTGTCCATTTTCTGGCAGCCCTCGTATCTCAGCGGTCAAATAATTTAGATAAATAGTAAAAATAGGTTTTCATAGTTATCAGCGTAGAATCCAGTGGTGTAATCAGATTTTTTCTAAGAGATTCGATTCGGAGATATAACACAAAAAAATGCTTTTTTTAAATAAGACACCCTGCATATTTTTTGTTATTTTGAATAGGCTCGCTCTGAGCTTTCAAAAAATATAATTCACTTGATATTTCTTCTCAATAGTAAGGCAGAAATCTTCAAATTTAAAAAAATCAAGCAAATTCCTAATAAAATAGGCCATGGAAGCTGATTAAAACATTGAAACAAATCAAACGAAACAATGATAGGATAAGTCTCGCTCCGGGCATTCCAAAAATATTATACAGCCAACACTTCCTTCCAATAGTGAGGTAGAAATCCACAATTTTGAAAAAAAAAAGAAGTTTTAGATGATAGCACCCAACATATAACAATATAAAAGGATAACTCTGCCAAGCGTGCGAAACCGAACCGACAAGGACCTTAGTTTCGAGAGAAGTTCCCAACACTTTTGCTTGTTCACCCGCTGCAAAAATGTCAATCTATTCAACGACAGACGTTAGCAGTTAATTATAAGAAACGCTGTCAACTCGTGATTTTCAAATATCGGGCACGTATGTTCAGTGCTACGACAACGATGTGCTCTCGAATGACTGTCTTGATGATGCAACTACTTTACGTAGAGTGGGCCTTCTATATTGTTGTATGTTCGGTAATGATAGCACTAAGAAGGATCACTCTGCCAAGCGCAAGAAACCGACCCGACAACAAGCGAAGTTCCCAACACCTCGCCCCGTTCACCCGGTGCGAGAGTGTCTGTCTTTTCAACGACGGACGTTATTGGTTTATTATTAAAAGCGCTGTCAACTCGAGATTTTCAAATGTCGGGCTGGTATGTTCAATGCTACGCAAAACTATTGCTCCCAAATGGATCGGCGGACTGTCTACTGATGATGCTAGTGAACCTTCCATTTTGCTATATTTTCGGTGATGATAGGTTGCTTTTATTCTAATGAAGTAGGCCAAGCATGGAGGTTAATAGAAACATTGAAACAAATTGGACAAAATATAAATATTCATTTTGATGTATTTTTGATAATTGAGTATATTTTTCCCAACTTTTACAACTATAAAATGGACGTATCGCTAGCATAATTTTGTGTTCCACACATACATATTCCACAGATAATTCTGATGTTAGGCAGTTATTATGGTTCGTAACTAAAGATGCTCCAACTCCATTCTAGAAGCATTACGCAAGTCATCGAATTTTGAGTGTTATATATTTGTAGAGCCCAGAGAACGACTAGTTATCAACTATAATTTCGTTCGAATTATAATAATAATGATGATCATATTTATTTCAAATAATATACAATTTACAGATAAAGACACTATTATACGGAAACAAGCATACAGAAGCCTCTGAAGTCTAGCGACTGGTAAGAGACTTAACAATGTGAAATCCATGCAGTAAGACTAAAAAAAAAAAAAAAAAAACAAAATTGGTGAATCCAGTTTACGGAATTCTCAAATAAATTGACATACAGTGTCACAACAAATCAAACAAACTTTCCACGACAACCAAAAATACACTTTTATGATCTTAAGGGTTCTACTTCTACCAAGTCATGCACCATCTGCCTTGGAAGAACCATCTATAAATCTTTCGCTTGAATATTGCCACACTGGAGGACTCCTTGACTTCTTTGGGAATCTGTCTGAATACATGGGGAGCAAGGAACCAGAATGATCTCTGAGTAAATCTTTTGCTTACTTTTAGTGTGGTTGTTTCCATTTTGGTTTTATGCCTTGTGTTATAGGAATGACTTATTACATTAGGTGAATCCTTGTGTTTATATTGGAATGTTGGGACTTTGAGGATATACAGGGTGTTTCCTAAAGATTGGTAAAAAATTCGTTGTGTGATTCCTGGGGTATTTTCATGAAAAAAAGTTCCTATAAACATTTGCCGAAAAATGCTTCCTAAGGGAGCTACGCCCCTTTAAATAGGGCACCCCGAAGACGGTTTTTCCTCAATATTTCCAAAACCTTACATACAAAAATCATGAAATTTGGTACATCATACAAACTTTCAATGCTGAATGAGAATTTGAGCTCAGAATTTCAAAATTTTAATCAGGGGCGTACCATACTGGCGGGGTTAAAGGTTAAAAGAATCCAATTTTTTAAATGGTATGGTACGCCAGTATGGTACGCCCCTGATTGAAATTTTGAAATTCTGAGCTCAAATTCTCATTCAGCATTAAAAGTTTGTATGATGTACCAAATTTCATGATTTTTGTATGTAAGGTTTCGGAAATATTGAGGAAAAACCGTCTTCGGGGTGCCCTATTTAAAGGGGCGTAGCTCCCTTAGGAGGCATTTTTCGGCAAATGTTTATAGGAACTTTTTTTCATGAAAATACCCCAGGAATCACACAACGAATTTTTTACCAATCTTTAGGAAACACCCTGTATAATTGTCTAATATGCCGAGCTTACACAATTCGAAGAGCTTGGCAGAGGAGTAGATGCGATCTTTCCCATGCATTATTTTGAGAAAGAACTTCTGGAGAAGTTGTTTCATATGATGGTCGTAGGCTGCTCCCCAAGCCAAAATACCGTACTGAAGATGACTCTCAAATAAAGCGTGGTATATAGTTGTCAACTGAGGAATGTTGAGGATACATTTCAATTTTCTAAATTTAAAGCTTCTTGACAATTGATTCTATCTGTTTCTCAGATGTTCATATATTTCAATGTCTTGGTATTTCACTGAAAAAGCATTTTGTATGGTTGGTTGATTTGGCAGTGGCAAAGTCAATGTTGAAAATTCAGGAAGATTCCTCCTATTGCAGGCAAAGGTCACATACTTTGTCTTCTCAAAGTTGATAGTTAGTGACATATCATTGAACCACATTTTCACTCTGCTAAGTCCTTCCTCAGCCTCTCTCTTCACTTCAGCCCAAGTTGCATCTTCAAACAGAATGACTGTGTAATCCGCAAATGACGACATTTGTCCAAGGTTGGCCATTTCTAATAGGTTATTCATGTAAAGGCAAAAAAGCAACGGTTCAAGCACGCTCCCTTGTGGGACACCATAGGTAATTTCTGTCTGTTCACTGTATTTTTCTTTCAAAACAACTGTTTGAACCTTCAAGATACGACCTCAAAAGGCTAAGGGAAATACCACGAAATCCCATATCCTGCAGTCTACCGATCATGATTCTATGGTTCACCGTGTCGAATGCTTTCGCAAGGTCTAAAAATACACAGACTACTGATCTGTTTTCATCAATTCTTCTGACTTTGTTGTTGCAAAGAAACGCTGTTACACCATTATTGGACATTCCTTGTCTGAATCCAAACTGCCATTCTGATAACAATCCATATTTCTCAATAAACTTTCTCATTCTGATTCCTATAACCTTCTCAGTAATTGTACGACTATGTTTGTTGTGTGAGACTACTAAATTATTTTCTGATCAGTTCTTTTCATATGAAATGGTATACACAGTGACAGAAATTAATGTTTATGTAAAAAGTATTAAGTAATGAATTACTCAATTTAAGTCATATGGACATGGAAAATCGGGTATGTTTTAAATAAAAATGAAATTTACTCACCCCGTATTTTGATATGTCGAAAAAAATGCTTAAAAATGATTTAGTAGTCTTGTTGTTGGTGGTTGAAATGGTGATCTTATGACTATGGTTGTTTTATAAAAAATTGCTACATTTAGATTTTTGAGCCTCCCTGTATATCCTAGATAATTTTTTAGGACTGGAACTTTATTTTCTCACGAAGCAGAACTTTTTATGGACAGAAAGTTTTTTCCATAAAATCAATGAAATCAATTGAAAACAGAGTCGAACGTCGGTGCAGTGCGGACGTGTTTCAAATCTCTGGTAATTTATCGTAGTCGATGCTGAAGTATAAATTAATTTCAATGAAATTGCACATAGTATTGTGTCAGTGATTAAGTGGTTATCAAGAACAGTGTAGTGCAAAAGAAACTGATAATAAAAATTCTTTTAACCTGCTAAATACACGGATATTCTAAAATCACATGATCCTATACCGATAAGCGATAAAGATTTTGGTTTTTGTTACGGAATTCCAATTGGAGCTGCTCGATTATGGAAGGAAACGAGATTTGTTTTGATTGTAAATTGGGATTTGATGATGTTGGAAAAATTATCATATGCTCCTTATGCAAAATGTTTTTTCATGGTAAATGTGAAAATATAGATATGCGAGGATTTCATATGAAAAGAGATCAATGGGTATGCAGTCATTGTTCTAAGGATGCAGATAAAGGGGCCTCAGGCAATTTGTTTGTAAAGCAAAGAAAACGGAGCAGGGTTGACGATTCTGGAGAAAAAAATGTATCGGAGATCAGTGTTATTGCCTTCGAAAACCTTATCAAGATTGTTCAAGAAATGAGTAATAAAATCGATTTGCTTGTCAAGGAGAATTCTGAATTAAAAGAAATGGTATTGGGATTAAAGCAGAATTGCAATGCCACAGTTTCAAAACCAACATCTTATGCATCAATCGTTAGGAATGACGACAAAGTACTTGTTGTGAAGCCCAAGGATGACAAAATGCAGAAAGATGTACAGCAAGTAAAAAGAGTTCTTAAGGAAAAAGTGAATCCAGTAGAGATAGGTGCGGGGATATCAATGGGAAGGGCTACAAAGTCTGGTGGTCTGGTCCTAAAATGTGCTACCGAAAAAGAAATCAGCACCATACAGTCCCAGATCCAAGCCAATCTTGGAGATGAATATATTGTTAATAAACCCAAAGCCATCCAGCACCGTGTGAAAATTGTAGGAGTAGATGAAGATTTGAAAGATATGAGTGATGAAGTATTTTTTGCCACAGTTATAAAGCAAAACCACTTCCCACAAAGTTCAAACAATAACTGGAAAATTCTACGCAAAACTAAAGTTGTTAAAAATAAATTCAATGTAGTAATGGAAGTGGATGATTCGACTTACGCAAAACTGATTGAAGATGAAAGAATTAATATAGGATGGAGTCGCTGTATGGTTTATAATGACTACGGTATTGTTCGTTGTTTTAAATGTTGTTGCTATGGCCATATTGTGAAGGAATGTAAAAATGATAAAGTATGTCCTAAGTGTAGTGCTGCACATGATGTCGGTGAGTGTACCAGTAGCAAATCCAAATGTTCCAATTGCGTAAATGCCAACCAAAGGTATGGTCTAAATTTGGATACTGATCATGTGGTTTGGGATGCAAGACAGTGTTCATCATTCAAAAGGGTCGAACAGCTGCAAAGGAACAAGTTTCTAAAATAGCAATCAGAGACCGATATTGCCCCAAGCTCGGATGTTCTGTATTTAAACTGCCAAGGTTTTCTCCACAATAAGGATCAAATTGTCACATTGGTGACTGACTGGAAGCCCGTTGTGTTACTGTTAAGTGAGTCTCATGTGTGTGAAGATCTTGATCTGAACGAACTGACCATCAAAGGATATCAAATGGAACACTGTACCTCGAACAGCAGGAGAACGGGTGGAGTGGCCGCCTATATCAGGAATGGTGTGAAATATAAACGTAAGACTGTGCAGTATGTTGATCGTTTTGTGTGGTTACTGTCTTTTGAACTGTCCTTTGATTCTGTCAAATATTTGTTCACTGTATTATACCATCCGCCAAAAAGGGAAGAGCCAAAGTTTTTGGAATTTTTCACTGAATACCTGGAAAAGTCGTGTGAGTTTCAGGGAATCAATGTTATTACTGGAGACTTTAATTTTGACTTATTGAGGGGTACCTTTTATGGTTCTAAACTTTTGGATGTTGTTTATGCGAACGGGCTGCAGCAAATTGTCAATAAACCCACAAGAGTGACCCAAAACAGCCAAACCCTGATTGACTATATCATAACATCCGATAAGCACTTGCAGCATATGGTTCATCTCAGTCCCAGGATAAGTGACCACTCAATTTTGTCAATGACACTTCAAAGAAAAGCCAAAGAATCAACTGTGACCAAATACCAAAGAAATATGAAAAATTATAATGTGGAAAAATTCCAAAATGCGCTACTAGAGTCATCTTGGAATAGTAATACGTCTGATACCAATGTTTTGGCGGACTCATTCGTTGATACCATTTGTAATATTTTGAATGATATGTGCCCAATCAAAAAAGTGCATGTTAAACAAGAACTACAACATAAGAAGTGGATAACAAATGAGATCAGACACATGATGGAAAGGAGGGATTTCCTGTATAAGAAGGCAGTTTATTCGGGGAATGACCAAATATGGAAGGAATTCAAACTCCAGCGGAACAAAATAGTATCTAGAGTCAGGAAAGAAAAAGAAAAATTTTACCAATCGGCAATTGATGATAACAGATTCAATCAAAAACAACTGTGGAGAAGTCTGAAGACTCTTCTACCGGAAAAGCACCAAAACATCCCTGATGACATCGTATTTGGATATGTGAACATCACAGATCAACTTACTATTGCCAATAAGTTCAACGACTATTTTGTAAATAGTATAGAGGAAATAGTTGCCAACATTCCCGCAAGTAGAGCCATACCAGCTGCCGCCATTGACCAGAACGAACACATCTTGTCTGAGTTTGAAGCAATAACAATGTCGCAAATGAAAAAGTACCTGAAGAGTATGAAAAACGTTGGAGGTGGTGAAAATGGTATCAACAAACAAATTCTAATGGATGCCTGTGATGTGGTTGCTGATAGATTTTTAAGCCTAATAAATACTTCATTGTCTAGTGGAGTGTTTCCACACAGCTGGAAAACGTCTACAGTGATTCCAGTGCCAAAGATCCCCAACACCAAGCGACATGAAAGTTTCAGGCCCATTAATACAGTTCCTCTTTACGAAAAAATTTTGGAGATGAGTGTGAAAGACCAACTAAGTCGACATTGTGATAATAGTCAGATTATAGTTGCTAACCAGTCGGGATTTTTGCATAACCATTCCTGTGAAAGTGTTGTAGTTAATATATGTGACGAGTTCCTTAGACAAATTGACTGTGATAATCTAGTATTAGCGATATTTTTGGATTTTAAGCGTGCGTTTGAGACTGTGGACAGATCTATTCTATTGAAAAAACTGGAAAATATTGGGATTAAGCATACTGCCCTACAATGGTTCAAATCATACCTTAGTGATAGAAGCCAAAAAGTCAAATATAAAAACAGTCTATCTGAATGTATGTATGTTAGGTATGGTGTTCCTCAGGGAACTGTTTTGGGACCGATTCTTTTCCTCTTGTACATTAATGATATTGTCAAGATCACGTCAAATTCAAAAGTGGTCCTGTTTGCAGATGATACCATGCTTTATGTAGCAGGTAAAGACATCAACCAAATGACTAATATCATGAACAACGAATTAGAAAAATTATTTGAATGGCTATGTGATAATAGGTTAAGTTTGAATAGTAGTAAGTCTAAGTGTTGTGTATTCGGCAAAAAATCTAGACTGAGCAGTGTTAATATAGAACAACTAGACATAAGAGTGAATGGTGAACAATTATCTTTCGTAACAGAGATAAAATACTTGGGTACTATTCTTGATGCGAATTTAAATTTTCTATCTCATGCAAACTATGTTATGAGGAAGTTTTCCCAAAAAGTGAATTTTATCTATAGAGTAGGTCAACAACTATCCCCATATACCAAACTGACGATGTACACCGCTATAGCTGAACCCCACCTCCAATATTGTTCCACTCTTTTGTCTCACCTGCCTAATTATAAAATTGATCAGATTCAGAAGATCCAAAATAGAGCCATGAGAACTATTCTTAAATGTGATAGATACACACCTGTGAGACTGATGTTGAATGTTTTAAAATTTTTATCTGTAAATCAAAAGGTCATGATGAATGTACTTATTTTTATATTCAAGATCAAAAAGGGTCTACTTCCTAGATATATTTGTGATAAAGTTGATTATTTTCGCGATGTTCACAGTTACCAAACGAGACACCGAAATGATTTCATGCTGTCAAAATTCAACACAAGCCAAATGCAGAACTCCATATTATACCGGGGACTGCGGGAGTTCAATAGTCTGCCACCAACCCTTAAATGTTGTGATACTGTCGAACAATTCAAAAGACTGGTCAGGGAATACGTTTGTAACAACTTTTAACTCGTTTGTCCTTTATGTAGGTGTTTTTACGCTCATACTTTTTTACATTTATACATTTATACAATTCACTTTTATACACTTTATACATTTTACTTTTGATATAGTGTTAATTTTTGTTTATCGAACTACATGTGTATATACCTTATAGCTTTTTGCTAAATAAAGATTATTATTATTATTATTAATAATAATCATTTTTCCCATTTGGTAAAAAGTTACTGGGACACGCTGTAGACTCCAAAGTTTCGTTTTTTAAGGTCTCATCTACTAAACTATTGTTAATGAAGTACTTGAACTCTCCTTATTATCCTTGATATTGAATTTCGATAAGCTTCGATGATCTACTATATTATCAAGAACAAGCTTGATTTTTGAAAATTGAGAATTTTCCCCTCACTATTGAAACGGAGTATTGACTGTATTATATTTTTGGAAAGCTCAGAGCGAGCCTATTTTAAATAAACAAAGATATACAGGGTGTCCAATTTATTAGTACTTCAACTGACGCCTTGAATTTTTAAAAAACTTGCCTAAACCACAACAAACAATTTATTGACCTAAAGAAAAGAAAAATGTCCTGATCTGGTATAAAACTACCTCCTTTTACCTTGCAATCTAACTTCAATGTCATAAACTTAAGCAAGCGTGCGAGACGTTCGTGTTTACATCGAGTCCCGAATAAATAAATGATCCAGTAGTTTTAAGTGAATTAAAAATTGTGTTTTCTTCACAGTTTTTCATGTTTAGACAGTAGTGGTGTGAAAAAGTGGAAACTGCATCCAAAAATGTTGTGATTATATGCAAATATTGTCTCCAATATATACGGGTCAAGGTGCACCAACGGTTGATAAACAGATAGCAGTTATCGCAGTAACTTTTTGTCAATCTATACATAGCTCAAGTATTTTGGAGTTTGGAGCCCTACGAGAATGGAAGCTAATGAGAAAAGTGAAACCTCGGGTGCAAGCTGGCATTTAATGATATCAAAGCTGTTATGCTGTTATGCAATGTGATGTGATTTATGCAAACACTTTTTTCACGGCAAATGTGGAAACATGAAATTGAGGGGATTCCATATGAAAAAATTGTTTTGGGAATGTAAATCATGTGAAGCTAAAATTGATGAAAATGAAAATGGGAAAATCGAGAGATCTAGGAAAAGAAGTAGAGTGGATGATATGATGGATCATTACGATATGCAACAAATGTCTTCAATGCTACGAACCATATTGAACTCTACAAATGAGATGAATATTAAAATTGATCTTTTAGTCAAGGAAAACTACTCAAAAAGGAGCTAGCCTTATTGAAAGAAAACAATGGAGAACCGGCAAGTGTTACTAACAAAAAAACGTACGCTTCTGCCATGAGATATGATTCAAAAATGTTGGTGGTTACACAGAAGGGGGAGCAGGGCGATGTGTCAAAAATCAAAAAGGATTTCAGAGATAAAGTTGATCCGTGCGAAATTGGAGTGGGCTTTACAATGGGTCGTTCCACAAAAGAAGGCGGTCTCATATTGACATGTGGCAATGAGGAAGACATCACAAACGTGCAAACTCAAATAAAAAGTAGGCTGAGTGATAATCATCATGTTAATAGGCCTAAGACTTTTGATCGTAAACATTGTAATGTATTTCACTTTTGTTTAATTTTGTTCCAATTCTTAATTGAGACGATTTATTATTATTATCATTATTATCGTCGTCTAAAAGTAGTTGGAATAAGTGAGTCGGAACATGATTGCAGTGATGAAGATATTATTGACAAAATTGGAAGCAAAATGATTTGTTAACAAATAATGAGAAAGTCATTTTGAGAATTCTTAGAAAAAACAAGGTTATCAATAAAAAGTTCAATTTGATTATTGAAGTTGACACCACGACGTATACTGTTCTGATAAACAAAGAAAAGCTCAATATTGGATGAAATAGATGTCCAGTATTCAATGAATATGGTATAATACGCTGTTTTAGTTGCTGCAGATATGGTCACATACAAAATGATTGTCAAGGCCCAAAAGTTTGTCCGAAATGTGCTGGCGATCATAGTGTGAAAGATTGTGACATTCCCAAATGTGGAAACTGCATTTCTTACAGTATGGAATGAGTCTACAAATTGATCATACATACAAAATAAATTTCACAAATAGCAATTAGACCTTCATGCTGGTTCAACTTCTGGTTTGGTATATTTGAACTGCCAAGGCATCTTGAACAATAAGGCCGGAATTGAACTTCTTATCAACGATTGGAGACCTATTGTGCTGTTGATGTCTGAAACTCACGTGACACCTGATGTTTGTGAAAGTGAAATATGTGTGGTTGGTTATAGGATTGTACAGTGTCTATCAGGCAACTGGAGAACAGGTGGAGTGATGGCTCTTATTCAGAATGGAGTAAAATATAAGCTCAAAATAAGGAAGTGCACAGGTGATTTTGTCTGGTTGTTGTCAGTAGAGATATCCATGGGAGCTTCAAAGATTTTGTGCAGTGTGCTGTATCATCCACCAAACAACAATAATGCGGGTTTCATAGACTATTTTGCGGAAATTATGGATAGAGTGAGTGATTTCGACGGACTTAATGTTATCGTGTGAGATTTTTATTTTGATTTATCCAAACCGTCGTTTTATGGCGATAAGATTGTGAAAAAAATTCACTTACAAGGATGTGTGCAGCTGATTACTGAGCCTACGAGAGGATAACAGATAGAAGTAGTACAGTGATTGATTACTTGATTTCGAACAATAAAATTCAACACAAAGTCCATATGTCGCCGAAAATAAGTGACCATAATATAGTGACCGTTGATATTGACACTGAATTGTTAAAGTGTCATTCTGTAAAGATATGTAAAAGAAATAAAAGAAGAATCAAATCAAATCAAATCAAATCACAGAAAAATTTAAATACATTTTATGGACAGAGCATATACAAATGCCAAATGCTAAGGTGAAAACAATACAAAACATGATAATAGTATACACATTACGTAAAAAATAGAACAAAACTAGTATAAATATATTTTCCCAATATTTTGTCAAATGTCAAGGAAATGACGTTGATTCGTTTCAAAGTCAAATCTTGAACACTTATAACGGTATAACTGATGTGAACATGTTAATAATCATCTTTGCCCTAAAAAATCAATTGTAGTGAAACAGCAATATATGGACAAAAAGTGGATTTCTAAAGACATCAGACACCTCATTTATCAAAGAGACCGGTTGTATGTGAGAGCATGCCAAGAAAAATGCAATGGTCTGGAGTGAGTATAAAATCGTTCGAAATAAAGTGGTACCGCAGATGAGAATTGCCAAGGACCAGTACTCCACCGAGAAGATCGACGATAATAAGAAAAATCCTGAAGGGCTAAGGAAACATCTCAAACAACTTCTTCCTTGTTAAAATCCCAGTCTTCCAGACATCATCAAGTTTCCATATGAAGTTGTTAGAGAAGAGTCGCTCATAGCAAACAAATTCAACAACTATTTCATTGAAAGTATAGAAGGGATAATCTCAAATATTCCAAAGTTTGCTGACACAAGAAATGGGCCTATGAATGTGTAGAACAACATTTTTTTTCTTGACTTTAAACGTGCCTTCGAGACTGCCAACAGTTAGCAGCTTTAAACTTAATGTCCGTTAAGCAAAAAATCGTTTTTTAAGTGTTTGTTTTCATTCACAACATTAGAAATAGACTTTCACCGGCATATTTATGTGATAAAACCAAAGTTTTTAAAAATGTTCATCAGTATAATACGAGAAATAGAAATGATTTTATACTATATGATATGTGCATGTCTAGTCAACTTTACAGATATACAGGGTGTCCTTGAAATGACTGTACAACAACGCTTAACTACAAATTCCTTAACCAAAAATAAGGTGATCTAGGCAAACTTACCTATATCCAAAATTGGTTCGTTAAGTCTACAGAGGACGTCAAAGATTCAAAAAAAAAATCGTTTTTTTTCTACATTTTTCAAGAAAATTCGAATCAATTTTGATAAGTTTTGGTACCTAGTCTTGGACCATGAAATAACGTTTTTTGTTTCTATAGCGACCAGTTGAAATTAACCGGAAGTGTTATAAAGGTGACGTCATATGTGGTTATTTCTTTTGATTTTTTTTGACATTGACTTTTTGATAATTCAGATATTTTTTACCAAATTCAATGTATTAGGGAGTTTTTCTCTCTCTTGAAAAATTCTGCCAAGATGAGTGGTTGTGCCAAAAAAAAAATTTTTTCAACTAGCTTCACAGATTTTTTTTTCTATTGATATTTTTTTCTAGCATAACTACTTATCCCAGCATATTTTTTCAAGAGAGGAAAAAACTTTCTTTCACACTGGGTTATTAGATGAAAACATCTGAATCATCAGAAAGTCAACTTCATAAAAAATCAGTGACGTCATATTCAGCTATATCTTTTGATTTTGTATGGAATTGACTTTATGATAATTCAGATGTTTTTATCTAATAACCCAGTGTGTAAGACAGTTTTTTCCTCTCTTGAAAAAATTTGCTGGGATAAGTAGTTACGCCAGAAAAAAATAAATCAATAATAAAATATCTGTGTACCTGATTGAAAATATTTTTTTTCTGGCAGAACCACTCATCCCAGCGAAATTACTCAAGAGAGAGAAAAACTCCCCAATAGCTTGAACTATTAGATAAAAGCATCTGAATTATCAAAAAGTCAATTCCAAAGACAAATCAAAAGAAATAACATGTGAAGTCACTTTAATAACACTTCCGATCAATCACGACCGTTCGCTATAGAAACAAAAAACGTAATTTCATGGTCCAAGACTACGTACCAAAAATTATCAAAATCGATTTGTACATTTTCGTAAAATGTAGGAAAAACCAATTTTTTTTTTAATCTTTGAATTTAAGACATAACGAAGCAATTTTGGATATAAGTAAGTTTGCCTAGATCGCCTCATTTTTGGTCAAGGAATTTGTGGTTAAGCGTTGTACAGTCATTTCAGGGACACCCTGTATTTTATATAAAGGGCTCTATGAGTTTAACTCTTTACCAACAGAATTGAGAAACTGTCATAATTTATTTGTTGTCAAGAAGTTAGCCCGTTAATATGTAGTTATGAAATTTTAAGAAAAGAGACTATTTTGTTGTAATTTACTGTTTTTTTGTGTACTTTTTTTTTTGGTCGTATTTGTATATTTACATTACTTTATCCATTTTTAACTACCTAATTTTATCTAAGCTATATTGTTTTATTGGAATGTTTTTGAAAGTAGCATATTTGCTAAATAAACGAAAATGTATTTATTTAAACAGCTATTAGTTATTTACCTTGGAGCAACTAAACTGCTCAACAATTGAAATGATCCACTCCGCAAAAATGGGTTAAAAATTGTTTGGAGTTTTCAAATGAACATTAACATTAACAACAAAATGTTAGTAACATATTTTTAATAAAAGGTCAGGTTATTCCCAAAATAAAAGAAGTTTATTCACGTAATTAAAAAAAAATGAAAAAACGAACAAAATATAATTCACGAATACTTTTAATTAACAACCTTAAAAACAAAGCAATATTTGGTAGGTCCTCCTCGTTTACGAGTAACCTCCCGACACCTGTTTGGCATGCTGTTTATAAGGTTAGATATGAGATGTTGATCCAGTTGATTCCATTCCTCTACAACAGCATTACTGAGTTGATGAAAGTTCTCTATGGGATCATTTCGGAGAACAAGTCGCCTTTTTGACTTCGACCTAACATGTTCTATCGGATTGAGATCAGGGGAGTTTGCTGGCCACTGCACGTAGCATTTTTCAGAGTGGATCATTTCAATTGTTGAGCAGTTTATATCTTATTATCATAAATAAATAAATAAAGTTCTAATAGATAATTTTTCTGTAAGTTATTCAGTATAGTTGGAGGTTACGACATATACAGTTCGGCTCTAAAAGGTCCCCCCCCTTTTTTTTTTTAATGTGTGCACCAAAAATTTTGAAACTCGGCATACTTTAATTGCTGTCGAAATACTACTTTTTGATGTTACTGACGTACTTTTAGTATTCAAGATGGTGGCTGGGTGCCATTTTGAAACATTTTTTTAAATGGAATGATGTGTCACACGACACCCCTCGTGTGACACATCATTCGAAAGGTCTTATCGAGTAGATTATTGTGTGAAAATTTCATAGGATTAAACGCATCCGTGCGGATATGACAGACTGTCAAACTAACAAGATAAAGACATTCATGAAATAAGAACAAAAAAAGCATACTTCTATTTTTAATGTAAAAAATGTTGAAAATGTCCTCCGTTGACCCCCAAACAATGAAATAATCTGTCTGAGAACTCCTGACGGACTTTTATCGACATTAATATTTTGACAAAAAGCAGTAATTCTTTGCTGTAAATCTAAAAGAGAGTCTGGCAGTGCTGCATATACTTTCTGTTTTAAATATCCCCTTAAAAAAAAGTGCAATGGTGTTAAATCGGGCGACCTGGCAGGCCATTCGGTAGGACCCCGACGACCAATTCAACGATTGGGGTAAGTTATGTCCAAATACTGCCTAACATTTCTGCTGAAATGAGGAGGCGCATCATCTTGTTGAAAAATTGGTGCCATGCCAAATTCGTTGGGATTATTCTGACGTATTTGTACAATCAAATGCTCTATTGTAGTTTCTAACAAGTTCAAATACAGGTCCCCTGACAAATTTTCATGAATGAAAACAGGACCAACAATATGGTTCCCCAATATGCCAGCCCATACGTTAACCTTTCCGGGATATTGCGTGTGGGTTTCTCTAAAAACATGCGGATTAACGTCACTCCAATAACGAACATTTTGCCTGTGTACACGGCCATTTGAAAAGAAAGTACACTCGACACAAAAACAAATATTTTGAACGTATCTCGGTTCTCGGACTATTCTATCGGTCATAATTTCGCAAAATTCCACACGTCTGCAGGATCATCTTCAGTCAACTGGTGCACCATTTGAAATTTAAAAGGATAAAATTTCTGTTTTTTCAGCAATCGTTTTACAGAAGCAGACGAAGTATCACAGATGTCTGAAACCTGAGAAGTCGACTGTTCAGAATTTACCACCATCTCACCAATGATTGCAATTTGTTTATCTTCCGAAATAGATGGTCGCCCTTGATTCTTCAAGCTCTGAACACTACCAGTCTCGATAAATTTCCGTACTAATTCGCGAAGATATTTCCTGCATATCGGACGGTCCAGGAAGCGCTCATTGAAGATTTTTTCCGTTGATGGAAATTACGATTTCCGCCATAAATAAAAATTGCTTCAATTTTTTTTGCGAGGGGACGCGAATTGGGCATTTTCCTAATTTTATTTTCCACTTCCTAATTAACACAATAATCAAGCAACTGGCTCATATCGTTTCAAGATTTTCACATTTGGTTAAACTTAAGTGCTGTGGCGAGGTAGTGTGGAAACTGTATCTCCATCTTAATTTATCTAGTATTATAATGCTAATAAATGCTTTCCAAATTTTTTTTATCATCTTGAAATTCTTTATCCGCTTTGTATCAGCATTCATATTTGTTAACCTGTACTGTTTTGCTCAGGTTCACCATAATTTCTCCGGAATCTGATGTGTCAGCTCGTTAAAAAATGTAAACTTAATGTAAACGACATTTTTAAAAACTAAAAGTTTGGCAGGCTGTCAAATCCGCACGGATGCGTATAACCCTATGAAATTTTCACACAATAATCTACTCGATAAGACCATTCGAATGACCCCCCTTTCCATTAAAAAAAATGTTTCAAAATGGCGCCCAGCCGCCATCTTGAATACTAAAAGTACGTCAGTAACATCAAAAAGTAGTATTTCCACAGCAATTAAGGTATGCCAAGATTCACAATTTTTGGTGCACACATTATAAAAAGAAGGGGGGGGACCTTTTAGAGCCGCACTGTATAAGGTATACGAAGAAGTCTAAACTTACTTGAAAATAACCAAAAAAGTTGACTTCAAGGACAAGAATTTAGGTAGAATATTACTGAATTTAGGTAGAATATTACAAAATTATGAACAACATGCTGTTTTTATCGCTACCTGTCTGTTGGATTATCTAGTCAATTTTGACTAGGGGCTTGCGTGTCTCAGCGATCCAGATGGCTATGCCGGCGGTAGCTCAGTTACTGGGCTACTGGTAGGGTCACCCATGCCGGACAGGTTGATGGGGAGAAACCAGACCAAGAGAGATACCCTCAGGGGAGCCTGTAACTTCTATAGATAGCGTGGGAAGGGGAAAGAGGGAAAACCCAACAGGACAGGGAGTCCCACATCTCCCCTTTTTCGAAACAACAGGCTGGGGGTGGTACCCCAAGATAACAAACACTATGGAGGAGACAACCTTGAAGAAAGGAGCCGGAAAACTCGGAAGCTCGGCAACGGCGGCAGAGAGTGAGCGGACAGGCTCTCTGGAGTCGTCAGCCAACTACTGTTCAGACAACCCGGTGTAGTACCAGGCTGGGGCGTCAGTGGATGCGACAGGTCAGAACAAAGCGGAAAACGACTATGAACCGGAGAATACGGGTAAAATCAACCAACTTGGCATTCAAACCCAGTTGAAAAATCTCCGTATCGACTCAGCTACCGAAGATTTGTCATCAAAAGGCAGCACCGTCGATATGGAGGATTCGGAGGATGAGGCTAGATTGCTGGGAGAAGAAGACACAACTCTAACCCCTGGGAAACAGTCAACCTCCGAAAAACCGGAGCCTAAGTCTAAAACCTCGGCGCAAAAAGCTAGAAATAGCTATAAGAGCGCCAATAACTACCTAAGGGAGATGGCAGGAAGAAAGGATGAAGAACTCTCCAAGAAAGAGAAAGATTGTTGCAAAATTCGAGCGGAAGCAAGGGTTAAAGCAACATGAACCGGAAAAGGCACCGCAGAGGCAAGAGCAACAGCGAGAGCTGAAGCGTGAGTCAAAAAGTAGGCCGCTGGTAAGGTCTGACGCGGTGTCATCCCCAGCTGCGAACGTACCGGAGGAGAAAAATTCCCAAGCTTCTGGAAAGAAAATGCAAAAACGGATGCGTTCTAGCGGGGAAGAACAAAATACCGCGAAAAAGCCCAAGAACTCCAGAATCTTCGATACGCCAGAAGAGCTGCAGGTGCCATCGTGGATCGATCAGATCTCGATGGCAACATTGCAGCCGACAGGTGGCTCGAAGTGGAAGCGAGGATATTGGACGCCATTCTCGAGCTAGACGAGCAGAGTGGCAACGGGGAGGTCGATTTCGACGGGGCTGGCTGGCAGAAAGGAGTCAAAGTTGTCGGCTGCAACGACGGAGAGTCGATTGACTTTCTAAAGCGTGTAGCCGGCGGCTGCGGCAAAATCTGGCAGGGAGAGAAACGGTAATACCAGTCTCAAAGCTGCGTCTGCGTCGATTAATATCAGTGTGGATTCTGCCTCCGGTTCCGGCGAGCGATGAATCCATACTAAAGATCATCGACAAGCAGAACAGGGGTCTGGACACACAAAGCTGGAGAGTTATCTCTTCGACAAAGTGCAAGTTTCGGCCAGGGAAGAAGATCGTCTGCACGGTGAAGGACGATACCTTCGAGATACTGAGGAGCAACAACGGGAGCATCATGTTCGGGTTAGGCAACCCGAAGGGTAGGCTCCCCAAGGTCAAGAAAGATGGCGACAAGGAACCTGAAGCTGCAAGCAGTGCAAATTAATTTGCATCATTGCGAAGCGGCTTCGGAGGACTTGGTGCTCTTTATGACGGAGAATAAAGTAGACATCGCGCTTATCCAAGAACCATGGCTCAATAGAGGCATTATTCAAGGATTTAAAGCGAAAGACAACCATCTATATCATTCTACGTCAGTAAAAAGAATGAGAACCTGTATACTTGCAAAGCGGACGCTAAATCTTAGCCTATCGTCACAGCACAGTACAGGTGACTTGACAGTGGTAACATGCGAGCAACAGAATAAGCAAGCGCTTATTCTAGCGTCCGCATTCATGCCATATGAAGGACCTGAACCACCACCAGCAGCAATTCGAACTCTAGTTCACCACGCCAAGAAGAAAGGAAGGCTGTTGGCGATAGGCTGCGATGCCAATGGTCATCACACGCAGTGGGCAGCAGTGACACTAATAACAGAGGTGAGTCAATTTTGGACTTTAACCAAAAAGAAGATAGAGGATAATGCTGCGAAACTAGAGGAACAACTAAAGAAAGCCCTTCACAGATCATGTCCCTTAAGTCGCCCACGCAAAAGCACCACGTCTTCCTGGTGGACAGCGGAACTGAGACAGATTAGGGACAAGACAAGAAGGCTTTTTAACCGAGCCGAGAGAAATGAAACGGAGAAGGACTGGAATGAATACAAGACCAGCTTTAACATATACAAAAGTGAAATCAGGAAGGCCAAAAGAGACTCGTGGCAGGACTTCTGCGAGTCTATAATGGATACAAATGAGTCTGCAAGGCTAAGAAAGATGCTTTCAAGAGAGGTGGTGACGCAAGAAGCATTAAACAGCCAGATAACTCATGGACAAAATCCTGCAAGGAGACACTCGAACTTTCAATGAAAACGCACTTTTAAGGATGTACCGTAGCGGACGTCAGCAGTTCTGACGAAAAACAGCTGATGCCAACTACGAGAACACATGAGGAGGTTGTATCAAGGATGATGAAAAGACAGGCTCCTCTCCTGGTGAAGATGGCATAACTGTCAGATTGATTAAAACGATTCACATGCATATTCTGAAACCTCTGGTTCATATAATTAATTTAACTTTTGAAAACTCAAAAATTCCTGAAGAATGGAAAACCGCTATAGTTGTTCCTGTTTTTAAAGGTGGAGACCCATACCAAATGACAAACTACCGACCAATTTCCCTTTTAAGTAACTTCTCAAAATTATGGGAAAAATGTTTGAAAAAGCGCCTGGTTGATTTTTTTGATTCCCAAGATGTTATTTTTAATGAGCAATTTGGTTTTAGACCAAACAGGAGCACAGAAGATGCGATTTTTTTTTGGTTCCACAAAACTATTTCAGAAATGCAACAAAATAAAAAATGCCTCACTGTATATATGGACTTTGCTAAAGCCTTTGACACGGTATCCCATTCTCTGCTGTTAGGGAAATTGGAATGCGTTGGAGTAAGAGGTCGTGCGCTCGAACTTTTTCGGTTTTACCTAGAAAACCGATTACAAAAGGTAAGATGTAATGATACCCTGAGTAATGGAATGAGTGTGAGTTCTGGAGTTCCTCAAGGAACGGTCCTAGGACCCATTCTATTCCTGATATATATTAATGAATTAGGAACACTAGTGGAAAATGGCACAGTTATATGCTACGCTGATGATACTGCAGTTACTTTTACAGACGACACTTGGGACGGTGTGTTCTTGAAGGCAGAAGAAGGTCTAGGCGTGATTTATGATTGGATAAGCGATAATAAAATTAGTCTGAATATATCAAAGACCCAATTTATAACATTCTCTTTGACAGCTGCCGACCAACCAAAAAGAAACGTTATTAAAATGCATGTCCCATCGTGTAAACTATTGAAAAATGATATCTGCACCTGTCCATGCATATAGAAAACTAATAAAATTAAATATCTAGGCATATACATCGATCAACATCTACGCTGGAATGAACATGCCATCGAAACGTCAAAAAAACTGAGAAAGCTGTACTATAAATTTTACCAACTGAGGAACATTTTGGATGAAAAAACAATTAAAATAGTATACAACTCACTAGTTGAGTCAATTTTAAGGTATTGCATAGTAATTTGGGGAGGTATTAGAAACAATGCTTTACAAATTTTGAAAGTTTGCCATAACAAAGTTTTAAAAATTATACTTCGCAAAAACAATCAGTATCCTACAGCCGATCTATTTTCGGAATTTGAAGTTTTGAACTTTAGAGGATTGTTTCTATGTGCAAGCCTTCTTTTTTATAAAAAAATTAAACATATCTTTGTAGAACTAGACCATCAATATAACACTCGGTCTAAAAAAAACAAAGATGTACAGTCACATTTTTTCAATAGGTCACATTTACAAAGAAACATATTATTTTCTCTTCCAAAGACCCTTACATTGCTACCCTTAAATCTGAAAATAAAAATTGAACAACATAGGTGCACCAATAAGTTAAACTGCGAAATAAAAAAATTCATCATTCATAACTATGACCACTTGAGGGTATTAATTAATTCGTAAAATTATACAATACCTACATATCACGCACGCTCGTCGCCCCTCTCTCGCTCCCTTTATTAAATTTTATTAAATTTTGTAGACATTTATATTTTGCTTTATTTTAGTGGGTGTAGAATCTCAAATACAGACCAATTAATGGCCTAGCGAGACTATACACCCCATAGTAGACTAGTAGAACTATCATTGTTATATTTTAGAACTATGATTGTTATTTTAAATGTCTAAATATGGTAATATATTGATTGATTGATTGATTGATATCGAGGGGAAGAGTAAAGTGGGCGGTGAACGGTTTCGAGCCTTATAAAGCGGCGGGACCGGACGGAATAATGCCAATCATGTTACAGAAATCCCTCGATAGCATATTAGATGACCTGGTCGGAAGATACTCTGATTGTCTCCAATTGGGATACACACCGAGTAGATGGAGGAAAGTCAAAGTTGTTTTTATATCCATATCGGGAAAATAAAATAACCCAACTCCAAAATACTACAAACCAATCAGCCCATCATCCTTCTTGCTGAAGACACTGGAAAAGCTGATTGACCTGCACATAAGAGAATCAACTAAGATAGAAATGCAATGTCCGGAACAACATGCTTACCTTAAGGGTAAGTCAACTGACAGCGCTTTGCATGAAGTTGTGAGAACAATTGAAAAATCTCTAGATGACAAGGAATACACGCTGGGCGCTTTTCTAGACATAGAGGGAGCATTCAATAGCCTAGTTTACACCGACAACTTGGTCCGCGAACCAAGTACTAAATTCGAACTATATCAGATGGTATTTTGAGTGCAGAAGATGGACTCTTATGCTGCCAATGTGTTTTGTAATGATGAGCCAGATACCTATTTCACTGATATGGTGAGTGGTCTCACGGAATTACCTTACTTAATTTATTATTACGCGTTTTTTTAACTAATTAAGAGAAATCCTATTGTGTTTTCTAATCTGCAGCCACTTCTGGCGAACTATGGTGAGAATTATCTTACCAGCGGTCTAAAGAGTTTGATTCTTGAGCTATCAAGAATTAGGTTGAAACGATCTGCCGCCGCCATCAGTAGTCTAAAGAGTTTGACACTTGTTAAATGATCTGCTACAGCTCACTGTTCCTATAGCGTAGTGGTATGAAATATAATCATACTTGTGGTATGGGAGTTTGGTCTTTGTGAATTAAGTGATTCTCGAGTTATGAGTAGTTAAATAACATTCATAAGGCTATATCGACTTGCCACGGCCCTTCTTTGAGGCGATTGCGTTAGAGACTAAACATATAACGCGTAGGTTTCACATATTGGCTTGACGTAATTAGCTGTGAGTTGATATAAAAATTGATTAAAGAAGAGAGCTATTTGTGCTAAGTTATATGGTGGTCCTGCAGCCTAGGGACGCCTTGGGGGACCCAATATTGTTGTTTATTTTTGGGATTATGTGTAGAATGCTACACCAATTTTTGTGTGGTGGTCAACCATTGATCAAATATAATTTAATGGAATGTCTGTATTTCACTTGCATTGTATTCGGAGGTTGATTATTGCATTTGTGCTCCCTGGCATTGTACATCAGTATAGATTTTACAATTGGTGTATTTCTCTTATTTTGATTTCAGTTTAACCCATATTAAAAATATCTTAAACTTGATAAATACCTCAAAGTATGTTAACATCAATAAGGAAGGTGACTCAGCCTAATTTTTAATTGAAGGTGCGTTTGTTCTGGCTAAGAGTGAAGCTGAGCTCGGTGAACCAGTCAATTATTTATTTGTTATTGTTACAAATAAATCCTGACAATTGTTGGAAGTGAATTTTATTCCACACTAAGGCAATCTGAGCGTACTTGATCATGTTTTTTTTGGTTACGAATTGTGTTGATAAATAATTTCGACTTGTTTTTGACATTTGACGAATTGCGCGCGTACTCATTTAGTTCACGCGTTGCAAGACGGTGTATACGGGCGAGAAGCAAGCATTGGTCCTACCGTACTATCCTCACCCACTTGGTCCAATCGGACCGAACTAAACGAGTAATCGGTCTAAACTAGGCTAATAATGTCACGACCGAGGCCATTGAAAGAGAAATAGAAAGGATGAAAATAGACCCAATCATCATCAACTGGACAATAAAAATGCTGAAAAGCAGGATTATAAACTCAGAAAATGGGAATTGTTTTATAAGAAAAACAGCAACAAGAGGGACACCACAAGGAGGAGTTATCTCTCCACTCTTGTAGTTGATTGTAGTAAACTCGAACTTAAAAACCTTCAGAGAACAACGAATAAAGATGGTAGCATATGCAGACGATGTTGCAATCCTGGTAGTGGGTAAAAGCTTGTCAACTATCAGTGAAATCATGGGATCTGCATTGAAGGAACTTTCCTGATGGGCAGGACAGAACGGTCTTGGAGTAAACCCTGATAAGACAAATCTAGTACTGTTCACAAGGAAATACAAGGTGCCCAACAGTAAAATGCCCACATTCGGGGGACAAACTCTTAGGCTTTCCAACGAGGCAAAGTACCTAGGGATCATTCTAGACTCAAAGCTCTCCTGGAAAAGAAACACAGAGGAAAGGATGGAGCAATGCATTATATATATGCAGGAGAATGATTGGTAAAAAATGGGGACTAAAGCCGCACATTATCGACTGGATTTATACAGCGATCGTGAGACCCATAATTACCTACGGAGTCATGGTATGGTGAAAATCCATCGACACGAACTCGAACGTAAAGATACTCACGAAAGTACAACGGCTGGGAACACTGAGTACAACGGGAGCAAAGAACAGCACACCGCAGGCAGCTTCAAAGTCATTCTAAACCTCCGGCCCATTGTCTTGTTTATAAAAAGCACTGCCGCAAAGACTAATAGAGGCCAAACTGTGGAAACAGGCAACAAGTGGGCACTCAACGGTGCTAACGGAAATCTCAAAGGCAATGGATAACCAAGAGGCGAAGCTGCTACAAACGGCAACAGACTACATGGTGACCAAGAGTTCTTTTGTGAATAAGGTAGTGGTTGAAATATCTACCAGAGAAGAATGGAATCAAGACTCAATTATAAGAGAGGAAGAGATATCGATCTTCACTGACGCAGCAAAAACAAATACAGGCACAGGAGCAGGGATATACTCAAAGGAACCAGACATCCAAGAGTTTATCAAGCTTGAGAAAAGATGTGGCAATCTGCATGCAGAAATCATTGCCATTAGGGAAGCAGCCAACCTGCTGCAGAGACTGGACAACACAACAAAAGACGTCACAATCTATGCAGACAGCAAAGCAAAAAAAAAGTGTCAAGTTGACAATTAACGTCAAACGTGACTTTGAATAGCTCCGTGCTAAAAAGTGAAAAAAATACGGTTTTAGTGTGCTTAGAGCAGTGAAAGTAGAAGCTAACGCAAGAAGAAGTACCCTGCTGCAATGGGGGGTAAAAAGAAAAAGAAGCAGAAGGATTTCAGCAGTATGGCCGAGCAACTGTCAGATGACAGCCGAGAAGATCCCAGAAAAATTGAAAAATCAAGGAGTAGGAGCCGCAGTCCCCTACCTAACATGCGGATTAATACCTCTCCCATCGATAAAACATCTAAATCTAATCAAAATCTTTCTTTTCCAGATTCGGCAGACCATGTTCACGAGGTTGTCAAAAGTGACAATTTAAAAATGTCTATTTCAAAAAAGAAGCGGAAAATCTCAGCAAACGATGGTGATGAGCCTCTGATTCATACGTCGCAGGTGGCGTGTGGATCAAAGGGTCAAAATACCAATCCAACTTATACTGATTTTCTTCATTTTAGAAACGAATTGGATGAATCAAAACTCGAAAAAGATGAACTAAAACGGGAGCTTGCTGAATCCAGGAAGGAGATTCTTGCTTTGCGGGAAATAATAGCCCAGCTTCAATCCAATTGTCCCAATCCCAATCCCAATCCTACTGGAATGTCAAAGTCTCCAATGGTGAGTGACAAAATTTGCATTAATACAGCGGTGCCATCGCAATCTTTGGAGGTTTCTCAAAGTGCGAATTCTGGGGCCCCTGACCCCCGTTTTAATGCTTCGCTGCCAGAAAGCGGGGCTCGTGGACCCCAAAATACCGAGGCCCCATGGAAGGTTGTTGCTGAACGCGCTCAACCTAAAAGTGATGACAAACGTCAACCAATTGTAAACAAACAGGTCAACATGCGTATTCCGCCTGTAGTACTAACTTCCAGGTTGAGTGAATGGCCTAAGGTCTTCCAGTTGTTGGTGGCCGAAGGCATTACAGTCCCTTCAGGCAATATCAGGAACAATCGCCATACCCACGGTATCCAGATAACGCCAATATCTGCGGATCAGCATAGAGCCTTAACAAGCTTCTTTAAGCGTAACAATTTGAAATACTTTACCCGTTTCCTCGAAGAGGAAAAGAAAGCTAATTTGGTGATTCGGGGCTTGAATAGCTCGATACCAATTAGTAACATTAGGGCCACTTTGCAGGTCCGTGGATATGAACCATTAAGCATGTTTTGGATTATGAAGGGGGCCAAAAGGCAGTATAATTCAGGCATTTTGAAGGTTCTTATCGACAAGGAGTTTGTTAGCAGGCTCCTTGGCGAGAGCAATCTTCTCCACTTGCCCATTCAAGTGGAGATGCAGAATATACAGCCTGGATTCCTTCTTCAATGCCACAATTGTCAGGCTTTTGGGCATTCGCTCAGCTCCTGTAAGAGTGATCCGGTATGCCACAAGTGTGCCGGACCACATTTCTATAGGAGCTGTCCTAATCCTCCAAAGTCTGCTCTGGTGTGTTGTCACTGTAGAGGCCCACACGCAGCAAACTGGAAATATTGCGAAAAAAACCCGAACTTTGTAGCGCGTTAAATAATCAATTATTATCACGTACTATTTTTGCATTCGGCAGCTCTGTGTCGGTAGGCTTGGAGTTCGTGGATAATGGCCAGCTGATCAATTTACTGTTAGATAGTTAATACTTACTTATAAAATCCCGATTAGGCGCCACTCAGTTTTTTTATTAGGCAAAACTAAGAAACCTGTTTGATTATAGGAATTTGTTTCCGTTAACCAGACTCATCAAAAAAAGAACACCTTTATAGTCCACAAATAACATTACTTTATTCACTCAAATAAATGATGCTCTAACATGAAATTTGATATAATATGATATTTTACTAATTCTCCAAAATCAAGGAGTTAAAATGGTAGAATTTGAATGAAATCTCAATTTATAAATAGCGTTGGTTGGCAGAAAATTACTGGTTGGTACGAAGTGAAATATCAATGATAAAGTTACGGATAAAATGGGTCAAGTCGCAGGGGCAAATACGTTCGAACGATTTGGGGATTGCGCTATGTTTCACAAATAGTGACAGAGTGATGGAACAAAAATAGTTAAATCGTACCGCGCAGTGTACAAATAATTTAGAATAATTAACCAATAAAAATATGTGAATCTGAGATCTATCTACGCAAAGATAATGTTTTTATGGGTGACAATGTTGATATAAAAATATAAGATATTAGGTAGCATTCGATGTAGTTGACATTTAATGTTTAATTAGTTAAAAAGAAAAATTATTGAAATGGTAATCTGATTGAAATTGGCGAAATGGATTGGATAAAGATAATTAAAACGACTGGCCTGTTAATTGTTCCAGACTCCTGGCTCCTGATCTTTTTTCTTGGAATGCGGCTGGGATACGTCACGAGCTAACCCCAGACTCGTCACTCAACAGTACTTCCAGATCTCGAGCCATAACCAAAAAAGGGGACCGGGATTGATAACGTTGCGGATCACCCACGTGATTCGCGTCGCCAAACATCAACAGTAGACAGGATAGGTTGTGGAATTTTGATACTCAAATCAACACATTCATTCGGTTTAAATTACGTGTTAAGAAAAAAAAACCCTGAAACAATGGATGAGATTGAAAAATTGCCAGAAGAGAAGTGGAAAATAAAAGAATGGCAAAAAAACCGGGAATGCATGCTCACCTTGCTAGGTTTCACAAATCCGTTTTCATCTGAGGCATCCTCAGAAATAATACATTCTGTGAAGTATGGGGAGTGAGATACACTCAGTTAAACTCCTTTCTCCAGCACAATTTCACAATACCGCCAAGAGAATTAAAACATTTTTGGTTTCAAAAAAAAATACGTGTGTGTCTGCCTTCACACACGGGAGAAGACTCACTTCTTTGTGACAATTGACAATCCACCTCCAAAAGTGAAACAATGTACCCAACCGTACCAAAATTGATAACACCAACACCCAAACATTGACGGAATTTTACGTCTATTGGCAGCAATTATGCTGCGACAGAAACATTGAGTACTATCCTAGTCGATACGTAGATGGACCAAGATATTGAAAGGTCGCATCCGCCTAAACAAGAAGAAATCATACCTTGGACAACTTTAGGATGAAACGAACGCTACATTTACCCCCTTCCTAAAAAAGAAATTGACGAAGTCAATTTTATGTTCAACATGAACAAAACGAAACTGTAGAAGGAAATCGAAAGGAGGATTAGCGAAAAGCTAACCACATTTTGAGTGAATTGAATAAGTAAGTATAACACCTTAAAGACTAATCATTAGAATAACTAAATATAAATGAAATCGGGTTTTCAGTCACAACAATTTCTCAACTCTTGATAACTACGTGTATCACCCGTCCAAAAGGAGTCATTTTCTTTAAGGTCAAATCTGGTAGGGACAAAATCGGTAGGTCTAATCGAGAAAGGTTGGACAAATATCTTAAAAGAGAACCTAAACTATGAAAAACTAACCTATAGTAACTTAACTACGAAATTTCGTTGTGCCAGATGAAGCCAAGTAATGAGTGACACTGAAATTCAAGGGAAAAGGGAGTGATTAGTGACTTGAGTAAAAGCAATTTGCCGGTATGAACCTACGCCACAGAGCCGAAAAACGGGGCAAGGAAAACCGATTCTTACTTGAGTAGTCCTCATAAAATCCAACATAGTTGAGACTCAGTAAGAAACCAAATTGTATTTACTGGTCAATTTTCAGGGTACTTGAATGAGCAAAAGCAAAGTGTTTGCAGAAAACACTAAAAATTTATATAGTCTAAAAAGACATGTAACAGGAAGACAAAATAGGTCTTCAAACCAGAATATCTGTCTGAACGACAGGGAGCAAAATAATCAATAATAGTAGTAATAGTCATTACTCTTCCGAGGAATCGGAATCACTAGCGGTGGAACCAAAGAAAGGTTTTAGGTCTTTTATGTGCCATTTACCACAGCTAGAACCGTCTTCCTTAACTAAATCATAAACAACGTTTGACAATTTTTTGCGAACGATACAGTGTACATATTTAGGAACTAGTTTGGACGTGAACTTTTCCGCAGCGTTGGACAAAACTTTGTTTTTTCGCCAAACGTGATCACCTTCGACGAAGGAAACATCTCTTTTACGCAAATTATATGCCTTGGAATTTCTTTCATAAGCAACATGAAGACGACGACGGACATCGATGAAAATATCCTTCAAAGCGATGAGATTTTCAGCATAACCATTCCTATCTCCTGGACAAATCAAATGATCCACCCGGATATCAAGGTTCAAATCCTTATAAAAATTTCCTGATAGGGGTATGTGTCTTCCATAGACTAAAAATGACGGGGTGAAACCAGTTACTTCGTGCTTAGCGGTATTGATAGCCAACTGAATTTGAGGAATGTTTTGATCCCAGTTGTCATGAGAATCAACATAGCTGCGTATTGCGGTACCAATAGTACGGTTGTTCCTTTCGACGAAGTTGCACTGAGGTGAATAATGGGGATTATAGCGAATATTGAAACTGTATTTCTTACTCAAATTTTTAAAAGAATTTGAAGTGAACTGACTACCATTGTCACAGATCAGAAGGGAAGGAGAACCATGTACTGAAAAAACTCTATCCTCCAAAATTTGTTCGACATATTGGGTCTTGGAACTTCTCAAGGGAAAAATCATGGTATACTTAGAAAACCAACACGATATTACCAGGATCCACTTATTACCTTTTCTAGATCGGGGAAATGGACCTATCAAATCCACTGCAATCACTTGAAATGGATAAGACACCTCTTTTTCTTTGCCCATCAAACCCATAGCAGCTGTATTAGTAGCCTTTTGAGAACCGCAAACTAAACAAGATTTCACAAATCTCAACACATCCTGGCGCATTTTTGGCCAATAGTAACGTTCTTGGAGTCGACTGAGTGTTTTATGAAAACCAAAATGACCACAATTAGGGGGGCTATGATGAGAATCGATGACTTCCTTCCTCTGTGGTTTCGGAACCAACAGTTTCCATTCTGGAAGATTAACTTTCATTGGAAGACGATTGGGGATAAATTTGTAAACGAAATCATTTTCGACTTTGAATTGGGGATATTCATCAGGGTGTTCACGAACCTTTGAACGAAGATTGTCAAAATACGGGTCTATACGATCAACATCAACCTCACCAATCACTATCTCTCCGGAAATTGAATCAGGGGAATCATCGTCACAAACGAGAAGAGATCTAGATAAAGCATCAGGGACAATATTTTGGGAACCTTTTCTGTGTACCAAATCAAAGCTATGCTGTCTCAGACGCATAGACCAGCGAGCAAGCTTTCCACTAGGGTTTTTCAAAGAATTGAGCCATAACAAGCTGTAATGGTCTGTAATTACAGTGAATTCAGCGCCTTCAACGTATGGACGAAATTTTTCTATATTGAATAAAACTCCAAGACATTCTCGCTCAACAACTGAATAATTCCTCTCAGCCTTAGAAAGGGAACGGCTCGCATAAGCGATGACTTTTTCTTCACCATCAATAATCTGAGTGAGAACACCACCTAGTCCTGTGTCACTAGCATCGCTCTGAATACAGAATTTTTTAGAGAAATCGGGTTGTGAAAGAATGGGGGAAGAAACTAATAACTGTTTGATCTGGACAAAGGAAGATTCGGCGGCATCTGACCATTTTATTGACTGACCCTTTTTCCTACCCTTTAACAAATCGTTGATGGGAGACATGAGAGTTGAAAAATCTTTGATGAAGCGCCGGTACCATGAGCAGAGACCCACAAAACGCTTGATTTCCGTAGTAGTCTTTGGACGAGGATAATTTACCATAGCAGAAACTTTCTCTGGGTCGGTCCTAAGAGAATTCGAACCCACGATGTAACCAAGAAACTTAAGAGAAGTTTTGAAGAAATCACACTTATCCAAATTAACCGTCAGTCCTGCCTCTTTGAGTTTATCTTTGACTTCATATAAAAGATTTATGTGAGAATGAAAATCGGAAGAAACTATTAGAATGTCGTCCAAATAAGTGAAAATATTGGGCTCATAACGAGGACCAAATATGGCATCAACCAACCGTTGCTGAGTCTGAGCGGCGTTTTTCAACCCAAAAGGCATAGTAACAAACTGGAAAAGACCTCTACCAACCACTGCGAAAGCGGTTTTTTCCCTAGAAGACTCGTTTAGAGGAATTTGCCAAAAAGCTTTTCGCAGATCGATAGATGAAATGAATTTTGCATCGCGCAAAGAAGAGAGAATACGATCAATATTAGGCAACGGGTAGCTGTCAGACCTAGTAACCTCATTAAGGGGACGACCATCGAAACAAAAACGCATTTCTCCATTGGCCTTCTTCACAAGAAGTACAGGGGAACACCAAGGACTTGTTGAGGGCTCTATTACTCCAAGTTTCAACATTTCATCAAGCTCTTTATTGAGAATAGTGGACATATAGGGTGACATTGGAAAAGGTCTTCTTTTAAAAGGGGAAGCATCGCCTGTATCAATGGTACAACAAATCTTGTCAGTTCTACCAAGTCTATCGTTACTACTGATTTCACCAAAAGAGAAAATCAAATCCTGAGCATCAGTTCGTTGAACCACAGAAAGATCATCCAAAGAATACAAGGTGGGACAACAGTTATCCAAGTTAGAAGAAATACTCTCCAAAACAGGGAGACAAGAGTTACTATGATTGGTATGAATGTTCCAGGAATCCTCTTTAAAGTCAACTAACAAACCAAACTGTTTTGCGAAGTCACAACCAAAAATAAACGCCTGTGCCAAAGAGGGTACCACCAAAGCACTGATGACTCTACAAACGCCATCCACAAAAATTGGCAAATCAACTGTTCCCTGAACAACCTGCTTTTTACCATCTGCTGTGCAAATATTCTCTACTGAAGAATTGGTAACTACCAATCCAAGTTTATCCAAAATAATCAGGCCTTTGTTACCTACAACAGAAGAAGTAGCTCCAGAATCAAGTAAAACTGTTATCTCAATATCAAATAATTTGACAACAAGGTAGGGTCTATTATCAAGGGGTTTATTAACAAAGAGAGGAGATATATGATCCTCACCGACAGCAATGGGATTTTTCATAAATGATGAAACTTTATCAAGCCAAATTTTCCAGTCGGACTCATCAAATTTGGAAAGCTTAGAGGCTGAAGAAACAGGTAGAGTGAAACGGCCTCCTTGAGTCACCACCTTCACTCGTTTTTTGTACAATTCTTACAGTCTGTCGACTTGACATTCTGCTCACCACACTTGTAACAGAAAATGCCTCTAGGAGCCTTACAATCGAAGAATGTATGATTTGGCAATTGACAATTCCAACAGGTTACCACCTTTTTATGTTTATTAGCCGAAGACGGATCTGACACCCTTCTTGAGGTACTAGGTTCATTGTAAACTTCATTTGAAGAACCTTGGCGACGGTTATGATTTTTGGGAGGATTGTTGGGACGTGAAAAATTTTGTGATGATCTATTCCTTGAGCGGAGATTCTGAACTTCATGACTAGGACCATCCAACACAGAAACACTCTCTCGAACCCTATTCTTGTTTTTGACGTAATCAGACTCCTCTAATTTCCGGCAAAGTTCCGAAAGCTGTAGCACCGAAGGAATATCCATTAATGCCAACCTATCAATAAAATCTGGAAGAAGATTGTTCCTTATGAATTTAACTTTGGAAGTTTCAGCTGGTGGACGACTAAGTCTGGAAAAAAGAGCATCCAAGTGGGCTATGAAAATCACGGTAGACTCGTTCCTCCTTTGTTTACGCTTTCTGATCTGATCCCAAATCTCATCATCAATATCATCGTGAAGAAAATCTCTCTTTAATCGACAAACTAAGGAATTCCAATCATTCAAAGTAGACTTTATACTACGGTACCAAACGAAAGCATCTCCAATGAAGAATTCAACAGCTGAATGGAAAAGATCAATCTTCGAAAAATCACGAGCTTCGGCTAATTCTGTTACTCTCTCTAAAAAGGAATACAACTTTTTCGGATCTCCATTGAATTTGACCTGCCACTCACTAATGGGAATGTTACGGGTTGCACAGTGGACAACAGGGGCTGCAACATTTATCACAGGAACATTGTTGACTGGGGTAGATTCAATCTCAGAGGCTGAAGAAAGTTTGTCGTAAAGATCTGATTCGAGTTTTATACAAGTAGCGGTCGTTTCCTGAATATAGGATTTCGTCTCATCAGGTAATTCAGTGGGAACAGGAATGCGTCTAGCCCTTCCAAAAACGTGCGATAACCTAGACTTCATACGAAGAAAAGCAGAATCCGTGGAACTACCTTCAAAATCCTCAATGATTTTTTCAATTGAATCTAAACTTTTCTTAATTTCAGAGCGTTCCTGAGTGAAATCCAAATTTACCTCGCTTAATATAATAGACGAACCAGGGTTTGACTGTTCCTTTCTAAAAACCTTTCCCAAAATTTTCCTCTTGTCTGCGACATTCCTAGCTGTAGCAAGCAATCGAATTTTCAATTCATAATCAAGCTCATGCTCAACAAGGTGATTGGGTTGAAAGCCATACATGTCCATCGTGATAAGAAAATCAAACTCAAAAGGGTCAGTAACAAGCAATAATTATAAAAAAGTGAAATGTTTCTCAGCGAAACCAAAAATAACCGCAATAAAAAATGTCCAATACACACTGTATCGCTCAACAAATATAAACAGTCAAACGCCCGCAAAAAAAATTCCTAAATAAATTGGGGAAACCAAACCGAAAAATAAAGTTCAAATCAAGGTCAGAATAGGCAGATATGCTAGCAAGGGTTCTTTGTTAAACACGTTATATGAAAAATGTTTAAATGTTTAAATCAAAAATCAAAAACTTAATAAATTCAAAGTATTTTAGCGATAAGAAAAAGCATCCAACTATTATTCTTATTTGAAGAATCAAGTCACCAAAACAAATTCCATGAGTTCAGTAAAAAACAAAACAATTCAGCCAGGCCCCACACGTTGGTCGCCACTTTTGTAGCGCGTTAAATAATCAATTATTATCACGTACTATTTTTGCATTCGGCAGCTCTGTGTCGGTAGGCTTGGAGTTCGTGGATAATGGCCAGCTGATCAATTTACTGTTAGATAGTTAATACTTACTTATAAAATCCCGATTAGGCGCCACTCAGTTTTTTTATTAGGCAAAACTAAGAAACCTGTTTGATTATAGGAATTTGTTTCCGTTAACCAGACTCATCAAAAAAAGAACACCTTTATAGTCCACAAATAACATTACTTTATTCACTCAAATAAATGATGCTCTAACATGAAATTTGATATAATATGATATTTTACTAATTCTCCAAAATCAAGGAGTTAAAATGGTAGAATTTGAATGAAATCTCAATTTATAAATAGCGTTGGTTGGCAGAAAATTACTGGTTGGTACGAAGTGAAATATCAATGATAAAGTTACGGATAAAATGGGTCAAGTCGCAGGGGCAAATACGTTCGAACGATTTGGGGATTGCGCTATGTTTCACAAATAGTGACAGAGTGATGGAACAAAAATAGTTAAATCGTACCGCGCAGTGTACAAATAATTTAGAATAATTAACCAATAAAAATATGTGAATCTGAGATCTATCTACGCAAAGATAATGTTTTTATGGGTGACAATGTTGATATAAAAATATAAGATATTAGGTAGCATTCGATGTAGTTGACATTTAATGTTTAATTAGTTAAAAAGAAAAATTATTGAAATGGTAATCTGATTGAAATTGGCGAAATGGATTGGATAAAGATAATTAAAACGACTGGCCTGTTAATTGTTCCAGACTCCTGGCTCCTGATCTTTTTTCTTGGAATGCGGCTGGGATACGTCACGAGCTAACCCCAGACTCGTCACTCAACAGTACTTCCAGATCTCGAGCCATAACCAAAAAAGGGGACCGGGATTGATAACGTTGCGGATCACCCACGTGATTCGCGTCGCCAAACATCAACAGTAGACAGGATAGGTTGTGGAATTTTGATACTCAAATCAACACATTCATTCGGTTTAAATTACGTGTTAAGAAAAAAAAACCCTGAAACAATGGATGAGATTGAAAAATTGCCAGAAGAGAAGTGGAAAATAAAAGAATGGCAAAAAAACCGCCCAGCAAACCAAGCGCGATCGGCAAACAAGCGGCCGCCATTCGGCACGCGCGGTTCTCTGGTGGCTGATGTAGCCATGATCTGGACCTCCGTCGGCCCAGATCGGGAATACCGTTCCATAATTGTACAGATAACGGATTTCCGCCGGCACCTTGATGGCAAACCGAGAACGGTTTTTGGTTTTCGGGCCGAAAGTGGCTACTTCTCGGTAACTCGCTACCGGGATGCCGTATTTCGGGGTGGCACAGGCCCGCAAGATGATTTGCCGGCTACGTAAAACGCGCAGCTTCATTTTACATTTTTCACGCCACCGTGAAATTAACAAACATGTTCATTTCCATGAGTGTCATTGCGGCGTCCATTGTTGTGTGTTGTGTTTTGGTTTTCTTTGGGAATCTTTTTGATCTGTTAGACACTTTGACCAGTATTTTTGTAATTCGTGTGTTATGTGCCGTGATAGTGATTATCATTGTTGTACTAAACCTGCTTCAGTCTCAGTCATATTTCTATTGAAGACTTCCTGATTTCAAGGATGCTTTGCCACCGGCAGGGTCGCAGACGAATGAATAACACTTCAAAATAATCTGTGAGTACGCATTCATACAAACTCTATAGCTTTCTTGGAATCTGTCAATCGATTTTACTTCTATAAATGGATCTTCAAGTGGTTATTGTGTATTTCTATTCGAACAAGATGTTATTATCAATAATTCCCAATCAAATTCTCAAATTGTCCGTTCCTAATCTAAAATTTGTAACTTCTGTTGTCACTATACTAACTATGGTCACAGATTTTAGCAAAATCCAGTGAATGTATAGAAGTATTTTTCATCAAAGTGTTATTGTTCTAAGGAGCTAAGGAAACCAGGCCGAGGCATCATCGAACGGGACAGATTCCGAAATAGATGCTGAAGGCAATTGGTTAAAAAAATGGTTTTTTGTTAGGGTTTTTGGTTCAACTGTGCCATTTTTTATGACTTAGTTTTAGAAACTCATGTATTTTTTTAAAATTACGTTTGTGTTTGAACTTAGTTTACCCAAAGACACATTCAAGTCTCGATTCTAGACATGATCTGAACACAATGTTTATATTTTTTTCCATACATATATTTTCATGTGAATAATGAGAGCTAGAATATAGGCATAATGTACATCAATGTATTTTTTCCCGTCCGATTTTTTTATATCTAATACTTAGTTTATTGTTTACATTGATAATATTAGTATTGTTTTTTAAGTCTACCTGTGCATTTTATTCATAATTTCCCGTTACTTATAATATTGTTACATTGTTCAATGGATATTGACACATTTCAAAAATCTGTTGGTTTTTAAAAAAATAAGTTTTTTTTCTGAAAATAGGTACCTATGTCATTTCTATGTACTGTGACTAATAAACTGTCTGCTGAAAAGTGCTTTCTCTTCCATACTTCTACAAACTAGTAGTCATTATGAATTATTATTGTTTCAATAACGAAGTTACTTGCACAAAATTTCAGATTTTGATGTAGAAAAAATGTAAAATATATTTTTCTCAATACTTCTTCAATAACATGGTAGGATGTTTCACAGAAGCTTTTTCCTAAAGTTCGTTAATGCGTTCTCAAAGTTTTTTTTCATTTAATCAAGGATTGTCAGATTACTACGGGTTGCCAAAATTAATTCACTTGAATAGTGGGTTATAATAAGTTTATAATTTCAATTTTTACTTTATACATATTTCACAGCAACCATGAAGTATCAATATAAATATTTTGTTCCGGATTGGTATAAACATAACTAGTCTACATAAATGTATTGTATGCAATTTTAACTTAACGGAGATTTTGTCTTGAAAAATAAACCAATCTTAAATTTTAGAGTGGTTGATTTTTTTAAGGCAAACTTTCTATTAAGTTAAATGGTAATTGAACAATACCTAATCTATGTCAACTGGCGATTTTTAATAAACTAATCAAAAACAAAATTATTTTGAGGCGCCTGCGCCTTCGTCTGGCCGATTAATGGAGTATTGCCCTTTGCGAGCCACCGCTGGCCTGCCGTGCACAAACCGAGCCGGCAGCCAGCTATCCATTATCGGCCCGCTCACGGTTATTCATAGGATTTGCCGCGGCTGAACAGTGAATAGTTGGCTAGCCGCCTTTTAGCCGTCTTTCGGCCTGGCGGACATGCCCTACCTACACGCCGAGCCGGCAAGCGTGTTCGGGCCGAGACCGGCAGTTCGGCAAATCGCTTATGTCCCGCTTCCGGACCAGCCAATCGGTGTTTGTTGGGCGGGAATGCATGCTCACCTTGCTAGGTTTCACAAATCCGTTTTCATCTGAGGCATCCTCAGAAATAATACATTCTGTGAAGTATGGGGAGTGAGATACACTCAGTTAAACTCCTTTCTCCAGCACAATTTCACAATACCGCCAAGAGAATTAAAACATTTTTGGTTTCAAAAAAAAATACGTGTGTGTCTGCCTTCACACACGGGAGAAGACTCACTTCTTTGTGACAATTGACAATCCACCTCCAAAAGTGAAACAATGTACCCAACCGTACCAAAATTGATAACACCAACACCCAAACATTGACGGAATTTTACGTCTATTGGCAGCAATTATGCTGCGACAGAAACATTGAGTACTATCCTAGTCGATACGTAGATGGACCAAGATATTGAAAGGTCGCATCCGCCTAAACAAGAAGAAATCATACCTTGGACAACTTTAGGATGAAACGAACGCTACAACTTTATTAGAAATAATAGTTTCGACGGGACAATCCAGGCTGCTTCCGGCCTTGGGTACTCGGGGTGTTGGCAGTTGTCTCCGACCCCTTTTTCACCAACAGCCAACAGACCGACGATGGCGGATGTGGTGAGAAGTCGTCCTGCAGTCAGTAATGCTAGCATTGCTGCGAATGCTCCTGGTAACCTGGAATTTATGTTTAAGCAGTTGCTCGACAGGTTTGACTCTTTTAGTCGGGAGTTGAACTTGGTCAGGGTGACTGTGAAAGACATGGTTCAGGGCCAGTCGCAGTTGCGGAGCGATTTCTCAGCATTGTCTACCAGAGTCGATGCTCTGACGGTTTGTGAGGAGGAAGAGGAGAAAATGGAGTGCACTGATAGGCATTCTGAGGCATCTGAGACCGGTTCCTCGCCTCGCAATAAATAGCACGCCAGTCACAGATTCCTATTTCGGTTTGAAAATTTTATCCTGGAATTGTTGTGGGATTAGTCAAAAATCGTTTGAGCTACAAAACTTTTTAGTAGACAGGAAGTATGACATTGTGGCGTTGCAAGAAACGTTTCTAAAACCGTCTTCAAAATTCAATGTGCCTAATTATTCTTGCTATCGGAACGACAGGGCTTCCGCTGGAGGAGGCACTGCCGTTTTGGTCAGGAATGGTTTGGTACATAAGTTGATTCAAACTGATCCAGCTTGTTTGTTCGAGTGTACTACTTTGCAAATTTCGGTTAAAAATTTGTCTTTCATTTTTTGCTCAGTTTGTCAAAATTCGCAACTCGGATTTAGATGCTATTTTTAAAATTTCTGCTCTTCCAATAATAGCAGTTGGCGATTTCAACTGCAAGCATATTTCCTGGGGTTGCTTGTTGAATAATACTGCTGGCAATAAACTGTACAAATACTCTTGTTTCAACCCAGTCAAAATTATTGCTCCTGACAGTCCCACTTTGTTCGGACATTGTGCCACCAGGCCAGACATTCTGGATTTGGCTATTGTTTCAAACTTTGATCCTCATTTGGCTGTTGAGAGTTTGTTCGAACTCTCATCAGATCACAACCCAATTGAGATCATTTTGAGTCAGGTGGAGGTTGAGAAAATGATGGCTATGTCCACCCGTAGCATGCGAAACGTGCACTGAAAGAATCCACTCAAACCGGCCACTTTGGCTGGGCGCATATTGAGACACGACCCACGCGACATGGCGCGACGTGACACAGCGCGAGTTTTTGTAACACACAATCGAACATTGTAGCAATTTTAATTTCGCACATAAATAATCTTGTTATTGTTGGACATACCCTCGTAGCCGGGAATACTCCGTCTCAATTCCCATCGAAGGAACGAAAAATATGGCAACGGGGCAGATAGGCCAAAAACTGTTATTTCAAATTTTCAGAAAACCCCGTGAGAATTTCCATGGGGCCTGTCTCACAAAAGTGTTTTCTTGAGCCCCCAATTCTATGTGTTGCTTGCCTTCACTGGAAAATGTCTCTAGGAAAAGTAAAAGTGTCATGTTTTTGATAGTCTTCTTTGCATGGTTTGTTGACGAGGCTATTTAAGTTGTCTGAACAAGGAGCCTTTTTCTTGACACGTGACCAAGCCTTGGCGTGATTTTCCTACAAATGAGGCCACATAACATCTAAGGTGAGTTTCCTGTTTGTTAACCGATTCAACAAATTCGGAGAATTCGATTTCCCAAATTTCTACGCATTTCCCGGCACTTTTTTCTGATGGGCATTTTTTTGCCAATTACAAGCCTCAAACTCTCGACTTCAAACTTTCGACGTCAAACCTTCAACCTTCAAACTTCCAACACTCCGTTGAGAAGTCAATTAAAAGCCGTTCCATTTCTGTAACTCAAGCCATGAACAGTAGTTCAATCCCGTAATGAGCTGTGCTTGGAGTTAAATTATTGAATGTAAATGGTTGTCTTCGGAGCAAGGTCCATCAGGCGTTTCGATGTCCAGAAAACCGTCCCGTTCTAGATCGTCCCTCTGCAACTAAGCAGCTCTTTAATCAGCAACTTGACTGATTTGCGTGCTCCAGCCTGCGGTCATAACAACCCTCAATCAGAACCCCACCCATTGATAGAGAACGTCAAGGAGTGGTGAGCACATAAGTATTTTGGGCATACCTTCAATATTATCTACCCTGAAGCGGCTATATTTTGACTGACAAATCAGCAATAAATTGTTGCTTAATATTTATCATTTTTCTCAATATTTTTATTGAATAATTCATGATTTTTCTATTGCGTGCCTATTATAAAAATATTCCCTCATAACGTATACAAAATTTTCCCAACCGTCATTTATGGAATGATATCAACACAGTTATCATTAATAATTGTCGAATTGGTATTTTTTATTTTATCTGAATTCTCGCATCAAATATTCGCCCATCGTTATCATAACAGCGTCTATTTTTCACTTCCACGGCGCATTTATGGTACCATTAATGTAACATTCGCGTTATCGAAGTTTGGTAGTTTTTTTTTGGTTGAATTTGTTGTGGGATACGATAGTACCCATTCAGCGTGTATTTGCGAATATACCAATTAATTACGAAGTTGGGATAATTTGATTTGAGAAATTATTGCTGACCGTTTTACTGTGGTTGCAAAGCGAATAACTTTTGTTAGGTACCTATATGTATATTTTTTTAAATGATGATGATTTATTGATCATTCAATTATATATTAGTGTTTATTACGTGAGTGTTGTTAAGTACTCATTTATATTGATTGTATTTACTTGCTCACACTGTCCATTTTGAGCAATTGCTTGTAAGTCATTGAACATATATGGTTGAAATAAACGACTTAACTTCATTGAGTTTTTGCTTGAATAGCAACGCAGTGGTTTGGGCTTGGTGTATTTTTAACTAACCAACAGGTTTCCTAGTTTTCTGTGGACTACAATTTTGTTTTATTTTTTTTCTTGTTCTTTTATAAACTAGGCGGCGGCCCTTGACACACAAAACACACTTGAACTTGAACTTGAATTTCAAAACCCACACCTCAGTCTCTCTGAGTGGCCTGGTTAATCAACTTTCTACCCTATGCAACAAATAAAAAAACAATAAAAAAGAACTTCGTTAAGATAAACAGACGTGACAATGGACTGAAGCGGACTTTTCACTTATGCAACTACACATCGCTGGTCTAGCGCACACATGTGTTAAGAGAATTTTCCAGTAAAACAGAGCTAATCACACTTACATATAATTTGAGACATATATTTTCCTATGCACACAAATACCAAGTGAAATATTCAAATAAGTAGATGCCAATGCCATTACCGTGTTAGGTACTTCTAGGCCTTGTTCTATGGTGAATAACCGTACCCCACACGTGGTAATTGCCTTCATGACAGATATGTGTGCTGAATTAAACTGCATTAACTGTATTCAACCCCTTTGTATCTAGTGAAAAGTGAGGTTACAACAAGATTATTTGTTCAAATTCCGGTTAAAATATGTCAAATAAGTTCAAAATAATTCATGTTGTTTTCTTCTTCAAACAAACAAAACTTATATCGCCAAAAGTGGTACAGATATTCATGTCAAAAAAATTGTATAGCGGAAAATATGACGTTTCAGATTATTTTTAAAAATTGTTGGTATTTTACGCTCAAGGCAATACTACAGCCTAATTTAATCAAGTATATACGATCTTCAAGAAGAAGCGTGTGAATCATGGCGAACTTTCAAACATTAAACTTCATATAACTCAAAACTAGCTTTGTGTCACAGAACATTTGTCCACTAGACCATCGACATGCAATACAGACTACCCGTGCATCGGTTGCACGATAGAGGCGCATAGTCGCAAGGAAAGAGGCATGCCAAAAATAGTTGCACACGAGACAGTTGCAAGTAGACGCAAGTCGTTCGATCTGGTAGCGGAAGACACGTGCGTCTATTTGCCTCTTCAACGTTTAGACTGCGAATATTATAATTTAATATCGTTTTGGCAGTTTAAAGCACGCTACACACGCTTAAGCAAAACCCTATTGTGAAATGATCCTCCTCGATCTTAAGAAGCCATCAAATATAATTCGACTTTTGCTTGGTTTCAGGATGATTAATAATAGAAGCAAATCCGGTGAAGAGGATTAGAAGATCAAGCTTCTTGACCTCCACTATGCTTTCAAATTCCTTCGTTTCTCATATACAGGGTGATCTTCAGCTCACCATCAAATTCTGAAAGCTGAGATAGTTCAAAGGTGAAAACTTCATATATTCATATCTGCGACTTCAGTTGTTCAAGCAGTAACTGGACATCAACAGTTATCCTTCATTACTGAAAAAATCTCATAGTTGGGGAAGCTAGAAGTAAGAACGAGTCATTTATCCGAATTAAAATATGCGTACGATATTTTTTCATTCCGTTTCGTGGCACACAATTTGTTTTATATGACCGCATCCGCATAATATACAGGTTATTCCAATCAAAATATCCACTCCAAATAATGGGCTCCCAAGAAGAACAAAATAGAAAAGTCTTGGACCCGTCGCATGAATGGAATGGCGGAACAATAGAAGGTTCAAACGTGACTTATCATATTTTACTTGATTGCGTGCTTTCCACTTATGCAACGCGCTTGCAACATAGCAACAACAAACACATGCGACTATGGTTGCCACTTGCGTTTTGCCTGGACGTTGTTTCTATTTATGTCTCTATATTTTTCTAAACATATTGCCTGACTATATATCCGTATTTGTTTAAGAATTTTGTCTTTATAATGGACCACTCCATAATACTCCTACACATACAAATAATAAACTTCAAAGCACGCTACACACGCTCAAGCAAATCGTAAAATTTGGCTCGACAAGCCAAGTTTATAGAAAAGTGGCAGTAAAGTCTGTCGGTCTATTTTGCATCCAAACGTGTCAACTAATTCTACGACTTCAGTTTGCAAAATGAATTCCGACGATGAGATTCTCATAGATGCTTCAGACTTGTAATTAAAAAGACTGAATAAGTATATTGATATTTAATACTGTACAGTCTTTCTCCCCCCGTATCTCTGCCTTGACGTAGTCAGGGTCACCTTCCCTGACGGGGGGAGGCTTGTGCACCTCAACGATCCTATGAGCTATACCGGCGGTAGCGCAAGCTACTGGCAGGTTCAGCCATGCCGGAAGGTCAAAGGTTAGAGGTCAGACAAAAGGTGATACAAAGGCTCAACCACACGGTTTTTATGCGACCCGTGCTCAAGGGGTGGATGGCATATCAGCCATAATCAGGTGTTTCGAACGGAGCCTTTGGGACACCGGGCTACCTCCCAAAGTATTAAATCGCCTAGCGGCCAAGGCGGCTACTCCTTGCGTCCGTGGTCCCTTTATTTTGACCCATACTCGTGGGAACAAAATGAATGAACTCATAAACAAAAACACTTCGATGGAGGTAAAGGAAGGAACACCAGCGGGACCTTCTGATACTCCATCATCTCCTGCGGAAGAAACTTCAACTGGACCTTCTATCACCGAAACACATACTCGACCTACTGAAGGAATCCAATCAACCCTTCCCCGGAGTAACGTGCTACACGGACCTCTGCGGGTAATGAAGAGAAAAAGAAGAAGCCCAATATTTGCGGGGCAGAGAGGAAGAAAAGGAAGAAGGCCAGACGTGAGCAGAAACAGCTGGCAGCTGGATCTGCTTCTGGTCTTTTCCCTCTCAAAAGGGGAGAGATGGGGGAAACAGTTGCTGCGACCCCCAAAAGGGTCAGAGAGAAGGATTCTACACCAGTTGATCAGAGAAGCGCCTCAGGACGACTGGTACGTCAGGGGCCGCATCTTACGCGGACGCCGCAATGGATAGAGCCCTTCAGATAGTGATAAGCAGGGAGGACTCCAGAGACATCAACACGGAGTTACTGGAGTTCTCCGGCAGGCAGCGACACACCGAAGCCACGATTCATGTCGTCCAGATTGTGGCGGGGACAGGTGCTGGTGACAGCTACAGACCAGCTATCGAGGGAGTGGCTCCTCAGGGCCATACCTAGCGTGAGACCCTGGGGTGGAGTGTCCCTCCTGGCATCTGACCCTGCCGCCTTCAGGCTGACCCGTGGGGTCCTGTGGCTTCCGGGTGTTGGACACCCAACGGACCAGGTTGCTCTTAGCTACCTGGAACGGTCTAACCCCGGTCTGTCCTCATCCAAGTGGAGGGTGTGGGATAGGACGGAAGAGCCCCGGGGCCTACGGCTGATCGTTGGCGTCGATCGTGACTCGATCAGACTGCTAAAGGGACTGGGCAACCGCCCATTCTATGGCTTGGGGAGGGCTCCCTTGTTGGCTCCCTAGTTGGCAAAGCTTTTTTGAAGAGCTGAACGACCTTCCGTCCACGCTCCGCCTTTGCAAGATCTTAGCAAAGGACCCTGGAGCCAAAATAGAATGCCTAGTTAAAGCGGATAGGAAATTAACCATGTCCGAGAAGGAGACGCTTGAAAGGCTACTGAAAGTGCACTTTTCTGGATCGGGGCAAGTCGCCGCACTCCCACACCAGGCAAGAGCCCGCACAGCTCCTGACTTTGAAACTGCAAAGAGTCAACTATGAAAAGGTAGAATGGGCTCTCGAGTCCTTCTCTCCGTACAAAGCTCCAGGGATGGATGGGGTTTTTCCGGCCTTGCTACAAAAGGCTGGAAATCGAATAACCGCATTCCTGGTGAAGCTCTTTCGTTCATGCCTAGCCATGGGCTATATTACCTCTAGCTGGAGGGAAGTGAAGGTAATATTTATCCCAAAGCCAGGGAAATCAGACTACACCAACCCCAAGTCCTTCCGACCGATTAGTCTATCAAGCTTTCTACTCAAGACATTAGAAAGACTCGTTGATAGATAAATCAAAGAAACCGCATCTGTTATCCATGCCACTGCATAACAATTAATATGCCTATCGACAAGGTCTATCGACTGACTTGGCGCTACATCACCTTATCACCAAGGTGGAAGGAGCGCTCAACGGAAATAGATCAGCATTGGGTGCTTTTGTAGACATTAAAGGCGCATTTGACTATACCTTCTTTGAATCAATCTGTCGAGCATTAGAGACAAGGGGCTCAGAAAGAGCACTCACCCAGTGAATATCAGTGAATATCAAATATGGAATATGAATATCAAAGGATGATGTTTGTCGAACTAAACGACCAAAATGTCAGAACAACGACTGCCAGAGGCTGTCCCCAGGGTGGAGTCTTATCCTCTCTCCTTTGGAGTCTTGTGGTGGACAGCCTGCTGAAGCAGCTGAACGATTCGGGATTGTATACACAGGCCTATGCTGATGATCTGGTGATCCTAACGACGAGCGGCCACATTCAGGAGCTTGGGCCCACCACAATGCGAGCCCTGAGAATTATAGAAGAGTGGGGCTCACTGACAGAAAAACGGTCAAATACCTAGGAGTAACCCTTGACCAGAAACTGTCCTGGAAAGAACACATCGAAGAGCGCACTAGAAAAGCTATATGCTCTTTGTGGGCATGCAAAAGAGCTATAGGGACAACATGGGAACTGAAACACAGAATAGTTTACTGGATCTATACAATGGTTATCAGACCTCTGATCACCTACGGAGCCATGGTATTGTGGCCCGCAACTAAGAAAGCATACATCCAGAGGCAACTGGATAAGGTCCAAAGGATGGGATGCATCAGTATAATAAGCGCAGTACGGACCACACCAACGAGAGCGTTGGAGGTAATCTTGGACTCACCCCCACTGCACCTGTTTGTAGAGAGTGTTGCACTCAGAACAGCATACCGACTGTACAGCTGGAGCTGAGGATTAAGGGACACTCGGCCATCATGAGTGAACCCCAGCTAAAAGATGGAGTGCAGCTAATGCACTCCGACTACACGACTCCAATCTTTTTTGCAGGTAGCTCACCTGAGCTGATTATTCCTAGACCAGAGGATTGGACGGATCAGAACAGACCAGCTCAAATACCGGAAGGGTCGTGGTGGTTTACTAATGGCTACAAGCATCAGAGAGACACAGGAGCAGGATTCTGCAATAGCGGGAGGGACAACAAAATGACCTTCTCGCTCGGGATTCACGCTTCGATCCTAGCCTAGAGCGGCACAAATCACAGAACGTTCAACATTTGTTCATATAGCACTTCAGCATTGAAGGCTGTTGTGAGAAAGGCAGTAGACTCCAAAGCAGTCCTAGAATGCAAAGAAGTTCTGCATAAGATAATTCAGAATAACAACAGAGTTAGGCTAATATGAGCGCGTATTCTGTAACTACATAGAGTAGAAATTTCTTTCTATAAAGAATAGAGAGGAAATTTCTTTCTATTCCTTGAACCTATTCCATACCATTCTTTCTATGACAGGTCGGGTATGCTCGGTTATAGAAATACGTGTATTATCCAATTTGAAATCGTTGAACTCTTTCTAGGGGAATTTGGGGTATCTTTTCGATTATGTTGGCAACATTGTGTATTTTCCAGGTTTTGCTAGGTTATGTTATGATTTATATTTATATTCGATTCATTCGCATTTATTTGTGATTTGTGGATGAGTGAATGGTATAGTGGATTCTTTATGGAGAATGGTGTTAGTCATGAAAGTTTGAGTTTTGATTCATACAGTTCTCGTTTCCGCCTGCGTTCTGATTCGAGCGTTGTGCAAAAAACCCAAGAGCCCCCAATATTCAATATTTTTATATGGATGAGAACTAGAGGGCTGCCAGACCTCCCGATTTAAGACTCCCGTTATTCCGATTTCTTACTGTCCCTCCCGCTTCTGGAACAAAGTCATAATACTGCCTCTTTTGATTAAGAATTCCCGAATAATCCCGAATCTATAGATTTTTCTCCAAAATCGTCTTATTTTGGTCTCAGAAATATGTGGTGAGATTTTGTAAAAACTTTTTTTTTACGAGCGTGCGCAAAGTAACCACTTCGCACACTCATTTGCGTGTGCAAAGTAGCCTTTTCCCGCACTCAAATGTCAACTCAAATAACTACCTACCAATTTGTTGTTTTAAACTTCGTTTCCATACCAACCAAACTGTAGATAATGCACTTTGTAATGCACAAAATAATGTTCTTGTTACTTTTCTCTTTTCAGTCAAAATCAAAATGAAACACACAATCCTGTTTTTGCGTTAAAAACGCATTCGCCCGTAACGTAAACAAACATTGATAATGACGACTTTCAATCGGCATTTGTGAGTTGTTCTTGCTTGATTTCGGTGCAAACTACTGTGTTTATCGGAAATCTTCGAAAGATTTGAGCTGAATACTGGCATCAAAAAAACCTGATCATGTATACAAACAAACGGACAATCAAATTTATAAAAGTATAAACGATTAAACGAAGACTGACTGACGCAGTCTAGAGTGTCATGTCAAATCAAAACAGTGTTGCCAATAGCAGGGAATAAGGCGACAAAAGAGGAAATTTTATGAACAGTGATCGGACATGCCCTTGCATTTCAAATATAAAATAAATCAATTATGATTTTGATTATACCCATATTATCCAATTTCCAGCTGCCGCCACAAACTGTTCTCCGTCCGTCAAAAATCCGTCTAACTGCTTTTGCGTGCGGGAAAGCATCACTTTGCGAACTTGTTAGGAAAATAACTATTACAAGTCTCATTCGTGATCTTACTCCCCATATGGATAACGGGGCTAGAACAACGGTTGTCATAAGGGCTGTCAGACTTTCAAAAATAAAAAGCGGGAGGCGATAGGTTTGATTGTTGAAAAGAAGTTCGTCACAGAAAAAATCTTGGCTTTATTGTAATAAGAAGATATATCTAGAAATATCATAAACTTCAATGGTTACTTAATCAAGAACTTTACAAAAAAAATAAGAATAAAATATGAAATTAAATACAAAAATCACTATTCTTGAACAAATCAAATAGGTATTCTACGTGGTACAGAAAGGGTCCACAGGACTCACAACCGTAATTAGTTTTGTCGTTCTTCATCTTCTACCCTGTTGTATGAAATGTAAAAACAATGGGTCCATATAATTTCTAATGAACATAATTTAACACGGCTAATCGTTCACAAAAACTACTCCAACTCCCAGTTCCCAGTACTCCCTCTGAAACTTGCTTCATACATTCAAATTTCAAATACATAAATAAATATATATAGCCTCATGTTTTGCAAAATAGCAAACCCCAACAAAGATAAAAATATATTCGATAATGTGCATTAAAAAGGGGTTGTAATAAACTGAACAGTATTTAATTCATTATGTAGAGTATAATATCACAAGCAGTCAGTATAATATTGTAAAAGACTCAGTATTTCTGTTAAAAATGATAAGTAAAAATGGGATTTTTGAGCAGTAAAAGTACTATTTGGCCTGTATTTCTATGTTCACTATTGTGATTCTAATGGTCAGTAAAAATTAATGAAATGTCAGTATGACTTAGCTGGTAATAATTCCACAAATGTACAGTAAGAAATAATAAATGGCCAGTATGCGATAGTCAGTAATAATTTTAACTAACTCAAACTAACCCAAACTTGATCCACATAAAACCAATACACACGTCAATTATAATAATATATAATAATAATAATTGTAATGTTAACCTAGTGCTAACCAACGAGCCGCTGCATATTTTTCATCAATTTCTATTACCAACACAAACTAACCCAAACTTGATCCACATAAAACCAATACACAACACGTCAATTATAATATATAATAATAATTGTAATGTTAACCTAGTGCTAACCAACGAGCCGTTGCATATTTTTCATCAATTTCTATTACCAACACAAACCAACCCTAACTAACCAAACTACCCATATGTAGGCTGTGCAACGAGGAGGAGGAAACAGCCTCCCACATTGTATTCGAATGTGAAGCGCTGGCGTACTGGAGAAGAGATAATGGGGAATTCACAACCACTCCTCGAAGGACGGACAGGGAAACAGTAGAACGAGTCATAAACCTTATTCGGGCAATGGAGCTCTTCGACTGAGAGACAGGCACAGAGAAGATACAATAAGCCCAACTAGAGGCTGCGGTGTCGGGGCCAACAGCCCGAAACTCGTAGCGCCTGTACTTCAGTAATCAGTAATCAGTAACCCAAACTAAATCCGCCTCTCAAAGGAACCTATCTGACTACTTCATCATGACATAAAGGCAGAGTATTTTCTCTTTACTAAGTTGTGTTTTGTTCCGTTGTAAAAAGGTTTGTATTTATACGAAATAAATTATATGACCAACCATTCATTATTTTACTGTCGCTTTATTAATTTTATGGACTGTCCATTATTTTTACCAGGCATTTACTAATTTATTTGATCGTTTTTTTATGATACTGACACTTGATTATTTATATCTACCATTTATTATTTTTACTGACCATTTCTTTATGTTACTGACCCTTCATTATTTTTACTGGCCATTTCTTTATATTACTAACCGTTAATTATTTCAACCGACCATTTATTATTATACTGACCATTTATTATTTTTACTGACCACTTGTTTATGTTACTGACCCTTCATTATTTCAACCGACCATTTATTATCATACTGACCAAGGGAAATAAAATAATGCCAAAGAGTACTGTCCATAAAATTGAAATACTGACCATTTAATTTGTTGCCATTAAAAAGAGACAGGGCTAATAGAAACATCATAGCAAGACCCAAAATGGTCTTTCTATTCCTCTCTACCGAACGATGCGTTCGGACGACACGGCCGTTGCCGACGTTCCTACAGAATCGGGTAGTATCACAGAAAGAGTTTATAGAAAGAAATTTCTTCTCTATGACGTTACAGAATACGCGCTATGGGCTCCTAGCCATAGCGGTATAAAGGGAAACACTGAAGCTGACAGACTCGAAACAGCCAAACTATGCTGGAACATGCCCCTGGCATGCTACATGCCGAGGCAATGATAACAGGACCTGATACGGGCAGAACCAAAGAGCTCTTAAATATGAGCAGAAAAGACCTTCGCACAATGGTCGGTCTATTAGCTGGTAACATGAATCTGAAGGGTCACCTCCACAGGATCGGAATCGGGAAAGATTCAGACTGCAAGTGGTGCCTTGAAGACGTAGAGACCGTAGCCCACATCCTAATGGAATGTTGCATAAGTGAAAAGCACGCAATAAAGTGAAATATAATAAGTTACGTTTGATCCTTCTATTGTTTCGCCGCTCTATTCATGCATTTATTGATTCATTATTGGCTATTTGACTTGATTACATTCTGATCGTAAGTTGGCAGATAAATGTTATTTCACTGTACTCTGCATGTTTTTGAGTATGATTTCATTGATTTCACTGAATTCATTATGATAGGGCATCACACACGGTGCGATATTTTGAGCGAATTGGTATGTGCCAGACAGTGTCTGTCAATTTTTGCATACTTTTAACGCCTGTTAGTGCTAGACTACGGAATCGGTCGGTGAAATACGTCGTCGGTGAAAAACCTTGTCGCTACAGTCAAATTTTCATTAACAACTAACGTAATCTCCCAGTCGTTACGCTTGTCGTTTGACCGTGATTCAAATTTTGTTTATGTGGGGCCCAATTGAGGGATTGTGTCCGTGCAAGAACAAATCGTTTGATAAATTGCGGACCAAGTAAGTTCGTATGTGGTCACGACAAATTAGATCAATCACAGACAAAGTCGGCGGATATGGTATGGCAGATCTGTTCGGGCGAACCCGTCGGCCTCGCCCAACCGACTAGGTTGAAACAATTGACCAAGTTCATCTTCCCTACTTCCTCTACCTCCGGCAGTTTTGAGCCAGGGCATATGTACACGCCGACTCACACGGTTGGTATCACTCCAACTCTCGTTCCCTGAAGTGATTGTCTTCCAAACTAAAGAAGTGTGACCAATTTTCAACAAACGAACCATTGGAAACCATTTTGGTAGAAAACGCTGGTTCTATTTTATGACCACCGCCATTCTTCCGAATTAATTTTGGGAGCGAATCTCATCATCGCCCAGGGGGTGAAGTTGCGAGGTTGACAATAGCCCCAAATGTACAACTCTCAAAACAAAGATCGACGCGACGGGTCCAGGCGTTATATATATGTATATTATGCGGATGTGGTCATATAAAAGAAATTGTGTGCCACGAAACTGAATGAGAAAATCGTCCGTATATTTTGATTCGGATGGAAGACTCGTTCTTACTTCTAGCTGCGCTAACTATGAGTTTTTTTCAGTAATAGAGGATAACTGTTGATGTCCAGTAACTGCTTGATCGACTAAAGTCGCAGATATGAATATATGAAGTTTTTACCTCTGAACTATCTCGGCGTTCACAATTTGATGGTGAGCCAGAGATCACCCTGTATGTAAGAAACGAAGAAATTTGAAAGCAAAATGGAGGTCAAGAAGCTTCACTTTCTAATCATTTTCTCCAGATTTACTTCTCTTATTAATCATCTTGAAACCAAGCAAAATTCAAATTGTATTTGATGGCTTCTCAAGATTGAGGAAAAGCATTTCACAATAGAGACATAAAGCAACTGCTTTTTTTGGCCGGTATCCATAACGGTATGATATTGTGCATGTGCAGAAGAGATACCGGGTGTATGTGTGCATTAATTACACACATGGGATTTTTTCAGATTTTTTCTTTAATGATTTTATAATATTTTATAAGGAATTGTGAAGAGATATAATGCTTGATGTGACTTTTTAACTGACACATTCAAAAACTGACACTTTCTTCCCAGGTGCAACAGGTTGAATACCTGAACATGCCGCCCTCCTTGAAAGCCAAAGGGCTTTAAAGATTGACTGCACCTTCGTCTTGATTGGGTAAAATGCACAATTTGGTAGTAGACCTTTTCAAAGTTGTACTGGAAGTTCTAACAGTTGCAGTACGAACAATTCCATCTTTGCCTGGATGAATTGCTTCCACTCTTCCTAACTGCCACTTTAATAGTGGAAGATTATCTTCTTTGATCAGAACCATCCCGCCGGGCTGAAGCAGATTGGGATAATTCCTTTTCCATTTGGATCTAGTTTGCAGCTCGGAAATTAATTATTTGAACCACCTTTGCCAAAAATGTTGGGTGATCTTCTGGAATCTTTGAAATGTGGACAGGCGATTGATGGTTGAATTCGTGTAGTCACTGTCTGGTAAATTTGTCAGGCGTTCACCAAATAAGAAGTGCGCTGCAGTTGATGGTTGAAGGTCAGAAGGATCGGAGGAAAGAGGAGACAAAGGTCGAGAATTTAGACATGCTTCAACCTGACATAAAACAGTTATAAATTCCTCAAAATTTAGAAAAGCATTTGCCAAAACTCTCTCAAGGTGAAATTCAGTTGACTTCACTCCAGCTTCCCAAATGTCACCGAAGTGGGGTGATCTAGGTGGAATGAAATTCAATTTTACATCGACAAGACTTAATTCATCTTGAATTGCGTTTCTGTTTAAACGTAAAAATTTCTCAATGCCAGCTTTAGCGCCTACGAAATTGGTACCGTGGTCTGAATAATATGTTTCCACTAACACCTCTCCGAGCAAAAAATCCCCGAAGAGCTGCCATAAAATTACGGTTGATAAACTAGTCACAAATTACAAATGCACTGCTTTTGTGGTGAGACAAACGAACAAGCAAATATAGGCTTTTATTTTTTTATAATTTCGAGTTTGCCTATTCTTGTTAATGAAATAACCACAATAATCTATTCCTACATTAAAAAAGGTCTATTTGGGATCATTCGATAGTCAGGTAGATCCCCCGTCAAATATTGTAAATTAATAGGGTTAAAACGAGAACATGTAACACACTCTCTAACGAGTAACCGTTTTAAGGGGAGCTACTCTAGTTTTTGCGCAAAGAATATTAACATGGAAATCACCCATAACGTCAAGTGATCTAATATAAATGCATGCACGATAAGCAATTTTACTAGCATGTAGCTCAGTAATAATCGGGTTTTGACATAATGTATATTGCGGTATCTTTATTAAGTGTATATTACTCAAGTTAGATTTGAAAATCAACCATTTACTATGAATAACCAATGGAATAGATTCATCCCAGGACACTTTTGATTGCCAAAGTCGTTGTGTTAATATCCTAGCAATGATGACTATCGGAGCTAAGAGACCAAGGGGGTCAAATATGCTGGCTATTGAAAAAAAGAATGCTTCTTTTTGTGCACTTTGTTTCAGATATAGGCTTCATAAAATATTTTAGAACATCAGTTGAAGATTCGCATATAAGGTAAAGTAATACTTTTTCACTGGCCTTGTATATGTCACTGTCAACCAATATCTTCATTGTCGAATTGTAATTTCATTTATTTCTAACAGTATAATACGATGATGAAAATCAAACATTATTTTTCAGATAAACTGTTCAAAATGTCCCCTATTAACGACCAAGCAGTAACTATCCTTAATGGTCATAAAAATAAAAAGAATGTTTGCTTAAACACATTGACAATGAAGTTAGACACGTCAGAAAATAGGTTGTCACCGTCATATACAAGGCATGTTAAACTTTCTGATAAATCAAAGCATTTTTTGAGTCTTTTTCCAAATTATTCTGGCGTAGTTGATGAACTTACTTTGTTAAGTTGTTTCTTGCTTAAAATTAATCTAATGCCTAATGCCTGATGTAATGCGAAGTTTGGCAATACCGACCCCAGAGTTACGGCACTGTTGAAAAACCACCATTGATAGACAGTCATAGCAACCATTCAATTCAACGGTTGCTTTGCAATATTAGTAGAAAAAGTAGAGAAAAAAAGGTGCTCTTGAGTCGGGCTTTTGACAGAAATCACTGTTTGTTAAAAAATAAAGCCAATAAGTTGAGCAAAGATTCCGGAGTATTTTATTTCTGGATAGAGGAGAGTACCTAATATACCTAATCTTGAAGCACCAAAGTTCATCCAGGACAAGTTTCAGCTGTGTACTACGAATAGAAGTACTGCTAACATGGGATTGAAAAATTTAACATGGGAATCCCGATGTTCCGTCTTCAAAATAAAACGCACTGTACCTACATTCTTTTTATGACTTATTTATAAAAATGGTACATATACCCCAAAATGACAAAATAATTTGAGAATTTGATTAGAGTACAGGGTTTTTCTTTATACAGGGTGTCTCACGGTCTATGGTACATTAGACGTTTACGGAAAACTAGACATAGGATCGATCTGAAAATTTGGCTCAGCACATAATCGAGTATGATCTATATTTTAAAAATATTTTCAGTTCTGCAGTGTTGCCGCTTCTACCCAAAAGTCGTGGCAACTTTTTTATTTTAAATGGACCACCCTGTATATTATTATTTTTTTGGATTACTTGACTGATTCTAATCACTTTTGCTTGATATACTCCTATACCTATCGGCAGCGGTTTTCGAGATATAAATTAATTTATGATATTTTTGTCGGAAAACACATCAGTGGATTGAGTTCAATAATTTCGTACTTGAAAACGGTGGAGAAATGAAATTGCTATGCCGACTAGAGGAAGGTGGGTTTATATGATTCCAATGGAGAATCCGATCTGTAAATATACAGGGTGCTTCAAATTTATTAATCTTTTTCCTATACACAAAAATGATAAAAAAGCTATTTTTTCAAATGGAACCCCCTGTATATCACTTGAAAAATGAAAAGACCAATAAATTTCCTTTCAAATGGTATCCCATGTTCCTATACCTAAACCTTCAGGTTCTACAAGAAAAATGCATTTGTCTAAAAAATAAATTATATTGGAATTATTGATATGAAACATAATGTAGTTGAAGTTTGCCACTAAAAATGAATTGTTATTGCTGTGTGACCTGGCAACTATAGGTTGCCCTAGAAACTACATTATGTTTCATATCATGTATACCAATATAATTTATTTTTTAGTAAAATGCATTTTTCTTGTAGATCCTGAAGGTTTAGGTATAGGAACATGGGATACCATTTGAAACGAAATTTATTGGCCTTTTCAATGTTCAAGTAATATACAGAGGGTTCTATTTGAAAAAATTGATTTTTTATCATTTTTGTGTGAAGGAAAAAGATTAATAAATTTGAAGCACCCCTGTATATTTTCAGATCGGTTTCTCCATGGGAACCATATAAACCTACCTTCCTCTAGTCGGCATAGCAATTTCAACTCTCCAGCGTTTTCAAGTACGAAATTATTGAACTCAATCCACTGATGTGTTTTACGACAAAAATATTGTAAATTAATTTATATCTCGAAAACCGCTGCCGATAGGTATAGGAGTATATCAAGCAAAAGTGATTAGAATCAGTCAAGGAATCCAAAAAAATAATAATATACAGGGTGGTCCATTTAAAATAAGAAAGTTGTTACGACTTTTGGAAAGAAGCGGCAGCACTGCAAAACTGAAACTATTTTTAAAATATAGATCATACTCGATTATGGGCTCAGCCAAATTTTCAGGTCGATCCTATGTCTAGTTTTCCGTAAACGTCTAACGTACCATAGACCGTGAGAAACCCTGTATATTGACACCCCCCTTATCTTTTTTATTTTAGGTTTCTGAAAAAAGCGTCTAGAATAAAAGTTTGATGGCGTCAAGTACATTTTTCAAAAAAAATTATTTCGCATAAACAGGGTGCCTCGGAAAGTCTTGGCGTGGTCCAACTTTCTTATTTCAAACGAGAACCCTACTTTTTTATTCGATTTTTATATTCTACTAAAGATTCTGAATATTTTCTATATATCATAACCTATACCTAAAATTGAAGTTTAAAAAGATATTGACCTCGAAAAAGTGCCTCGTTACCGTGATTGTTTTAATGTCTGATAGATTTTTTGGCAGCGTCGGTAAAAAATCCTCACACAGATGAGAAAAAATGTGATATTCTATTTTTCGAATATTCCATCAAAATAACAAAAATGCATACAGGTTGATGCCAGTATGTTTACCTGATTTCAGTACTTTTTATTACATTGTAACTTTTTCGAGGTCAATATCTTTTCATACGTCAAATCTAGGTATATGGTATGCTACATAGAAAATATTTAGAATTTTTAAGAGAATATAAATATCGAATAAAAAAGTGGGGTTCTCATTAAAAAGAAGAAAGTTGGACCACGCCCAGACTTTTTGAGGCACCCTGTATATTCGAAATAGAGTTTTTTGAAAAATGTACATGAAACCATCAAACTTTTATTCGAGACTCTTTTTTCAGAAACGTCAAATAAAAAAGATAAGGGGGGTGTCAATATATAAAGAAAAACCCTGTACACATCAGATTGAATCGCACTGTGAAATTCAAGAAAATAGAAGTTTGTACCTACATAATCCTAAAGATACGACCCTGCTTGCTTTTATAAGTACTTTTTCCGCTTTGAGGTAGCTATGCTGCCGACTAATTGGACCTTCGGAGCTTATTCATTTATAGAATATAGATAAAAAATGTAAACTCGCACTGGAAAAGTCAGGTCAAGACACACACAACTTTTTGGGTTATGAGAGACGTTTACGTTTACAGAAACAAAAATAAAGCTGCAACAGTTTTTTTGCTTATCGATGTATGTCGTTACGTTACGGATGCGGATACCGATACCGGCAAAGGGTAGCTTCATGTCCCTAATATCTGCCCCAATAATTTTTTTACGCAAAGTTACCTCAAATAGATACAAATTACGTACCAAATCAAAATCATATGGAATATCGTCCAACACAACAAAAAACGCTGCCTTTTCAATAGCGTCCAGGGAACTTTTGTTTACACCTTTTGAGAAGAACTTTTCCCGTACATTAGCCCAATGAGTTCTAGGCCCAGCAGTAAGGGCAGCTAATATTTTTTCACCTGCTTGTGGCTGGGATTGATCTTTTTGAATTAGTTCTATCTGCCTGATGGATAAAGCAACTTATGTATCATTTAAAAATAAATATAATGATATACTAACATTTGAATTTCGGCGGGTCTCAGAATTCGACCTCTATGGTAAATTAATACTTTGTAGTACCGTCCTTTATGATAAACCGCGATGTGTTTGCTTTCGTTAAAATGAAGAATTTTATCCTCTTCTATACCAGGAATTCTTGTTGTATTGAATATTCGTTCATATTGCCAAGAACAAAGTGGTACAAGGTCTTGGAGCAATATGGGATCCAGTTCTTGTCTGTCCAACAACCTGGAAAGGTTAATGATTGATTAATAAGTTCTCTTTATTTCTATACCTTATAAATATTGGCAAAATTCGGTTCCGGACATTGTATTCTTTCAATATAACAAGAGACTTCGATTATCCTATGTTCACTTTGAACGGGAATTTGCCAAATGTAACTTCTCGGCTCGATTATAACTAATAATTATTGACAAGTCATATTATAAATTTAAAGAAAATATTTAGTCTTCTTCGACATCATAAAAAGTGGAAATGAAAAAAAGTAAGAAATTTGCTTGGCACATTCCAAATACTTTTTATCACATGTATAAATGTCTGAGTCAATAATTGACCATTACCATGTGTTTTTGATCCAATTTTGGTTGATACATGGTTCCCAGTGCCCACAGACTTATTCTTCAAAACCGAAAATTGTAGTGTTAGTTGACAATCTACACAAACACTTGTAAGTCAGATGCATCATCACTAACCAATTTTCTAGAAAACTGTTATGATATCGGTTACCGTTTCAATTTGGATATAATGAAGCAACACAATCGTTTGTTAAAAAGAAGCAAGTGAGAATTGATCATCACAGCAGCGTGTTTCAAGTTGCGGACATGTAAAAAATACATTGACGAGTGCGGTGGAGCGGTCTTATACGAAAATAAACGTTCACACCTAATGACGATAAAAGATGAAATGGATCAAAATGGATGAAATTAAGACGCTGGAAGACCGAAAATTTGTAATGCAATTATCAAAGTTTACTTTGTGATCGACTTGGCGATAGCTACTACCACCTCGCTTTGTCTAAACTCTTTTTTGTAATATAACGCGAAAATGCTCGGACATGTGAATTCTGAGGGGGACACATCTTGAGCATATTTTTCAACTTGTGCTTCTAACTCCTCAGCGAGGGAGAGTAACAACCCTAAAATTTGAATTGGAAGGTTGGGTCGAGTGAATACTTTTCGTTGGAACATTTCAAACAACAGAAACCGATAATAATTATTATGGAAACAGTTCCAGTTGACGCGTAAGTTTAGAAAATAGTTTTTGAAACAGCGAGCTTTAAAACGACATACATCATTGGAACTATTTTCATTATGCCCGTACTTATGATGGACACTTGAGTCGATCTCAAGTTTGAGATAAGGAATGCCTACTATAAAAAAATCTTCGCCAAGTACATATGCTAACAACTGCACATGCGTTGTTTGAGGCTTACTTCTCAAGTTCGATCTCACTTTAGATCATACAGTGCGGCTCTAAAATGTCCGCCCCCCTTTTTTTTTATGTGTGCACCAAAAATTTTGAAACTTGGCATACTTCAATTGCTGTCGAAACACTACTTTTTGATGTTACTGACGTTCTTTTAGTATTCAAGATGGCGGCTGGGCGTCATTTTCAAACATTTTTTTAAATGGAAAGGGGAGTCGTTTGAAACCTCATTTTGAAGATCCTGATGAGTACTTTATAACCCTTGAATATTGAGTCGATATCTTTAAGCACTACAAACTACACTTTTTAAAAAAATCGTCAAACTCAATTCAAAAGATGCTGGAAATATTCTTGACATAAAGTTTGGGTTAGAAATAAATGACAAAAATGTCAAAAAAGCATCTTTTGAATTGAACTTGACGAATTTTTTCAAAAAGTGTATGTATCAATGTAGTAATTAAATGAACCGCCATTTTGTAGTACCTACTTGGAGATATCGACTCAATATTCTAGGGTTATGAATCACTCATGAGGATCTTCAAAATGAGGTGTCACACGTCCATTTAAAAAAATGTTTCAAAATGGCGCCCAGCCGCCATCTTGAATACTAAAAGTACGTCACTAACATCAAAAAGTAGTATTTTGACAGCAATTGTAGTATGCCAGGATTCAAAATTTTTGGTGCACACATTAAAAAAAAAAGGGGGGGGGGGCCTTTTAGAGCCGCACTGTATATGGTTAAGCAGACGTTGTTGGAAATAAAAATTGTACGTTCTGCTCGCGACATCACGAGATACGAAAATTGTCCACCACTCTCTAATGCCCAATGAATGGATATAAAGTCCATACAGTGTGTAGCACTTGAGTTTCGAAATTTTGTACAGTCATACAGATTGATGAGCCGCAGTATTTATGTTATTTAACAAAAATTTAGCAGCTATTGAGTGGTCTAAGGCGCCATCCGACAAAATCACCGGAGGAGGATAGTACGCGATGATCGGGTTCAAATCCCGAGGTGGGCAGAAACAATTCTTTGTTCGACATTTAGTGGTACTCTCATTGGCAAATGTTACTGAGAAGACTGCAGTATTATTGATTACTGACAGTCAAAAAGTTTAAATAATCAGCCTAAATTGATTGGTCCCGCTAGTTAAAATATATAACTAGGTGATGTTCTCCATCATCAACTTAGTTAGAACTGCAATGGTCCTGGGGTTGGCGAAAAGGGTCATTAGGCCTACTCGCCGAGCAGTGGTTTGCCACCCATACCAATATCAAATACCAATAACTAAAATTTGATGTCTAGACCCCGCCTACTTCGCAAAAAGGGCCAATTCTCGATATTTTGCTTCGCGTCAGAGATATCGGAAAAAGTTACCAGAAAAAGTTGTTCTAAACTGTATTCTTACCCCCAAGCATCAAGAGAAAATTCCAATTTTCCATAAAAACTGTGACTGTTCAGCATAAACGACTGTACAAAATTTCGAAACTCGACACTTTCAAATAGCGAAAGTACAGGGGTGAATTAATCTAAAATGCGGCACACTGTAGGTACGTCCCTGCTGTGTTGCAGGAACTTCGTAGCTTGGTATGCTCATCTATGTAATATAAATGGTCTGATGTCCGTGCCTATAGTCGGATCTCAATCTCAGACTTGACTCGCATTCCACAGAGCTAGACTCAAAGCTCAAGTTTCCGTCTGTACTATAGTCGAAGCTTCGTGAATTCTCGGATAAACAGGGCTTCAGTACTCATTTTTGGGATACGTTTGTCTTTTCCGTGTTTTTATTTCTAATCATTTCTAAAAGGAGATATCAAGTGTCAACTGATAATTCGGAGATCATAACCTCATATTAGTTATTTTACAGGTTAATTTCCCATAGAACATCAAGGGGGCATTCGCTGCGAGTAAGTGCATCGAGCAGCACGCTTTTAGCTCCGCGACGGCAAAGCTAAGGGCAACCGTTCATACTAACACGTGTTTTGTGCTCGCGAGAGACCCACAAGGTAAGTTGAGCATTACAATCGTTGGTGTGGATTTGTTTTTTGCGTTACCCAGCTTTACGCTTTGATTTGTGCTTTTGTTACTTGGAACAACGGGTACTGAGGGGTAATCATCATGCTTGATACCGGGGGGCGGTACCCCCCGCCCTACAACGGAATTAAATCAAACAGTCAAGAGCAATACTGAAAATAGTTTCTTTAAATCTCAAAATAGTTCGGAAAGGCCAATCAATGTATACTCTGTCAAGGACAAAGGCCCGTTCATTGTTTACATGGAATCCACACAAAATGTAGGATTTAGCATCGGTAGAGTGAATAACATTAAGATAGCAAGAGATATTTTCAACCTCAAGTTAGCGAACATAAAGAAAATTAATAATAAGGGGTGTAACAGAATATCGGTGGAATTTGTTACTTACAAAGCGGCTAATGAATTTGTGGAAAATCAAAATCTATTAAAGAAAGGCTATAATATATTCATCCCTTTTAATTTTGTGTCATCAAAAGGCATTGCCAGACGGGTAGATCCGGATATTACAGACGAAGAACTGCTGAAATGTTGCGAGGTAGATGAAAACATAGAAATACTTAACGTTAGAAGATTAAACAGAAGAGTCGTTAAAGATACCAATGTAGTTTATGAACCAACCGGTACAGTACTTTTCACTTTTAAAGGAGTAAGATTGCCCCGAGCAGTGTACTTCTACAATCTTAGTCACCAAATAACGGTCTACGTTTTCCCTGTAACTCAATGTTATAGATGTTTGAGGTATGGCCACACTAGAGCCAACTGTAAGGGAGAAGAACAATGTATAAATTGCGGCGAGATGAAACATCTGAAAGACGATGAAGAATTTACGTGCCCTACAATCTGTTTTTTCTGCAAAGATGCACATAAATCAATATCCAAAACGTGTCCTGAATACAAACGACAAAAAAACATTAAATATCTTATGGCGTTTGAAAATCTCACTTTTATTGAAGCCAGTTAAAAAATCCTATATTCCGAAAGGCGACTTCAACTATAATGGAGAGGACTTCCCCAGATTAAATACTAATAAAAATACCAATATTAGAATTCCCTACTCCCAACGCATTTCTGACGAAACCTTTGAGCCATCCGAAAGGAGATCGATTTTCCACAAATCCAACCCAATCAAACGAACATACACCAAACAAGAGAAGAAACATACAAACACCCTACGACAGGAAAACCCACAATACAAATTTAATTAACCCCGATGGAAGACCAGACAACTACCAACTCAGCTCATGGATCTCACAACACACCCCCACGTACTCTCAAAACTACCAAAACCCACGGCCTGGCAACAGTGCAAATACCCAAGCTACCCAATCCTACACAGAAAATATCAATTTAGACATGGTTACAGAATTCATACGAAATGCATCGAAAGAACATTCATATCTTATCAGAGAAATAATACTAACCGAACAAAATCCAAGCTCCTACATGGACTTGGACCAAGAATCCTATAACTCTTAGAATGTCGAACACAACAATCAAACGCAACCTGAAAATCATTCAATGGAACATTCGAAGCATCATTTCAAATAGAGATAATTTAAACTGCCTTATAGTCAAAGAAAATCCCGATCTAATACTCCGTAATGAGACCTGGCTCAAACAACATCAAAAATTCACACTAAAATCCTATCACATAATCAGACAAGACAGAGCAGATGGATACGGAGGAGTAGCAACATGTATTAAAAAAGATATCACGTTCAACAAAATTGTAACTCACCTTTCAGAATTGACCCAATACATAACAGTACAAATTGGAAACACAATCATATCAAATATCTACTGCGGTAGAGAGGCGGTCGTAGAGGAAAATCATCTCAATGAACTCTTTAGCCATGACAAAGGATTAAACATGGTTCTAATGGGGGTCCTAAGTTCATACCACCCAATCTGGGACAATGGTATACCAAATAAGGGTGGCACAATCATAAGCGACTTTGTGTGCAACAATGATCTAATTATCATGAATAGTGGGGAGGCAACATTAGTACAGAAGCCAGGAGAAAGACTAAGCGCAGTGGACCTAACCATAGTAAATGGAATATTGGCAATCAAAGCATCCTGGAGCATAATATTCGACTGCGGGAACGGCGATCACTACCCAACCTGCCTGAACATCCCCCTCGACAATAATACACTAAACAATCAAATAACTAGCCCTCCAATCAAAGTTAGGAACTACGCCAAAGCAAATTGGGAAACCTACCATAACAGAGTACTGAAAGACATCTCCATATCAAAATCTGAGCTCGAATACAAAGAATTAACGGACATAATGACGTCGGCAGCAGAAGAATCTATCCCATATAAGTACATCAGCCACCGTAGAAAAAAAGGAAATATTTGGTGGGACGACGAATGTTCAGAGTGGATTCAAAAAAGGAGGGCAACCTTATCAAACTTCAACAACTCCCCAACACTGGAAAACTACATAACAGTAAAAAAAAACATCGCAAAAACTAGGAAAGGGTTGAAAAGAAAGAAAAAGGAAAAATTCGTATCTTTTTGCAAATCCTTAAACAGAAACTCAAACATGACGTACGTATTGAACAAAGTAAAGAAATTTTCAAACAACGACAAAAATTACCGACCCCAAACAGATGATGATATAAAAGAAAGAACCGTCCAGAATATGGCGACCATCAACATTGACCCCAATTTCAAAACAATAGCAACAAATGACCACAATTACTCCGAACCATTCACCATTATAGAACTCAAGAGCGCACTAGAAAGTGAAAAAAACTCAGCTCCAGGACTAGACAACATTCCATATTCATTATATAAAAACTTGCCACACCGAGGGCATCTAATCCTGTTAGAAGCCTTCAACAAATATCTGCAGGGGCACAGAATCCCGGAGGACTGGAAAAGATTCAACGTAGTAACCTTTTTAAAACCCAATCGAGATCCCGCAGAAGCCGAAAATTACAGAGCCATTGTACTCTCATCGTGTGGAGGAAAGATACTCGAGACCATGATCAAAAGCAGAATGGAATGGATGCTGGAAAAAAACAAAAATTTCAACAACAATCAAATAGGTTTTCGCAAAGGAAAGGGAGTAACTGACAACATAGCCTTCCCAACCACATACATATATAACGCTTTTTTATCGGGGGAATCAGTTATGGGCGTCTTTCTGGACATCAAAGCAGCATATGACAACGTCAACATTCAAATACTATATAATAAATTGATCAATATGAACGCTCCAGCAGACTTGGTTAATCTAATATATCAATTTCTCAACTCCAGACTCTTATACTGCGAAGACGAACACGGTAATCTTTTAGGACCTACACGAGCAACCATAGGCATTCCACAGAGGTCACCCCTCAGTACCATCCTCTTCAATGTTTACCTAGCGGAACTTTTCAAACTTAACCTAGAGGCAGTAACATTATAGGGGTATGCGGATGATGTAGTTCTAGTGGTAAAAGGCAGGGACCATAACACAATGACCCAACAGATCACGACGGCCTTAGAAATGGTAAGCATCTTCATGGAAGACAACAACCTGTCCCTGGACGAGAGCAAATGTCAAGCAATACTTTTCACAAAGGGTAAAAGAAAAGCTGCACCCCAATTTTTATAAACCACCACTCAATTCAATTTCACCAAAAAATTCAATATCTAGGCGTAATATTCGACCAGCAACGTAAGTGGAATAATCACATAGAACTAATCACAAATAAAGCAACAAAGTCTCTCAATATCTTAAGGGCTTTATGTAGAGTATGGTGGAAAGCAGATCCCAGTACGATGCTGATCATATTCCAAGCCCCAATCAGATCACACCTAGATTACGGATCCATTTTCATCAAACCAGCCAGTCAAAACACCTCAATATGATTGACACAGTTTTCTACCAAGGCCTACGCATCTGATTAGGCTGCATGAGATCTACATCCCCCGTATTGCACTCCTTTCGGAGTCTGCAGTCATGGACCCAGAACACAGAAGACTAATGTTAGCGGCGGAACACATCTCAAAAATAGTAGCAACCAAGAAACACCCGACCATCAAACTAATTCTAGACTGCCGTAGACAACTCATAATGAAAAACTCGCTCCAGTTCAAAAAAGAAAACATACCATATTTGATATCCGCCTTTCAGCTATATCTTCCTTTCCTAAACAAGATATACAAAAGTGATACGCTGCCATGCTTCGAAGAAGATTACAAAACGCTGGTCAACCCACTAAAAATCCTAAAATGCAACTTAGAAAAGAACGACGACCCTAACATAAAGACAGAATCTCAACACATCAGAGATAAATATGAAACCACCGACTCCTTCGTCTACACGGATGCCTAAAAAAAAACGAAAATGTCGGATATGGCATATCTCCGAGATCAATTACAGATTTTCTTCAAGACTCCCTAATCACCTCACCTTATGCAAAGCCGAAACAGTTGCAATCCATGAAGCAGTCAAAACAGCAATCAAAAAAAGAATCAAGAACATTATCATCTTCACGGACTCATTGAGTGCAGCAACCAAGCTCAACTCTAATCTCTTAAACGCATCAGCAGACTACTGGACAATCAGCACCGAAAAAATTATTTTTTCATCCTATAAAAATGGCTTTGACATAAAACTGGCTTGGATCCCAGGCCATTCCGACATCCCAGGAAATTCAGAAGTGGACAAACTGGCCAACATAGGAAGAATTTTAAACGTACCCAAGCAAATGGACATAGACATCGGCGAAATATATAATCCAGTAAAACAAAACCCGAATCTTAAATTTAGAAAAGACTGGAAAACTGCCCTGATTAGGAAGAAGCATAAATATGTTGGATTCCAAACAGGATACCCAAACAAAAAATGGTTTACAAATCTCCCCTTTAAAAATAGAAGAGACATTCATTTGAATGCGCACAGGACACTGCGCAACAGGAGAACACTTATTTAAAATAAACGCCAGAGACAACCCACTATGTGAATGCGGCCAAGTCGAAGATCTCAACCATATGATGCTTGAGTGTCCCATTAACCTTAAAGCAGACTTCAACATTTACAACGAGCCCACCAACATCTACCGCAATAACCGTATTTCCATAAACACCGTCTTGGCAACTCTAAAAGAAGAAGCAATCGACATAATTATGCACTTTCTTAGATACAACCACATCAAATTGTAATGTTCAGCTTAACCTCTCCTTTTCTCTTCCAGATACCAATGTATATGTCTTGTGTTCCCCCTCAAACCTGTGTTGTAATAGTCTAACGAACAGCCCATCTAACAATCTACAAAACCGCAGCAATAAAACGCCTTATCTAAAAATTTCCAACAGTTAGAGGTCACCATATGGTACACGACCAGACAACAGGTGATCTCTACGAAATCGAGCTGGCAATTGCCTAGCAGCAAAGCCATACCAGGAAAGAAGAAGAAGAAGAACATCAAGGGGGTATGATGTTTTGTAGTATTTCCCGTACATTCAAACATTGTACCTTTTCGATTTCTTTTCATAGTGTTTTGGTTTTGACAACTTCTTCAAAACGTGAAGATATTGATAATACGTCGTCTGATCAATGGCTTCTAACTTCTAATCGGAATATGATTCCCCTATCTAATAAAACCACTTTCAACATAATATAATATTATTGTGTAAGGGAAGTTTCTTTGTCCAAATAATGTAAAGAAGGGCGTTTTCGTGGCGTAGGGACAGAAAGGGAATTGAGAAAAGTTGGCGCCAGGCGGGATTTGAACCCACGACCTTCGTCACGCCAGGACACATTTCAAAGTATATTAAGAATTAAAAATTACAAAGTAATATGGTTAAACTAGAACTATAGACAAGCAATGTCAGGAAGTAAATGTAAATATTTACACAATTACCTATCAAATAGTATAGTTTGTCCATATTTGAGTAAACAATAAGAAAACGCACATTTCCTACAATATTTTACAAGTGCACTCACTAGCTAGAATTATTGAAAGGAACAATTTAACAACGGCAGATGTTATTATGGTGAAACTATGGGCAGAGGGCAACAGACGCATGACCGAACTTATTGTGAGGAAAACAAGTTGAAAAACCTCACTTGACGCCAGGACAACGCTCTACCAACTGAGCTACCAATGCCTATGAGCAAAGCCAGCCCAATGCAAACTATTCTCACTCCTAGGATGTGAGTTTTTTTAAGGTTATGGTGAGCAACCTTAGGCGGTTACAAATCATTGGAGGTGTGCGAAGGTCGTGGGTTCAAATCCCGCCTGGTGCCAACTTTTCTCATTTCCCTTTCTGCCCCTACGCCACGAAAACTCCCTTCTTTATAATATTATTGTGTTCTTTCGTACAAAGAATCATGAGTTTCAGTGAGTTATTCAGATTTTGTTATGTATTTTTGAATCAAGGATACATTTCACCAATTTACAAACACCAATTTCACAAAAACACGACAGTGTACATCAACCAAACAGTCCCAATACCTCAATCAAAGCATATACTAACTATAATGGCATGATATTAGCTCGTATTTTTGTCTAAATCGTTGCTCAAGGTAGTGTCTGACCAGATTTACGACTCAAACTCACGACTCAAACAACGCATGCCCAGTTGGCATGATAAACAAGATTTGTCTATAGTCAGCATTTCTGATCTCAAGCCGTTGTCATGTCTGACTTTGACTCAAGTCTCGACTTTAAGTTGCCACATAAGGAACCCTACCTTGAGCGATGCCTGGGACAAAGATGCGAGGTTATGTTATGTTATTATTATGGCGGGCAAAAAGCAATAGTGCAAGTTTGTCCTCGAATGATTTTGGAGTTAATTAATAATGTGTATATTTGAAACTGGAAATAGCGTTTGATAAGTTAATAAATCGTATTAGTGTGTCACTCAAGCAAAAAATCTACTTTCAATCATATTCTCAAACTAATTTGAATTAAAGTGTTACTTGCAGAGCAATCCTTTTTCCATATGATGATACTATTGGATATGAGTTGCTAGTAATTGTCATGCAATAACTACAAGAAAACATGTTTTGTGTGTATTGTGAGGAAAATCTGTAAAAATCGCCCACCATACCTGGCTCTATTCAAAAATCTGAACCAGACTCAAGGTTAATTGATATGTAGAGGTTGCGCCGTAACTAGGGAATCGGAAATCCACGAACGATAAACCGAATCGATCCCGTCACCGAGCTCCATTATTGACATTCCTGTCATCGGTGTGTCATCTTAATGTCATAAAATGTCCATATTTCAGGGTCTTAAAACTTTTTTTACCGAGTGTCTGCCGTTTTTAAACGTGTTTGAGGGTAAGTTATTACACAGCTTTTGGTATACAGTGAAATATCTTCTTATTATCAAGTGTAAACCATATTCTATCTTTTTTTTAGATGTGTATTTGAATTTCAGAACCGAATCGGAGCCGACTGACGTCATTTTTGTCTGAATTCTGATTCGTCCGAATCCCGAACGTATAACGACGCAACCTTATTACTATCAATTAACCTTGAACCAGACTATAGGTGAAACGTCTGCCGTTGACGTTAATCAAAAGAGGTCATTGAAAAAGTCGGTATTAGTATGGTATTGGCTGCATTTTGAGCTAAAGAAAACGATTTCATCATAAACTATTAACCTTTTCTACGTTCCTCCAACAAATCAGAAGTGGGATAGACACGTGCTTTTATCAGTGGTTACCTCATCTCGTGAAAAGTTCCAATTTGCCGAGAAGAGCCATCGTCATATCGATACGATTCCAGTTCCTAGCTACAGTACCATAAATCCAACTATTTCTAGTAAAAGCAGTAGTGAGAGTGACAAAAAAAAAATACAAAAGGCAAAAACGACAATTGCCTTAGGGCTTGGAACACCAACCGACATTTCAAGAAGCTCGCTGTTTACGATTTGAAGGTAAAATCGATAGATTTCCTGTTGTTCAGGGAAATTTACAGAAAATTTTGTTGGAGCAGTGGTTACCTGCAGTAAATGCTACTGAAGATATGTTTGATTGGAACGCCAAGGCCCGCATTTTCTCCACGACGAACAAGCTCTCGGGACATGCTAAGAACTACACAATAATCAAATAAAGTGGCCTTAACTACAAGATCGGTATATGTCGGCTGGAATTTCAATATGCGAAGAGGTAAACATGTGACGTAAATCACATGACATGGATTATCAAGTCAGAAGCTGTGAGAATGGTTGAGTGGTTCAATATACCACGCAGATAAGTATTCGACAGTCGAGTGCACTGTCAGAGTTATAGTTCAATGTACTCTAAAGATAATCGTCCAGTGTACTAGGAGGGAAAAATAACAGTCTAGTGTAATGTGGAATGGTCCAGTGTACTATTGTCAGAGTTGTAGAGTCCAGTGTATTATAACAATGAAGTCCCGTGTACTGTGAGGGAAAAATAACAGTTCAGTGTACTATTGTCAGAGTTGTAGTCCAGTGTACTCTAAAGATAATAGTCCAGTGTACTGCGAGAGGAAAATAGCAGTCCAGTGTACTGTGGGATAGTCCAGTGAACTATTGTCAGAGTTGTAGTCCATTGTATTATCACAATAACAGTCCAGTGTTTTGTCAGAGTAACAGTTCAGTGTTCTCTAAGGAAAATAGTCCGGTGGACTATGAGAGAAAAAGTGACAGTCCAGTGTTCTATTGTCAGAGTTACGGTCCAGTGTACCATAACAATAACAGTCCAGTATACTCTTAAGATAATATTCCTGTGTACTGTCAAAGTTATAGTCCAGTGTACTCTAAAGATAATAGTCCAGTGTACTGTGAGGGGAAACTAACAGTCCAGTGTACTGTGGGATAGTCCAGCATACTATTGTCAGAGTTTAGTCCAATGTACTATAACAATAACAGTCCAGTGTATTGTCAGAGCTACAGTTCAGTGTACTCCAAGAAAAATAGTGCGGTGTACTATGAGTGAAAAAGTGACAGTCCAGTGTGCTGTCAGATGGTCCAGTGTTCTATTTCAGAGTTGTGGTCCAGTGTACCATAACAATAACAGTCCAGTGTACTGTCAGAGTTATATTCCAGTGCACCCTTAAGATAAAGTCCATTGAATTGAAAAAAAAGTCCAGTTTACTGTCAGATAGTCCAGTTTACTATTGTCAGAGTTTTAGTCCAATGTGCTATAACAATAACAGTCCAGTGTATTGTCAGAGTTACGGTTCAGTGTACTCTAAGGAAAATAGTCCGGTGTAATATGAGAGAAAAAGGGACAGTCCAGTGTACGGTCAGAGTTATAATCCAGTTTACTCCAAAGATAATGGTCCAGTGAACTGAAAAAAAATACAGTCTAATGTACTGTCAGATAGTCCAGTGTACTATCACCAGTAAGTATTATAGTCCAGTGTTCTCTTATACTATTAGCAGAATTATAGTCCAGTGTGAGAAAAATCAGTGGAAATCGCCCACCATACATGGATGTATTCTGAAATCTGAACCAGACTATAGGTGAAACGTCTGTCGTTGACGTTAATCAAGAAGCGGCATTGAAAAAGTCAGTATCAGTATGGCATTAGCTGCATTTTGAGCTAAAGAAAACAGTTTCATCATAAAATATTAACCTTTTCTACATTCCTCCAACAGTATGTATAATAATGGTTGTAATTGCATATACTGTGAACGTGGGTTTTAGGTCGGATCAACTTTTTTATGGCTATTTTTTCACATTGTCAAAAATACCTACCTACCTACCTACTTTACTCTTTGACAATATTCATATTTTTTGATGAACCATGAAAACGAATGACAAAAATGGACAATTTGCACATTTTTTGAAATATGAAAAATATAAGGATTAGTAAGTACTGATGCCATTGATATTTAAAAAATCAACCTACGACCTCTATTAAGTAGCAATCACCGATTAAAGAGCGCCAATCAACATCCACGACGTCGCAGAATACATTATCTATCTCCGTCTGGCGTATTGACTGTAATAACTCTTCCTCTCTCTCGAGAGAGGGTGATTTGGTTCCGCCCCGTTTTGGATCATACAGCGAAATTTGCGTTTTCTTTTTCTTTATTTAGTTTATTTTTGGGTATTTTGGAAAAAAAAATTCGCTGATGACTTTCAAATATTGTCTTGAACACGAGTCTAAAATGTCAAGTCATTTGAAAATCTATGCAAATTGTCAATTGTTATCTGATGATTATATTTAGATTTTTTATGAGGAATTAATTTTTTTCCTGAAACTAATAATAGAAAAGTCCTCCACATTGTTTCAAGTTCAAGAGACATACTGGATAAAAAATGTCTCAAATTTCCAGAAGAACTCGAAAATCAAATTAATAGAAAGGGTTGTATTTTCAGATAACAAATCAGAACCGTACCCATCAGCAGCCGTTCTGAAACACCCTGATAATGCATTGTTTTTATTAAATCTATTTTGAACCATTAAACTAGCATGTGGGACATTTTTTCTCAAATATCAAATTGAAAACTCATAGATTTTGCAATCCTTGCAATGATAGAAAATGAAACTTTGAACTGAAATAGCGCTAGAACGACTGAATCAAACATCAACTTATAATATGGTATTTTTGAAATCACAGGAAAAAGGTCTTTCGAATGTGATTGGTTTCTTGGGAGAAATGAAAGTCCGATACCGTACTTTTATTTCTACCAAGAAACCATTCATATTCATTATGAAAGTTCACCCTGGAGAAGAAATCGAAAAACCAAAAAAAAGGTCTTTCGTTACATATGTTACGAGGAATAAACTAACTTGACTAGTTTATAAACTAGCTGGATAGTTTATAATATAACCAAACCAATGTCTATTTTGATAGAAAAGGCAATTTCCACTAAAATAGCAGTTATTTTGCAAACTACCCAAGAGTCTTGGCTAACTTACTTGAAATTATCAAGTAAACCAAAATAGCTGATTAATTTATAGACTATCCAAAGCAATCTGGCTAATATGAAAACCATAATTTCTAGTAACATAAAATAGCCAATCCTTTGGCTAGCTCATAGACTAACTAGGCTAGGCGTTTCTTATTTGATGAATTAAATTTCCAGATTCAAATTTAAATCAAATCAAAAAATAGATACGAATAAAACGAAAAGTTTTGATTTAAATTTTTTATTAATAAATAAGAACAATACATCTTTTTTTTAAATGTATATTTTAACAGTAAAAAATAAAAAATTTCTTTGCCTAGTTTTGCGCACAAACGAAAAAAATATATTCACAAATTAAAAGGTACAATAAACTTGAAATAGGTATTTAAATACATCAAAACCTCACCAAAACCCTTTTATAGTTACTTTTATTGAAAAGTCTGGAATTATTTGCTTTCTTATTTTAAAGTTCTGATAAAGAGGCGTAGATTTTTTTCCTCCAATCCATTTTTCCAACAAAAATAACTGTTACTGTTCGCGTTTTAGTGGAAGACAACAAACCCGGCCAGGACCAGAGAAAAACTATAACATTTCATATTCATAACCTAACTTTATTTCTAAATTTACCAGAAAACTGGTTGGTAAGTTCACAAACCAGACAAAGAATTGGCGATTTTATGTTACTAGAAATTATGGTTTTCGTATTAGCCAGATTGCCTTGGATAGTTTACATTCTTACCAGCTATTTTGGTTTTCTTAATAATTTCATGTAAATTAGCCAAGATTCTTGGATAGTTTGCAAAATGACTGCAATTTAGTATAAATTGCCTTCTCTATCAAAATAGCCAATGCTTTGGTAAGTTTATAAACTATCCAGCTAGTTCATGAACTATCTACGTTTGTATATTAGCCGTAACGTTATATAAGATATAAAGGGGCATTCCATTGAAAAAAGTAATATTTTCAAAGTTTTGACATTGCCAAAATTCATGTTTTTTTCGACACCGGATCATTAAAATTTGAACAACTTGTATTTTTCATTTTTTTATACCTCCTGTCAGTCTAAGATACGGTATTAGAGATATATCCCCTCATCTGTTATTTAAAATGCTGATCAAGACTATAATTTGTAACATGGATAATTTGTTCAAAAATAGATTGCGAATCGGAAGCCTGGCAAAATTCGGGGCTATACTTTTCTACAATGTGTTACAAATTTAAATGTTCATCAGCAGTATCTTGGAAACGGTATGATATACAGAGAGTTTATACCACGACAAAGTTGCGCATTTTGTTACTCAGACAGATGACAGATGCCGTTGGGAAATCCAAAAAATTCCGTATACTTCCGAAGATATCCGCGAAAAACCTAAATTTTTTCGAATGGTTTTCATGTTTTCCTAGGTTTATTAGAAGAAATTATTCAAAATAAATGCCACATCTTCAAAGCCATATTTTTCCCTCTACAAAAGTTCGTCATCAAATTAATGATCCGACGTTTCGTCTTCGAGCAACCATCTTCAGCTTTGTTTCCATCCTTTTTAAGTAGACAAACAATTTAGATCCACGCTTTTTTGATTTTCGTTTCGAGTTAATATTACACTCAACATTTATTCGACGTTTCGAGCTGATAAAGCCATGATGGTTGAGAAAAATATACAGGGTGTCTCCACAAAGTATGTACAAAATCTCACCACATATTCCTGAGGTCGAAATAAACCGATATAAAGCAACTTACATTTGTCCGAAATTGCTCCGTTCTCGAGATACTGGGTGGATAAAAATCTAACTTTTCAGATTGTATGAACATTTTTTACGTATTACTTTAAAAATTGGTACCCGGGGGTTTTTTGGAATGAAAACCCGAATATGGACACTTTTTAACTGTGACCGTTAGAGGGCGCTTTACACTGCACCTTTGATGATTTAAACATCTCGAAAACGGCTCACTTTAGCGAGTTATAACAAGAGTACATATTTTGCTTAGAAATGCATAGAAAATCATTTTCTTCACAAAAAAAAGTGAAAAACTGCAAACTTTGGCCAGTTTAAACCACAGGCCACAATTAAAAATTGTCTATATCGGCGGTTTTCATCTTAAAAACCTCCGGGTGCCAATTTTCAAAGTTATACGTTAAAAAATGTTCATACATTTTAAAAAATTGCATTTTTATCTTTCAACTTCACCACCGAGAACGGAGTAATTTCGGTCTAGGGAAAGGTGCTTTGAATCGGTTTATTTTGAATATGTGGTAAGATTTTGCACAGACCTTTTAGAGACCCCCTGTATAATTATAATACACACACCTCCAAAAGTCTTGGACCCCCAAATGTTTCTCCCCATTTCTAGAGATATTAAAAATCTGGTCACATGAATAAGTAGGTACTCTATTCTTTTTCCCCGTTTAGGTGCTCTGACTGACTATGAAAATGTAACATTTATTTTGAAATATTTTTTTTTATAAACTTGGAAAAAAAAAAGAACCGTTTTACAAAATTTCGGGTTTTCCCATAATATATCTCCGGAAGTATTTGGGATTTATCCAACAGCATTATTGAGTACCAAAATATTCAACTTTGCCATAATTTGAACTTCGCTGTATATCATACAGTTTCCAAGAGACTGATTCAAAAGTTATAAGGGGGGGAACCTTTTAGAGCCGCGCTGTATATTTCAAATGCCGTATCTCGTACTATGTACCTACCTACCTAGGTCTAGAGTCTAGATACAAACTATTCCAACTAAAACAAAGAAGGTGTATAAGATAATCCAGACAACATACTAATAAACCAAAGGCGATAATTACTTGTGAACTAAAGTAAACTTTCTACCTATGGTTCTTTATGATCGTTAACATCATAGTTAGAGATCAGTGTTCAAAATATACAGGGTGTCAATTTGAAAAGGACCAGCATTAAATTGTGTCCAAACCAATGATAGTATTAAAATTTGGCAAAACACGTGAATTTAAATGTCGAGGGGGGCAACTTTTGAGGTATCTGTTGTTTTTCTGGAATCAACTCCCTCACGCCCCTGAAATTTCAAATAGCTATCCCCACTTATTTCACGATTTTTGAAATCTTCAAGCTATTCTTGATAAGCTACATCACTTTTTTTCCAAAATTGAAGTTCCTGACCTCACAAAAATTTTCAAACGAACAGAATTAATTATTCCTTGAACTAATGAAAGTATGGAATTTTGACAAAATTTGTTAATGTAGATATCGAGGGGGACAACTTTTGAGGTATCTAGTGTCTTGCCAAATTTTCATACTATCATTGGTTTGGACACAATCAAATGCTGGTCCTTTTCAAATTGACACCCTGTATAATTATGTGTTAGGTACAGGGTCTTTGATCACATTCACATGACTCATAGAGCGTTTATTGTTCAAGATGGAAAAAAAAGTTTTAGATAAAAGATGTAGGTATATGCCTATGTTATCTTCTGCTGTTTTGAAAAGAAAATGTCGCATCGACAAATGGAAGTTTTACAAAATTTGACAGCTTTCAAAAGATATTTAAAAAACTGGTTTCTGGCGATTTTCTGAAACGTCCCTAGCTCCGCGAATATAAATTGTAGGATAAAACTAAAACTTTTGAATACAAAAGTTTTAGGAAATTCTTCTCAGAATAAAATGACATCGAAACCTTTTTTGTCATGCTCGTCATTTTTGATGTATGACATAGAATTATGTTCTTTCAGATGGAAACGATATCAAATTTTATTCTTATTAAATAGAGAACTTTATTATGATTCTAACGATATAGCATATGATGGAGTAATTTTTAAAAATAAAGTTTCTATGGGCGTTTATTGTAATTTTATATCTGATCCATGTTGTACCTCAACGTAGTTAATCTAGTTATCTATGGAAGAATACTATTGGATGAAATAAAGAATTAATAAAAGCATGATTACCATAGTGACACATAACAATATTGTAATACATATTTTTAAAATTTACTTGGTTCAAAAAGTTTTTTGCTAAAATGGACTTTTCCAATTTAGACTAACGCGATATTGTAGAATCTTACATAAAATGCAATAAAAATATTGTAAGATCTGCTGAGGATTACTCTTGCTTTATGGCTACCACGATCCTCGGTTTTTAAGTTTTAGATTTTTTTCGTGGGGCGATATAAAAAACAAAGTTTACAAAAAAAACTTATTCTACAATAGACGAACTTCGAGCTGCTCTACTTGAAGCTTCCAATAATTTCAATGGGCAATCTATAAGAAAGGCAACTAATTCAGTTTTGAAAAGATGCAACGTTTGCATTAGCACCTACTGGTGGAATTTTCGAAAATATTTTGTAAAAACTTAATATGTAACTATGGTAACCGTAACATCACTGCTTATCCAGAGGTTACTGGATTAACTACGTTAAGTTGAATTGTCAATAAAAAAAAGAAAAAAAACGCCCATAAAAACTTCATTTTTGGAAATAACCCTATCATATGATATATCGTTAGAATCGTAATGACATTCTCTATTTAATAAGAATAAAATTTACCTAATATTATTTCCATTCAAAACAACATAACTTTATGTCATATGACAAAAATGACGGGTCTGACGAAAAATGTTTCACTTCCATTTTATTTAGAGTAGAATTTCCTAAAACGTTTGTATTTAACATATTCTCCTACAATCAATATTTGCGCAGCTAGGGGCGTTTTGAAAAATCGCCGAAAATCGTTTTCTTTTAAATATCTTTTGGCAGCTGTCAAATATTTGTAAACTAAAAATGGTTTTTAGTAGAGCTCACAAAACTACAAGTCTTTACCCATTCTCGTATCTGCTATAGTTCCCGAGATCCCTGTACTAAACATAAAAAAACTCACCCTGTATACAGTGTGTCCAAGATACGAATGTCTATCATGGGGATCTTGGAAACCATAAGAGATACGAAGATGGTCAAATAAGAGAAAAGCTGCGCATTTTCAAGCCCAACAATCAACAATATGCCGAAAGATTTAAAATCCCGAGTAGTTCCGGAGATATGCATGAAAAACAAACATATGTCGATTTCGTTTTCATTTTTTTTCTGACGTTATTTAAAAAGATATGGAAAAACAAAAGATACTTTCTCATGGCCACTTTTTAAGCTCTACAAAACAGCGTTGAAAGATTTTCCGTACGATGTTTCATTTAGGAGAAATAATCATAAGCTATATTTTTTTGTATGACGCGTAAAAAAGTATACCCTGTATTAAATAGCAGATTTTATTACGAATACAACGATGTATGATACAATATGATTCAGCAAAATTTAAATTGGAAAAAGTGGGTTTTTATCAAATTATGAATGTTTTGGTGTGGTAGTCCATGGCGCGGAGTATGGTGTAGTAGGCTATTATCACTCATGTTCCGAAATATTGGATTAAAATCACGCTCGAAAATCAGGTTATTGACGACTTAAAAACTTTATCAATTTACGTAGGTAGGTCAAGTTATAGGTACGGGTGTTCATTTGAAAACTTCCCACCCCGGTTTTATCAAAAACTACTGATTTAAAAAAAAAAGCGACGACACGTCAAAAGATTTGTCAAGAGGGACGACTTTTTAAGTAAAAATTCCTTAGCCTCACTTCACCCTCTACCCCTTAGGAGAACCCCCTCAAGAATCTTGAATGGGAAAAGGGCATCAAGTTATAGCTTGTTTGAAAGGCCTTATCAAGTGCTTTATTATGACGTTTGAATTTTTGAAATCGGTCGATTCGTTTTCGAGAAATTTCAAAAAAACAATGATAATTAAAAAAATTATTAAAGTCACAATAAATACCTAACTGCAACACACTACCCAAGTAACACAAATATGTTAATAAGTATTTTATAGACCGTTATATAACAGTTTGGTAAAACATTTTGCTCGTTAAAATATTTTTATAGTCATTTCATAGACATTGATAACACACTTATAAACACGAAAAAGGACCACTTTATAAAATATTTTTGTCGTATTAAAATGTTTATAGGGGTTCAAGGTAACAACTATAAAGCTACTTTACTACTGCTATAGAGCTCTAATAAGAGTGAAGTTGTTCCAAGTCATTTATAAAACAGTTATAAATATATTTTGTTGTTAATATATTCGCGGTATTTACACTGCAATTTTGTGTATATTCAGAGCAGAATAAATCAGAATTCTTGCAAAAGTATATCAACTGTAGATGACGAAAAACTAATGGAGTCTATCCTACTATTAGACAAGTAGCATATTGCAAAATATTTAAAATTCATGATAATATGTTGATTTGACTAGCGAATTTGATTTTACTGTTAATATATGGGTACGTTATGAACTAAATTTTCATGCGCCTGCATTTTGAGGCAACTTAAGACTTTTCATCCTGATATTTTAGATTTCATAACCTCAAGATCTTAATTACAAACAAAAACTACTCTATTTAATATAAATTGTCTGATATTTACAATGTTTTTCTTATAATGACGTTTTTATTATCGTTTTTTCTTAATAAATATTTGGGTTTCTTTCCCAGACCTAAAAAATGACCGACAAAGTTCGCCTGCCAAATATGGCGAACTCTTATAACTGTCCTTGTTGCGACAAATTTGATATATAATAGGTATTGGACAATTTGCATACATTTTCAAATGACTTGGAATTTTATATACGTATTCTAGACATTATTTGAAAGTCACCAGCGAAAACATTTCTCCAAAATACCCAAAAATATACTAAATTAATGAAAAAGAAGACGCGAATTTCACTGTATGATCGCAAACGGGGTGGGCATCTTTAGGCAAGACTATAAGACAATGTTGCTATATTGTGGCCATTTTTATTTTATTTGTTTTATTGTGCTGTCTTGTACGTTCGAATCAAGTATTCTAAAAAACATTTTCATAAAATATTCTCGCAAGCCAATTCAGATTCAAATACGTTTGCGACTTAACGGTTTTATCAAAGATAGCTGTATGATAAAATAATAAATCTCTAATAAAAATATTTTGTAACGATCTCATAAAGTTCTCTATAAAACCTTAATAAACCAATTATACAACAAATTAGACTTGAGAGTAATTCCTCTCATAAAATTGGTGCTATATTATGCTATAAGAATTCAATTTCTTATGTTTTATAAAAGGCTTATTAAATGGTCTTCTAGAGAGCTATATTACATGATTATAACACTTTTTTGTCTCCGAGTGTATTTTGTGCCAACTACCGTCAATAAATGATACAATTGTTATTGAAGGGACCTGATATATCAGTTATATAGCATTTCAGTTTGATAAGGCACAATCTGTGTAAGTTGGGATATACTATAAGACAGTGTTTCGTGTCCATTTTTATTTTGTAAGTGTTTTATATTGGTTTTATAGTGCTGTTTTGTACGTTCTAGACCAAGCATCCTATAAAACATTTTTATAAGATATTCTCGTGAGCCAATTCAGTCTTAAATACGTTTGCGAGTTATCTGTTTTATTAAAGATAGCTATATGATAATATAATAAATCTCTACTAAAAATATTTTGTAACCATCTTATAAGTTCTTTTTAAAACAATAATGAACCAATAATACAACAAATAAGACTAAGAAAGTTATTCCTCTTATAACATTGGTACAATAGTATGCTATAAGAATTCAATTTGTTCCGTTTTATAAAAGATTTATTAAATGGTTTTGTGGAGAGCTATATTACATGATCATAACACTTTTTTGTCTCTGAGAGTATTTTGTCTCAACTACCGTCACTAAATGATAAAATTGTATATTGATGGACCCTGATATATCAGTTATATGGCATTTTAGTTTATTAAGGCACAATCTGTGTTAGTTTGGTATAATATAACTTTTCTGGTAAGTGTTCAAAATGTTGTCCGTTGTTGGCCATACAATAATATAGGCGATGTTCAAATTCCTGACGCACATTTTCAAAAATATCTTGTGGAATATCATGGCACTTTTCGATGATGCGTTGACGAAGCTCCTCTAAAGTTTGAGGTTGGGGAGTAAACATTATAGATTTTAAATGACCCCATAAAAAAAGTCCAATGGCGTCAAATCAGGTGACCTAGCAGGCCATTCCATAGGTCATCTTCGTCCTATACATTTGTTTAGAAACTCGTCATCTAGCCATTGTCGAACCGGAAGAACATAGTGAGGAGGAGCACCGTCTTGCTGGAAATATACTTCAGCCTTATCAAGCACAGGGTTTCCATCCTCATCGATTTGGTTTTCGATTGTTTCAATAATAAGGGGATTGATGGTAGTTTGCAACATATCCAAATAAATTTCTCCATTCAAATCTCCATCAATAAACAACGGCCCAATTACTTTGTTTCCTAAAATGCCTGCCCCTACATTAATTTTTTGCGGATACTGGGTTTGCCCTTCTACAAAAGCATGAGGATTTTCATTGCTCCAATTTCTGCAGTTTTGATTATTCACAAATCCGTTAAGGTAAAACGTGCATTCATCACTGAAGCAAATATTCTTTACCTGAATGGCGTTATCATGATCGCTGCAGTCATTCGTTCGCTAAACTCAACTCGCCTATCAAAGTCGTCTTCACTTAACTCTTGGTGTATTTGCATTTTATAAGGATGGTATTTATGGATTTTAGTAACTTTGTGAACAGAGCCTAATGAAATACCGGTTGCATCAACAACTTTGCGTAAGGAAATATTCGGATTTATGCCAAAATGGCCTAAAACTTCAACCTGAGCGGCTTCATCCAAAACTCTTCACTGATCACGTTTTTTGTTTGCAATAGATCCAGTTTCAGTAAATTTAGCAACAAGGTTCAGAACATACCTTTGCGAAGTTGCCTTCTCTGGATGTCTTGCGTTAAACGTGACGGCAGTTCGCCGAGCACATTGATTTTCGGCACCATAAATTAGAATCAGTTCCACTCTTTCCACACACAAATACTTCGCCAACTTTTTTGGTTTGGTTTAATAAATGGTTGGAATTATGCGTTGACGATAGATACAATAAACGTAAATTTAATTTTCGAAAAATTATTTGTTCCGGTTTTTGTCGAATATCATCTTTTTGAAAATGTTAAAATATTTTTTCAAATTTCTCGAAAACGAATAGACCGATTTCAAATTTAAGATTCTTAAGGGGGTGCCCCTGGGGGGTAGGGGGTGAAGTGAGGCGAAGTAATTTTTACTCAAAAAGTCGTCCCCCTTGACAAATCTTTTGACGTGTCTCAGCGTTTTTTTTTTATATCAGCAGTTTTTGATAAAACCGGGGTGGGAACTTCTCAAATGAACACCCGGTATGTGAATTAATTAAACAAATTAGTTAAGAACCATACTTACGAGAAACCCCAAAAAAAAAAAAAGGGTTATAGAGAATATTTAAACAAAGTACCATCATTCAGTGGTATGAATAAAAACAAAGTACATACAAATACTAAATGTATTAGTATTGTCTACGTAGTAAATTCTCCAAGACTAAGAAGGAACTTCATTTCAAAGTATCTACTTGTAAATTTTCCCGACGCTACTACACCGAGTAGCACGATCGTGGAAACGACTTAAGTAATCACCACAGCTTGAAGCACCGACTTTTTACAGTAGAAACTTCGATTTAAAAAAAAATTGTAGTATTTGCTTTACTTTGACAAAGTTGGTTCAAGAGCAGCTTCACTGACGATTGTGGTTTTGTTTGAAATGGATAGAATACGCAGAAGAAGAATATACACTTTAAGACGACATATTGATGACATAATATGATGATTTGTATCATCAAATATTCCGAGATGTAGCTGAAGTTAAGGTATAACTCGGCAATCATGTTTTACTTCATTTTTTTTACACGTATTTTCCCGTGATTAAAAACGCTCAATCTGATTTAGTAAGTACTAGTTGTTTGTTAAGATAAGTAATAAGTTTGACATTGTGGTGTTTATTTCGTGTTTTTTCCTGTATTAATTTTGCTGTTTTTCAACTTGTTAACTGTAGCAATGTCTGTATTGTCTTTTTTCTTAATTCTAGCCCTTGATAAAGGTCGCAATACACGATCGAAACGTCGGGAAATCCACAACTGAGTGTTTTGTTTTACACTGTCCTTCTCCCCACTAACCCGCATCAGTTATTCAACAAAATGATTTAACAAAATGAAGTAAGAGTCTTGAATTGAAGTAAAGAAATACTAGTCTCACCTGGAATTTGCACCAAGAAAAAATAATGGATCAAATTACCTGATACAGGGTTTCAACAGGGCTAAAAATAAGTGGGCAGTACTCCAAAAAGTATCTGACGTTATTGTTGCGATTGACTGCACTCAAATTAAGAGTTAAAACACTCTGCACATGGTGACGAATACATACGTTGCCTAAACAAATGTACAAGCCACTTGTGACAGTAGCGTAGTTGCGGATCTGTCCATGACTCTAAAATATAGTACATTCTTCTCGTTATCATGTTATGTATAACAATCAAGAGAGAGTATGTCTTTTAGGCGACTTCGGATATGCTGTTAACTCCATGGATGCTTACACCGTTCCAAAATCCGGCAAGAAATAGAACTAATAAACTGTGTATATCTTCCATCTGAGACTCTTCTTCTTGAGGCATTTCTTCATCTGAAGACATTTTCACAATTTCACTGACAATCGAAAGTAGAACCAAACTATCAGGCTTTATCGCAGGGAGAAGCGTAACTTGGTGTTCACAGACAATCAGTTTAGATTAAAGTTATTTTTGTATTCCCTATCTCAAATATTATAAACATCAGCAAATATTTCACGAAATTGCCGGACGCAGTGAGAAGAGGCTATATGTTGAGAAATATACTATGGACTAAAAGTAGATACTTCACAGAGTGTAGAATACTACCGGAACTGAATACTACATGATAAAGCAGATGCTTCGAAGAAGATGCTTAAATTTGCAGTATTAGCATTTACGTCGTTTTTATTCATACCACTCCAAACACAGATAACTCCTTTTACCTGTCGAATTTAAAACACTTTTTAAAATATCAGGTGCAATGCTCTCGAACGCTTCAAAACCCATTTTTTCTCGGCTGATCCTCATTTGTTTGAATATTCTCTGCAATCTAAATCAGTTTCTTGGGTTTCTAGTAAGTAGTTCTTGACTTATTTGTTTAATTAATTAACATAATGACGTGACCTACCTACGTATATGAATAAAATTTTCGAATCGTCAATAACGTGATTTTAATCTAATATTTCGAAACATGAGTAATAACAGCCACTTACACTACTACTCAGCGCCATCATTTCACCGTCTTTTACACCAAAACATTCGGAATTAAATAAAAACTCATTTTTTCCAAATCAAATATTGCAAAATCATATCGTGTCATATATAATTGTATTCGTAATGAAATAATATGCTATTCAAAACAGGGTATACTTTTTTACGCGCCATATAAAAAAATAGAGTTGATGATGGTTTCTCCGAAACGGAACGTCATACGTAAAATCTCTCTACGCTGTTTTGTAAAGCTTAAAAAGTGGCTATGAGAAAGTGTCTTTTGTTTTTCTATATCTCTTCAATTAGAAAAAAATAAAAACCAAATCGGCAAATTTCGGTTTTTTGGGCATATCTTCGGAGTACCCGGAATAATTGTGAAACTTTCCAAACGGCATATTGTTTGACTCGAAAATGCGGAACTTTTCTCAAATTTGACCATCTTTGTATCTCTTATGGTTTCCAAGATCCCCATGATAGACATTCGTATCTTGGATACACTGTATAATATGTTGATGTTTAGATGAGCCATTCTTGAGATATCTTTGTTTCAATTATACATAATTTGCAAGGAAGTTTTATAAAGACATCAAGAAAATCATGAAAACAAGTAAATATACTCTAAGAGACTGTACAATCACATTATATTTACGTATTTCTATGATTTTCTTGATAACTGATGCAGGATCAAAGTTTTGATGATGTTAGAGGTGTTCCGTTAATTCTTTGGAGCAGTGTATATAGGGTGAGTCATTGAAACAGAAACGCTAAATAATTCCTAAACCGTTAAAGATATCTAAATGAGCAAAATTGATTTGAATACAAGTTGCCCCAGTGCAGTTTGTGAGAATGTTTTTTAATATACAGGGTGTATAATTTTCTCTGAGCAGGCATTTTTAAATGGCAACTCCTGTTTATCTTCGAATATTTGAATTGGCACCTTTTAGGGCATCCCAAATCCGTGTAGTTTTTGCGATTCCATTCAAACGTTCAAAAGTTATTCCACTTTTTCTAAAAATTGATGCGTTTGCAACCACTGATTAAAGATACCACAGAGCACTTGGTTTTTGAGACATCAAGTTGAGACTCTGCCAGTGTCTAAGCAACTGCCTTGGATATCTTTTGGTGGCAATGCCATCCATTTGCATTATCAAAATATTGTGAAAAATCTTTGAAAGTAGGTCCCTTTCAACAAGGAATCCAATGCAAATTGAACAATGAAGCCTCTCTTATACAAAAAATTCACATTTAAATAGCAACGTACAAGCATCGTTTATGAGATGAAAACACAAATATTTCAAAAACGCTTATACTTGGATACATCAAATCTGGAATTTCACGTAGTATACAAAAATGTAATAATATATAAGATGTTCCAATGTGGAACTTGCCCTTTTTTTTATTGTATTAAAGTGTGTGTTTATGTCTAAAAACACTGTATACCAAATATCAGCACTCAAATCGCACTAGTTATTTTACAATAAATAATCAAAGTTGACATTCTGGCTGAGCAAATTCAAACGAAGCAAAAAGCGCGGGAAAGTTTTGACGTCATAACGCGTATCTTTGGCAACCATTTGAATGTTTAAAGTCTGAAGTGACATTGAGTTAGTTAATTTCATAGTTTTTGAAAAAAAGAGGATGATATTATAAATATTGCATTGTGCCGCAGTATATGTACCAATTCAACTTTGAAATTTCCAAACAAATTTTTATTAGCGTGCCTGATGACGAAAATCGGCAAAAAAAAAATGCCAAGAGTATGCAGAAGAAATGTGGAGAATATCTTATTGAAAAGCAGTGCTATTTATGTATGTGGAGATCAATTTAATGTAATTATTATGAAATAAATACTAATTGTGTTAATACATTTTTAGAGATTTTATTCTTAGGTACGTATCACCTCGCATATTACAAATTAAAAAAATGGACCTTGTTATTTTATTTTATCAGTATCCGACAGAATTTCCGGCGATGAGGTATACAAAAGGACAAATCGACCAAAACTTTGATTTCTCGAGCAAGTCATATTTTTTCAAGAATTTTTGCTTACTAAATAAAAACGATTGTCTATGGAAAAAAAACAAATTTTGTACAGGGTCTTTAAAAAGTCGGAGAATCAATTTATTTCAAGAGAGAACTGCCTACATTCATAATATTTTCAAAAGGTTTTAGCAAAGATGTAACTTTAAACATTTTATTGGTTTACAATGTTAATAATGGATCAAAGACAGATTTATTTTATTTCCAATTATGTATTTCGAAGAAGGCGCAAAAATTTATACTTTTAACGTGCTACGATATAGTACATTTTGTATCAAGGGCGGAAAGTAGATGATTTTGACGAGGGTATAAGTAGCAGCACGAGCGAAGCGAGCGTGATATTAGCCGAGTCAAAATCATCTTTCGTCCGTGGTGCAGACAGTGCTTTTTGTACAACCAGTTTGTAATCATTTGAAAAAGAATAATTATGAAAATTAAAAATAAATAATCGATATACTGCACTACACTGCTGACAAGTCAGACAAGTGACAACTGTCAATCATGGTTACAATAGGTGTGTTCACGTATTTTTTTGTGGTGCGGATTCATTGTCACATGATTAGTTCCTTTTAGTATGCTAGACTGTCACGTGGATATATTAGATTAGAGGCGTTGGGATCCAAGGAACCGTTGCTAAGCGACCTACTTTTGCGCCCGCGGGCGCGAAAGTACCTTTAGGCCCGGCTGCCAAAATTAGCGACTTTCCGCTTGCTTTGAAAAATATAAGGAATTTCAAGTACCTATGCTGTTAGATTTGTGATAAAAGTTATATCAAATTAAAGGCTTTAAAGATAACGCGAGTGGCACCCTGTACGAGATGGACGAAAATAAGGATCATATTCCTCGTCAAAAAACCCTCTCACATAAAAAAAATTCTGTCGCAAGATATCTAAAAACCATTCACTAGGGTAGAGATTTTAACTAACTTTGACACACATAATCTTCAAAACTATCGACTTTTGAAGTAAGTTAGGTACCTTATAATAATATGATGTAGCGTTCGTTTCATCCAAAAGTTGTCCAAGGTATGATTTCTTCTTATTTAGGCGGATGCGACCTTTCAATAGCTTGGTCCATCTACGTATCAACTGGGATAGTACTCAATGTTTCTGTCGCGGCATAATAGACGTAAAATTCCGTCAATGTTTGGGTGTTGGTGTTATCAATTTTGGTACGGTTGGGTACATTGTTTCACTTTTGGAGGTGGATTGTCAATTGTCACAAAGAAGTGAGTCTTCTCCCGTGTGTGAAGGCAGACACACACGTATTTTTTTTTGAAACCAAAAATGTTTTAATTCTCTTGGCGGCATTGTGAAATTGTGCTGGAGAAAGGAGTTTAACTGAGTGTATCTCACTCCCCATACTTCACAGAATGTATTATTTCTGAGGATGCCTCAGATGAAAACGGATTTGTGAAACCTAGCAAGGTGAGCATGCATTCCCGGTTTTTTTGCCATTCTTTTATTTCCCACTTCTCTTCTGGCAATTTTTCAATCTCACCCATTGTTTCAGGGTTTTTTCTTAACACGTAATTTGAACCAAATGAATGTGTTGATTTGAGTATCAAAATTCTACAACCTATCCTGTCTACTATTGATGTTTGGCGACGTGAATCACGTGGGTGATCCGCAACGTTATCAATCCCCGGTCCCCTTTTTGGTTATTGCTCAAGATCTGGAAGTACTGTTGAGTGACGAGTCTGGGGTTAGCTCGTGACGTATCCCAGCCGCATTCCAAGAAAAAAGATCAAAAATCAGGAGCCAGGAGTCTGGAACAATTAACAGGCCAGTCGTTTTAATTATCTTTATCCAATCCATTTCGCCAATTTCAATCAGATTACCATTTCAATAATTTTTTCTTTTTAACTAATTAAATATTAAATATCAACTACATCGAATGCTGCCTAATATCTTATATTTTTATATCAACATTGTCACCCATAAAAACATTATCTTTGCGTAGAAAGATCTACATATTTTTATTGGTTAATTATTCTAAATTATTTGTACACTGCGCGGTACGATTTAACTATTTTTGTTCAATCACTCTGCCACTATATCTGTGAAACATAGCGCAATCCCCAAATCGTTCGAACGTATTTGCCCCTGCGACTTGATCCATTTTATCCGTAATTTTATCATTGATATTTCACTTCGTACCAACCAGTAATTTTCTGCCAACCAACGCTATTTATAAATTGAGATTTCATTCAAATTCTACCATTTTAACTCCTTGATTTTGGAGAATTAGTAAAATATCATATTATATCAAATTTCATGTTAGAGCATCATTTATTTGGAGTGAATAAAGTAATGTTATTTGTGGACTATAAAGGTGTTCTTTTTTTGATGAGTCTGGTTAACGGAAACAAATTCCTATAATCAAACAGGTTTCTTAGTTTTGCCTAATAAAAAAACTGAGTGGCGCCTAATCGGGATTTTATAAGTAAGTATTAACTATCTAACAGTAAATTGATCAGCTGGCCATTATCCACGAACTCCAAGCCTACCGACACAGAGCTGCCGTATGCAAAAATAGTACGTGATAATAATTGATTATTTAACGCGCTACAAAAGTGGCGACCAACGTGTGAGCCTGGCTGAATTGTTTTGTTTTTTACTGAACTCATGGAATTTGTTTTGGTGACTTGATTCTTCAAATAAGAATAATAGTTGGATGCTTTTTCTTATCGCTAAAATGCTTTGAATTTATTAACTTTTGATTTTTGATTTAAACATTTAAACATTTTACATATAACGTGTTTAACAAGGAACCCTTGCTAGCATATCTGCCTATTCTGACCTTGAGGGTATTTTTTTTGCGGGCGTTTGACTGTTTATATTTGTTGAGCGATACAGTGTGTATTGGACATTTTTTATTGCGGTTATTTTTGGTTTCGCTGAGAAACATTTCACTTTTTTATAATTATTGCTTGTTACTGACCCTTTTGAGTTTGATTTTCTTATCACGATGGACATGTATGGCTTTCAACCCAATCACCTTGTTGAGCATGAGCTTGATTATGAATTGAAAATTCGATTGCTTGCTACAGCTAGGAATGTCGCAGACAAGAGGAAGATTTTGGGAAAGGTTTTTAGAAAGGAACAGTCAAACCCTGGTTCGTCTATTATATTAAGCGAGGTAAATTTGGATTTCACTCAGGAACGCTCTGAAATTAAGAAAAGTTTAGATTCAATTGAAAAAATCATTGAGGATTTTGAAGGTAGTTCCACGGATTCTGCTTTTCTTCGTATGAAGTCTAGGTTATCGCACGTTTTTGGAAGGGCTAGACGCATTCCTGTACCCACTGAATTACCTGATGAGACCAAATCCTATATTCAGGAAACGACCGCTACTTGTATAAAACTCGAATCAGATCTTTACGACAAACTTTCTTCAGCCTCTGAGGTTGAATCTACCCCAGTCAACAATGTTCCTGTGATAAATGTTGCAGCCCCTGTTGTCCACTGTGCAACCCGTAACATTCCCATTAGTGAGTGGCAGGTCAAATTCAATGGAGATCCGAAAAAGTTGTATTCCTTTTTAGAGAGAGTTACAGAATTAGCCGAAGCTCGTGGTTTTTCGGAGAATGATCTTTTCCATGCAGCCGTTGATTTCTTCATTGGAGATCCTTCGTTTGGTACCGTAGTATAAAGTCTACTTTGAATGATTGGAATTCCTTAGTCTGTCGATTAAAGAGAGATTTTCTTCACGATGATATTGATGATGAGATTTGGGATCAGATCAGAAAGCGTAAACAAAGGAGGAACGAGTCTACCGTGATTTTAATAGCCCACTTGGATGCTCTTTTTTCCAGACTTAGTCGTCCACCAGCTGAAACTTCCAAAGTTAAATTCATAAGGAACAATCTTCTTCCAGATTTTATTGATAGGTTGGCATTAATGGATATTCCTTCAGTGCTACAGCTTTCGGAACTTTGCCGGAAATTAGAGGAGTCTGATTACGTCAAAAACAAGAATAGGGTTCGAGAGAGTGTTTCTGTGTTGGATGGTCCTAGTAATGAAGTTCAGAATCTCCGCTCAAGGAATAGATCATCACAAAATTTTTCACGTCCCAACAATCCTCCTAAAAATCATAACCGTCGCCAAGGTTCTTCAAATGAAGTTTACAATGAACCCAGTACCTCGAGAAGGGTGTCAGATCCGTCTTCGGTTAATAAACATAAAAAGGTGGTAACCTGTTGGAATTGTCAATTGCCAAATCATACATTCTTCGATTGTAAGGCTCCTAGAGGCATTTTCTGTTACAAGTGTGGTGAGCAGAATGTCAAGTCGACAGACTGTAAGAATTGTACAAAAAACGAGTGAAGGTGGTGACTCAAGGAGGCCGTTTCACTCTACCTGTTTCTTCAGCCTCTAAGCTTTCCAAATTTGATGAGTCCGACTGGAAAATTTGGCTTGATAAAGTTTCATCATTTATGAAAAATCCCATTGCTGTCGGTGAGGATCATATATCTCCTCTCTTTGTTAATAAACCCCTTGATAATAGACCCTACCTTGTTGTCAAATTATTTGATATTGAGATAACAGTTTTACTTGATTCTGGAGCTACTTCTTCTGTTGTAGGTAACAAAGGCCTGATTATTTTGGATAAACTTGGATTGGTAGTTACCAATTCTTCAGTAGAGAATATTTGCACAGCAGATGGTAAAAAGCAGGTTGTTCAGGGAACAGTTGATTTGCCAATTTTTGTGGATGGCGTTTGTAGAGTCATCAGTGCTTTGGTGGTACCCTCTTTGGCACAGGCGTTTATTTTTGGTTGTGACTTCGCAAAACAGTTTGGTTTGTTAGTTGACTTTAAAGAGGATTCCTGGAACATTCATACCAATCATAGTAACTCTTATCTCCCTGTTTTGGAGAGTATTTCTTCTAACTTGGATAACTGTTGTCCCACCTTGTATTCTTTGGATGATCTTTCTGTGGTTCAACGAACTGATGCTCAGGATTTGATTTTCTCTTTTGGTGAAATCAGTAGTAACGATAGACTTGGTAGAACTGACAAGATTTGTTGTACCATTGATACAGGCGATGCTTCCCCTTTTAAAAGAAGACCTTTTCCAATGTCACCCTATATGTCCACTATTCTCAATAAAGAGCTTGATGAAATGTTGAAACTTGGAGTAATAGAGCCCTCAACAAGTCCTTGGTGTTCCCCTGTACTTCTTGTGAAGAAGGCCAATGGAGAAATGCGTTTTTGTTTCGATGGTCGTCCCCTTAATGAGGTTACTAGGTCTGACAGCTACCCGTTGCCTAATATTGATCGTATTCTCTCTTCTTTGCGCGATGCAAAATTCATTTCATCTATCGATCTGCGAAAAGCTTTTTGGCAAATTCCTCTAAACGAGTCTTCTAGGGAAAAAACCGCTTTCGCAGTGGTTGGTAGAGGTCTTTTCCAGTTTGTTACTATGCCTTTTGGGTTGAAAAACGCCGCTCAGACTCAGCAACGGTTGGTTGATGCCATATTTGGTCCTCGTTATGAGCCCAATATTTTCACTTATTTGGACGACATTCTAATAGTTTCTTCCGATTTTCATTCTCACATAAATCTTTTATATGAAGTCAAAGATAAACTCAAAGAGGCAGGACTGACGGTTAATTTGGATAAGTGTGATTTCTTCAAAACTTCTCTTAAGTTTCTTGGTTACATCGTGGGTTCGAATTCTCTTAGGACCGACCCAGAGAAAGTTTCTGCTATGGTAAATTATCCTCGTCCAAAGACTACTACGGAAATCAAGCGTTTTGTGGGTCTCTGCTCATGGTACCGGCGCTTCATCAAAGATTTTTCAACTCTCATGTCTCCCATCAACGATTTGTTAAAGGGTAGGAAAAAGGGTCAGTCAATAAAATGGTCAGATGTCGCCGAATCTTCCTTTGTCCAGATCAAACAGTTATTAGTTTCTTCCCCCATTCTTTCACAACCCGATTTCTCTAAAAAATTCTGTATTCAGAGCGATGCTAGTGACACAGGACTAGGTGGTGTTCTCACTCAGATTATTGATGGTGAAGAAAAAGTCATCGCTTATGCGAGCCGTTCCCTTTCTAAGGCTGAGAGGAATTATTCAGTTGTTGAGCGAGAATGTCTTGGAGTTTTATTCAATATAGAAAAATTTCGTCCCTACGTTGAAGGCGCCGAATTCACTGTAATTACAGACCATTACAGCTTGTTATGGCTCAATTCTTTGAAAAACCCTAGTGGAAAGCTTGCTCGCTGGTCTATGCGTCTGAGACAGCATAGCTTTGATTTGGTACACAGGAAAGGTTCCCAAAATATTGTCCCTGATGCTTTATCTAGATCTCTTCTCGTTTGTGACGATGATTCCCCTGATTCAATTTCCGGAGAGATAGTGATTGGTGAGGTTGATGTTGATCGTATAGACCCGTATTTTGACAATCTTCGTTCAAAGGTTCGTGAACACCCTGATGAATATCCCCAATTCAAAGTCGAAAATGATTTCGTTTACAAATTTATCCCCAATCGTCTTCCAATGAAAGTTAATCTTCCAGAATGGAAACTGTTGGTTCCGAAACCACAGAGGAAGGAAGTCATCGATTCTCATCATAGCCCCCCTAATTGTGGTCATTTTGGTTTTCATAAAACACTCAGTCGACTCCAAGAACGTTACTATTGGCCAAAAATGCGCCAGGATGTGTTGAGATTTGTGAAATCTTGTTTAGTTTGCGGTTCTCAAAAGGCTACTAATACAGCTGCTATGGGTTTGATGGGCAAAGAAAAAGAGGTGTCTTATCCATTTCAAGTGATTGCAGTGGATTTGATAGGTCCATTTCCCCGATCTAGAAAAGGTAATAAGTGGATCCTGGTAATATCGTGTTGGTTTTCTAAGTATACCATGATTTTTCCCTTGAGAAGTTCCAAGACTCAATATGTCGAACAAATTTTGGAGGATAGAGTTTTTTCAGTACATGGTTCTCCTTCCCTTCTGATCTGTGACAATGGTAGTCAGTTCACTTCAAATTCTTTTAAAAATTTGAGTAAGAAATACAGTTTCAATATTCGCTATAATCCCCATTATTCACCTCAGTGCAACTTCGTCGAAAGGAACAACCGTACTATTGGTACCGCAATACGCAGCTATGTTGATTCTCATGACAACTGGGATCAAAACATTCCTCAAATTCAGTTGGCTATCAATACCGCTAAGCACGAAGTAACTGGTTTCACCCCGTCATTTTTAGTCTATGGAAGACACATACCCCTATCAGGAAATTTTTATAAGGATTTGAACCTTGATATCCGGGTGGATCATTTGATTTGTCCAGGAGATAGGAATGGTTATGCTGAAAATCTCATCGCTTTGAAGGATATTTTCATCGATGTCCGTCGTCGTCTTGATGTTGCTTATGAAAGAAATTCCAAGGCATATAATTTGCGTAAAAGAGATGTTTCCTTCGTCGAAGGTGATCACGTTTGGCGAAAAAACAAAGTTTTGTCCAACGCTGCGGAAAAGTTCACGTCTAACTTAGTTCCTAAATATGTACACTGTATCGTTCGCAAAAAATTGTCAAACGTTGTTTATGATTTAGTTAAGGAAGACGGTTCTAGCTGTGGTAAATGGCACATAAAAGACCTAAAACCTTTCTTTGGTTCCACCGCTAGTGATTCCGATTCCTCGGAAGAGTAATGACTATTACTACTATTATTGATTATTTTGCTCCCTGTCGTTCAGACAGATATTCTGGTTTGAAGACCTATTTTGTCTTCCTGTTACATGTCTTTTTAGACTATATATTTTTTAGTGTTTTCTGCAAACACTTTGCTTTTGCTCATTCAAGTACCCTGAAAATTGACCAGTAAATACAATTTGGTTTCTTACTGAGTCTCAACTATGTTGGATTTTATGAGGACTACTCAAGTAAGAATCGGTTTTCCTTGCCCCGTTTTTCGGCTCTGTAGCGTAGGTTCATACCGGCAAATTGCTTTTACTCAAGTCACTAATCACTCCCTTTTCCCTTAAATTTCAGTGTCACTCATTACTTGGCTTCATCTGGCACAACGAAATTTCGTAGTTAAGTTACTATAGGTTAGTTTTTCATAGTTTAGGTTCTCTTTTAAGATATTTGTCCAACCTTTCTCGATTAGACCTACCGATTTTGTCCCTACCAGATTTGACCTTACCGAACATGACTCCTTTTGGACGGGTGATACACGTAGTTATCAAGAGTTGAGAAATTGTTGTGACTGAAAACCCGATTTAATTTATATTTGGTTATTTTAATGATTAGTCTTTAAAAGGTGTTATACTTATTCAATTCACTCAAAATGTGGTTAGCTTTTCGCTAATCCTCCTTTCGATTTCCTTCTACAGTTTTGTTTTGTTCATGTTGAACATAAAATTGACTTTGTCAATTTCTTTTTTAGGAAGGGGGTAAATGTAGCGTTCGTTTCATCCAAAAGTTGTCCAAGGTATGATTTCTTCTTATTTAGGCGGATGCGACCTTTCAATAGCTTGGTCCATCTACGTATCAACTGGGATAGTACTCAATGTTTCTGTCGCGGCATAATAGACGTAAAATTCCGTCAATGTTTGGGTGTTGGTGTTATCAATTTTGGTACGGTTGGGTACATTGTTTCACTTTTGGAGGTGGATTGTCAATTGTCACAAAGAAGTGAGTCTTCTCCCGTGTGTGAAGGCAGACACACACGTATTTTTTTTTGAAACCAAAAATGTTTTAATTCTCTTGGCGGCATTGTGAAATTGTGCTGGAGAAAGGAGTTTAACTGAGTGTATCTCACTCCCCATACTTCACAGAATGTATTATTTCTGAGGATGCCTCAGATGAAAACGGATTTGTGAAACCTAGCAAGGTGAGCATGCATTCCCGGTTTTTTTGCCATTCTTTTATTTCCCACTTCTCTTCTGGCAATTTTTCAATCTCACCCATTGTTTCAGGGTTTTTTCTTAACACGTAATTTGAACCAAATGAATGTGTTGATTTGAGTATCAAAATTCTACAACCTATCCTGTCTACTATTGATGTTTGGCGACGTGAATCACGTGGGTGATCCGCAACGTTATCAATCCCCGGTCCCCTTTTTGGTTATTGCTCAAGATCTGGAAGTACTGTTGAGTGACGAGTCTGGGGTTAGCTCGTGACGTATCCCAGCCGCATTCCAAGAAAAAAGATCAAAAATCAGGAGCCAGGAGTCTGGAACAATTAACAGGCCAGTCGTTTTAATTATCTTTATCCAATCCATTTCGCCAATTTCAATCAGATTACCATTTCAATAATTTTTTCTTTTTAACTAATTAAATATTAAATATCAACTACATCGAATGCTGCCTAATATCTTATATTTTTATATCAACATTGTCACCCATAAAAACATTATCTTTGCGTAGAAAGATCTACATATTTTTATTGGTTAATTATTCTAAATTATTTGTACACTGCGCGGTACGATTTAACTATTTTTGTTCAATCACTCTGCCACTATATCTGTGAAACATAGCGCAATCCCCAAATCGTTCGAACGTATTTGCCCCTGCGACTTGATCCATTTTATCCGTAATTTTATCATTGATATTTCACTTCGTACCAACCAGTAATTTTCTGCCAACCAACGCTATTTATAAATTGAGATTTCATTCAAATTCTACCATTTTAACTCCTTGATTTTGGAGAATTAGTAAAATATCATATTATATCAAATTTCATGTTAGAGCATCATTTATTTGGAGTGAATAAAGTAATGTTATTTGTGGACTATAAAGGTGTTCTTTTTTTGATGAGTCTGGTTAACGGAAACAAATTCCTATAATCAAACAGGTTTCTTAGTTTTGCCTAATAAAAAAACTGAGTGGCGCCTAATCGGGATTTTATAAGTAAGTATTAACTATCTAACAGTAAATTGATCAGCTGGCCATTATCCACGAACTCCAAGCCTACCGACACAGAGCTGCCGAATGCAAAAATAGTACGTGATAATAATTGATTATTTAACGCGCTACAATGAAAAAATCGTGATACATAATTTTGAGCAACTCAAATGATTCTAAAATTCAACTATTACTTATGACTCCCTGAATAAATGAAAATATTCAAATACGTCTTATGAAGGTACTTTGAGGCGTGAAAATATCTCACACATCAGCAGTTGCAAAGGGATTAATGTAGTAATCTAATCCTATGCTTTCTTTGGACCTTGAGTCCTTGAGTAGAAGATAACCTATTCGTAATAACGTTTTGTACTTCAGATCATTAGCATAAAATAGTAGGTGAAATATGTTATACCTACTCAATATACTGACCTCATTATCTAACTCGTGTAGTGAATGTAAATCAATTCATATTTCCATTTAAAATCAAATCTTTAACAAGTATCCAAACAAAATAAAGTGATAACATGAACGTTTGACACCTTAACGGCATGTTATTCGGGGCTGTTGAGACGATACGTTAAGTTAGAATATAACAGGCGGAAAATAACAGTATGTGTTATGAAAATCGTTCGATCATACGGATTTGCCGCGTTGCTGTTAAAACTCGGCTTAACATGTATGTTACGGATAACGTGAACGTTCAATCATAGGACCCAATAAGGCGTACAAAAAATTCTGGTGAAAATGCTTATAATATTGATTATTATTGATATTATATTTATATTGATCCAGGAATCGTTTTTGAAATTTGAAACAACTGCCAAAAAAGTTGAAAACCTGTGAATCCTGTGATAACAAAATAAGTTTGAGCGTTTGGAGACAACAAAGATGTTTTATGACTTTTGAATTATTATCAATTAAACTCTTTTAACATTTTATTTATTATACGTAACATATTCCTGGAAAATGAAAATACGTGATTAGGAAAAATTACCAGAATGGTCGATTATATCGGAATGAACAGGAGTTTTCAAAAAAGTTCTTTTATGCAAGTTTTGAAGCTTTAAAGAATCTGTTCAAAATAATTGGTAGGTACAGTGGAAAGCATATGAATTCGCACACACAGTTATTTTTTGACAACCCTCGTGATATGCATAGGTGAAATAAACAAACACACATGTGATCTGCTAGAACGTTTCACTGCCTCTGATCACGTGTCGTTTGTTTACTTCGATGATTTTTGGTTTTAAACCATGAATAACAAAAACTATCAAGCCACCGCGGTGAGTATTGTAGTATCTGCGCTGGAATTTGTTTGAGGTGATACATATTTAGTAATCTGATATAAAACAGATCCAATTAATGTATTTTTTATTACCTTCTTATATTTTCTTTTCTGCATGGATATCTTACATACTAGCCAATAATTCAATTGCCCTTCGCCCTTCGCATCACTGGATAATATATTTGAGAAACCATACATCTTGTTGTATTAAGATTATTTGAACTAAGCTGAAATAATCATTCCCAAAACCAAAAAACAACTATTTTGTTTACTTATGACTTCTCATTTTGACAAAAGTGATATGTTACTAAGACAAAGTTTGGCATTTTACGAGGGTTGTTTAAAATATTGTGTGAAAATTCAAATGCTTTCCACTGTACCTATCTATGGGTGAGTTCATTTTATTTTTAGTATAGAGCTGTCGGAAATTGAATTACAATTATTGAAAAATGTAATTTAATTACTTTTTGCCAATTGAACTACTTTGATTGAATTACTTTTTGAAAGAAGTTATTGTAATTGTTTTTTTTCAATTACTGGGATAAAGAAATTGTAATTAGTAATTGGTGTCGGTAATTGAATTACTTGAAAAGTAATTCAATTATTTTCAGAGTAGTTCAACTACTTCAAAACGTAATTGAATTACTTTAAGAATAATTATTGCATTACTTGACTTTCACAATAATTCATTTAACAACTTTAGAAAAAGAATTACTATATTGCTTTTTTATGACAAAATACCAACAGGTATACAGTGTGTCCCCGGATCGACCACTGACCTAAAATAAGGCATGAATGAAAACGACAAAAAAATTTGAATTGAAATTTAATCTTCTGAGATAGAAACTAATATGTGTCTTTATTTTAGTTTGGAAAAATCAAGTATGTCTTGGAAATTAACCTAGAAACTATTTTTCGCACTAGTAAAGTGCTTCTTCTAAAGAAGCTCCGACAAAATGTTTTTGAACAAAGTTGTTCAGAATAAAAAAGTGAGTTGCAAAATGTCAAATCCCTATGCCTACTTTGATTTTTTGAAGATATTATAAAAGTTTATCACCAAAAACTTTTTAAATGATGAATTACGCAATTTTGCAAATGAAAAACGAATATTCAAATAAAAAAAACAATACTTTAACCTGCGGGGTAACTTTGATTAAAAAAAACTTATTTTAATCTTCTATTTATTTTATAGTTTTTTTTTTTAATTTTCGAAAAATTTAAAAAAACCTTCAAAATTGGGCAAATACGTGGGAGTCAAAGCTGATCAAAGTAACCCGCCGCAGGTCAAAGTATCCCCATTCTTCGGTATGTTAGTTTGGGTGTTTTCTCTCCTGATTACAGAATACGATGTATGTTTAACTGTTGTACATAATATTCATTTTTTGATGGATAGCACAAGGAACACACCCACACTAATTATTATTTACTTTTTGCTTCATATTTTTATCATATTACTCAAATGTAATCCACTCAGGATTTGAGTATTTCAATCACTTTTTAAGTAATTCAAGTACTAAAAAAGTAATCCAATTATCAAAAAATAATTCAATCACTTATAAAAGTAATCGAATTAAAACCAGTTATTGGAATAGGTACGATAATTTCGTGAAGAATCAATTACTTTTAGTCGTAATTGATAATTGAATTACTTTTGTCATACTCAAGGTAAATGGTAATTGTAATTGGATTACATGTTAAAAGTTATCGCGACAGCTCTGGTTTGGTACATGTATCTCGGAAACTATAGTAGATACGAGAAAGTTTAAATGCAAAGATTTGCAGTTTTGTAAGCTTTACTCAGAACCATTTCAAGTTTTGAAAAATACGACAGTTATCAAAAGATATTTCAAAAAAACTCTAGCACCGCGAGTTATAATTGTAGGAGAAAATGTTAAATACAAAGTTTTAGGAAATTCTACACTGAATGACAGATATTTTTGTGCTTTGAATATTACCGGAATCAACCATTAAAATCGGTCCAAGTGGATTTATCCTAGCTTGCAGTCTGCTATCATATGGACTTTGTTCAAATTACTTTTGTAAAGTAATATATTTTGACTCTATATTTTGATTTTTTTTAAAGAAATCTTCCCGTCTTATATCAATAACTAGAGCTGGTGGTTGAAAATTGTCTTTGAATTTTCAGTGAGTGTAGTAGATGCATTATTGCATGCATTGTTATTTTTTTTTTTTTAATATAGATACCATGTTAAATTTCACCAATATTAAAAAGATATTTTTCTTTTGCGATTCAAACGATATATCATTATAGGGTTATTTTGAAAATAAAGTTTTTATGGGCGATTTTTGTTTGTTTTTATTCACCTAGGAAATCCAGTTACCTATGGAAAAAGAATAATAGATTGAATAAAGCACTGATGGAACGGTTACCTTTCTTAGACACTGGTAAAATGGAAGGGTGAAATTTATGTTTCTTTGGCACTCTCAACGCTGAGAAGTACCAGCCTCTTCAGCATTTCTCTGGAGCAGATTCTGGGATTTTCAATTACAATTATTGCTGAAACATTCATCCCTGCAGCTTCATTTCGTCTAAAATTATTTTCATTTTTTTGGTTTGAAAAACTACCATTGATTCCCAAGTTATCATAATAAAGCCTCTTCAAAGTTGACAATTATGGCTGTCGATGTTCAAAATGTCTGTAAAAAAATTCTCAGCATATCTTACAACATTTTTATTGCATTGTATGTACTGTTTGTTCAACGCTTTTTTGCGGTTACGTCATAATCTTCTGTCTCTCTCGTACACATTTACAAAAATTTCACGTGTGTCTGGACGAGGGTGGTTCTAATCAATTTGACAAATGTCACGTATAGAGCGATCAATCTACGACATACTAGCCAACGTCAAATACTGTGACGAAACCACAGGAAAGCATTGAAAAAACAGTAGCACTCCACAATATCGCGTTTTTTTAAATAAAAATCTCCATTTTAGCAAAAAAACTTTTTGAACCAAGTAAATCTTTAAAATAAATAGTTACGTGTCACTATGGTAGTCATATTTTTATTAATTCGCTTGTTAATTTAATAGTATTTTTCCATAAATAAGTAGATTAAATACTGAACTAACTAAAAATAAAACAAAAAACGCCGACAAAAACCTTATTTTTAAAAATAACCCTATCATATGATATATCGTTAGAATCGCAATAAAATTCTCTATTCAAGAATAGTAAAATTAAACATGGTTTTTCATATTTTCGGAATTGACTAGTGCACTGTCTAGACAGATTCCCAATAAAAATTGCTGCACTGTCCAGCATGCGGGGTGCGTTGTCGAGCTAGACGGAACCGCAAAATACCGACAGTGCGAGAAGTCTACCTATATTGAGTGGCGCTGCTGTCTACCTATATTGAGTTGACAGTAATTATCCTAATACATCATGATTTTCTAAAGTAAGAAGTAGGCCCAATAAAAATAAGACAAACATTTTCCATTAACATGGGTCCGAAAAAGCGTCCTTTCGGAGATATTGTTTGATCTGAAAGTTCAATTTCTATTTTTGTCAAAACATAATTAGATACTTGTCTTAAAGTCTAATAATTGAAGTCTTTTGGAACAGAGGTTTATCATTATAATTTGATATTATTCTTTTAATTCCTTTTTAATTGAGAAAAGTTAAATGGATATATGTTTTGTTTTATTGAGCATTGCTGATTATCAATACATATACTCAATTACCAAATATTTCCAACACGTCAATTTTGTTCGTAATAACAATATAAACATATTGCCGTTTAATTTCCTAAGTTTGAGTCTCATGCAATAACATGAGTGTTTTATTGTGTTTTTGATCTGATAGTTGAAAAATAATTTATTTTAAGAAACAGAATAGCCGAAAATTATGAAAACTTTATTACTGGACTGCAAAACTACCAGTAAATGAATTCTATAATGTGATTGAAAACTCATTTTTTCGCTCTCATTTGACTTTCTTTCCCGAAAACTTATTCGTGCAAAGACGAACAATATGTGACAGGTTCAATCAGAATAGATTTAACCTTAAACGATTTCCCCAATGGTTTTGGGACACCGTTTGGTTTGTCAAAATAGACCAATTGGTTGATTTTTTACATTTTTTGAATTCAAAAAATTCTTCTTTCTTCTTGAAATTGTGTCGCCCACTTTATTGTCAATAGGAACTTATTCAGTGGTAATCGTTGTAATTTTGATATTTTGGAGTTTCTTTGACTTTACACAACATGAATAACATTATAGGAAATAAGGAAATGGTAAACAAGCCAGAGCAGAAATTTTCGAATTTTGAATTTAACTTTATAGGTTATATTTATATTCATAGTTAACATGACAACAACGGACAGCGCATGTTGGAGAGAGCAGCAACTTTTATTGGGAATCTGTCTAGACAGTGCACTAGTCACTTCCTTTAAGGAAGACATATACTGTATTATGTTAATAACATAATATGTCAAAAATGACGGGTATGACGAGAATGTTTTAATGTAATTTTATTTAGAGTAGAATTCCCTAAGACTTTTGTATTTAACATTTTCTGCCACAATTATAAATCGCGGAGCTAGGGGCGTTTTGAAAATTCGCCGAAAATCAGTTTATTGGAATATCTTTTCACAACTGTCGTATTTTTCAAAACTTGAAATGGTTTGGGCTGGTTTGGCTGAGTAGAGCTTACAAAACTGCAAATCTTTGCCAATTAAAACTTTCTCGTATCTGCTATAGTTACCGAGATCCCTGTACTAAACGTAAAAAAACTCTCCCATAAATAGATACCAATTATTTTCAACAGATTTTTTAAAGGCCCAAAACTTATATACAAGAACTTTTTTGATAACTCCTGTAAATTCCGATATAATCGACCGTTCTGGTAATCTTTCCTAACCATGTATATTATTCATCTCCCAACAATATGTTACATATAATAAATAAAATGTGACATACAAAAGTTAAAACAGTTTAACTGATTAAAAGTGGCAAAACATCTTTGTGGTCTCTAAACGCTCAAACTCATCTTGTTATCACAGGATTCACAGGTTTTCAACTTTCTTGACAGTCTATTCAAATTTCAAAAACGATTGATTAAAAGCATTTTTACCAGAATTCTTCTTACACCTTATTATATTTTTATAAATCCATAGGAATGTGTAGTTTCATGTACCCAGAGAACAACTTCAAAAACTAAACTTACATACTCATTTTGTCAAAATATTTCTCTACTTTGTTGAAGAAATATCTGCTACAAAAAATACATTGTTGAAGGTTGTCTATTTTATCAAAAACTAAACAGCCCCAGATATTTAAAAATCCTGCGAAAATGTTTCGATCGAATAAGTACGGCATCAGTGTAATCATATGGGAGCTACATCCAGTCGTTTCTTTCAAACGGGAGCTACAATCAACCGCGGCTGATATCAGCTATCAGCACGGACTTAAATTTAAATATAAAATGGACTGGTAATACCATGTTAAGAAATGTACAACACACTGGGGGCTGCCATATTGCTTTTTTCTTGGAGGTATATTTATGTTGGTAGCATTGAAAAACCGGCAAATTTGATTTAATCATGTTTGTTTCGAAATAACTCTTATTCTAAACAAAATAAGTATTATAAAACATTGATATATTGTTAGGACACGCTCATACAAGTTTATTATAATGTTTAAACCTTGTAATTGTCGTTACTTTTGCATAACATGGTCATATCGCTATTAGTTGGTGTTATGTGACGGATTGTGACTTGATTCGTTTTTAAATGATTTTTATTCAAAAATGGTTCACAGACGTATCGAATTCAATCAATCAACTCATTCCATTTCTATTATTTTATCGTCTTCCAGCGGCGACTGACATAATATCTGGTGTTAGACGTGTTCCGTAATCACGTCGTCCAATTTTTGTTCGGATCGGTAGAATGCTTCAACAGTTGGGTTGACTACCTTCAAACCAACCAACTTTGTAATAGGATCTTTATTTCTATAGATTTATACCTGGGTATACCTAATATTGTTTGCATTACAGCCATTATATACCGTCCGTTAAACATGCGAATATCTAAATGATAACAAACTAACTATAAATATAACACCTATCACCTGCGATAAGACAAGAAAATACCTGCTCTGTTATGGAAATTTTTGCAGCTCTTAACAAAACCATAATTTTTTACATGTACAGGGTTATTCATTATATTTTGACACCCATCTACAGCTCTTATTGCGAGTGATAAAAAAAACTTTAAATACAAAAGTTTTGGTTATGGGGGTTATGTAGAAAACATGTAGCTTCGTTTTTAATGGAATGTTGATAGTTTATATGATTAAGTTAGTGTTGTGAATATTTGTTGTAGTTTAAAAAAATATATTTTTTGAATTCAAATAGTTTCAAAGTGACTGAACCAAATGCCTACAAACCATATATATTTGAAATCAGATTAAAGAGATCTTTCATTTTAGGCGATAATATACAGGGTGTTCCATTTAAAAAAATATGACTTAATGAATTTTTTCTATGTTATGATTTCGATTTGTTGATTCCGCTATCACCAGAAGATACTGCGTGAAAAAAAAACAAAACTTTTGTATTTAAAGTTTTTTTCTATCACTCGCAATAAGAGCTGTAGATGGGTGTCAAAATATAATGAATAACCCTGTACCTATATAGTTCAAAACGAATTAGATAAACGAATTACTCGAAATGTGTAATAAAAAAGAGAACTGTACAAGTCACAATTTGAAAACTGCTAAATATCACCCTTCCGCATAGGTAGTTGCACTGTTTGTTAGATCAAATTTGTGATCCAAATTCAAAAACTAAATCCAAATCCCACAGAAGATACATTGTAATTTTACTTCGAAGTGGAAGTGACAGATTTTCGCTTGTCAAACGAGAATCATATGCTACCATCCACATTGAATTTGGCATATAACTATTGCCAACATAAAAATACCTCCACGGAAATCCAATATGGCCGCCCCCATGATGTCGCAAGATCAGTATACAAGAGGTTGCCTCACTTTGCCTGAGGTAAAGACGGAAGGGGGGAAATATGACGTCATTTGTGGATAGCGGTCTGACACAGTCCGCGTTCTGACATTTGAGTGTCATTCCTGTCATGCAATTGAATCGGACTGCATCATGTCGTGTCATGTGTCATTACTGTCATTCGATCAATGATTGATAAAACGTTGAATTTCTTGCTAATTTGATCATTTAAATCGAAATAAAATATTAATAGAGGTGTAAAATTATCTTTTGGGACATTATTATTGTATATTATTGGTCAAGGAAGCGAAAATACTGTTCCAAATGTGAGTATTTTCTATATGTATATTCAAAACATCAACCCTCAGATTTCCACAACTTTTTAACTATTATTTTATATTAGTCCTGCCTAAATATACTGAGAAATCTACTATTGAAATATAATGAAAGCTAGATTTAGGTAGAATAGAATAAACAGTTGAACACATGTAAACAAACTCTATTATGATCATTTCTAGACACACCTACCTTTAAAACACTATATTTGATAGACAAATCCAAGGATAAGACACTTATAAACAGTTTTCAAAACGTAAATGGATGATTTCACAAAAGAAAAACCATCGACAGCAAAAAATCTCTCGTCCACCTGGAAATAAATAGTGAGTTTATGATATTGATGAATGACATTCTTGATTTTATGATGGAATGGTTCGAGAAATGGCCGCAGTGGCGCTACAGTAGACACAAATGACGTCATGACCGTAAAAGTGAGGCAACCTCTTATATAGAAACCTTGATGATGTCGTACGAAATCTGAAGGTTAGCCATTAGTATTGGCAGGGTGTGGCTATCAGTCTGTCATTCCGACTTATATTTCGGAATTCCGACTTATAAGTCGGAATAAACGTTATTCCGACTTGTAAGTCGGAACTCAGATACAAAAAAAATATTTATAAGGTGACCCTTCTACGCTTTCGTAGCATCGAGTGTAACTGTAGGTAATATTTAGCATCTCGTATTATTATTATTATGTGAAAATTACGTTCTTAGGTTGAGGGTTCGAGGTTGTTTGGTTGGCGGTGGCTGCTGCCGTGTTTTTGTGAAATTGGTGTTTATTGTGTGATATTTTACCGAATGTTTCATTTATTTACAACTGTGGAAATGATTGATGGTTTTTGAAATGTATCCTTGATTAAAAAATACATGATATATAACAGACATATCAAAATCTGAATAACACACCGCAACTCATTGCTCTGTCGATACATCCATGAACACATGCTTCAAGTAGTTTCCCAAAAATATAAGATTTATGGGGTGAAACAGAGCTTCGCCGAAAGGTTCAAGTGATAACTTATTTTGAAACTCTTAAGTCCCTCATCATATCCCCTTAATTTGAAGAGGCTAACTTTTGCGGTTACTTCATTGAATCAGAAAAAATAAAAATAAATTAATAAATAAATAACATTTTGACAAGCTTGCATATCAACAGAAACGACAGCAGAGTCTTGAAACCCGGCAGTTGTAATCAGGGTCGAAAGGGCCTTCGAAACAAGTTACCACTCCATTCATTTTGGGGGTAAATCTCACCATCGCCCAGGTGAATTTGTGAAGAAAATAGCCGCAAAGTGTCCCTCTGAAGACAAAAATCGACAAGTATAAGCGCTTTCATTATTTTTTTTTCTTTGGAGGCCTATTATTTGGAGTGGATACTTTTAGCTGTGACTTCCTGTATGTACAGGATCAGAAATATTCAGTGTCATACCTACAGGCTCTCCTGTTGGAGATAGAAAAAAACTTTAAATGTAGGAGTTGTTAGGTTTTACCTGAAGCGTCAGAAAGTGAAATAAAAGTAGACAAGAAACGATCAGATAGTCAAGAAAAACTCATAACTTTGTTTTTTTTAGATGGAACACACCGTATATGTTACACTTTTTTGAAAGATCTTTTTATTCCGATTCCAAATATATATAGGGTGCCACAGATTCGAGTGCATGCATGGGGATCTCAGTTATTATAAGAGATACAGGGTCGATTAAATTGATTTGATGCAAAGTTGCGCATTTTTATGCTCAGCAAAATGTCATTTTGATATTTGGAAAATTCCCACTACTACCGAAGGTATTCGAAAAAAAAAACGAAATTTCGCAAAAACGTTATTATTATTTCCTGAGTTTATTTGGAAAGATATCTAAAAATGAAATGCACTTTCTCGATGCCACTTTCTCTCCTCTGGCGGTATCAAATCAAAAATCTGACGTTTCGCCTTTGAGCGTCCATCATCAGGTCAATTTTTTTAAATACGGACCTGGACTTTTTATTTTATTTTTAATTATCGTTTGACGTCCTTAATGCATTGATGTATCGTAACCATCGAAAAAAATACTCATCTGAAAAATCATACCAGAGAAAATTTGTTAGGCAACCCTTATAGTTGGGTTCATAAATCCATCTTTATTCTTATGAGAAAACCTGCACAACTAAACAGAACTAATTGACTGAACCAAAATCGAAATAACATCCAATAACGATTAAAATAGATCCACAAATGACATGGAGAATAAAAAAATCACACAAAAAAAACTGAATCAATTTCTGCTGAAGTGTTCAAAAATATTGCCATTTTAACAAAATAGATATTGAAAATAACAATAATAGGTGGATAATAATCAAAAATATTGGGGTTGCTAAGGCAACCCATCAATCGACGCCCTCATATAACCACCTCATTGCCTCAATGACGTCAAAAGATAAATAAAAATAATAAAATCCAGGTCCGTATTTAAAAAAATAAAGTTGATTATGGTAGCTCGAAGACGAAACGTCAGATTGTGAATTTGATACTACCATCTTGTGTAGGAGAAAAAGTGGCAATGACAAAGTTTAATTATTTTTAAATGACTTTTCAAACAAACGCAGGAAATAATAGAAACGTTTTCGCAAAATTTCGTTTTTTTTTCGAATATCTTTGGAAGTGATCGGAATTTCTCAAATTTCAAAATGGCATTTTGTTGAGCATGAAAATGCGCAACTTTGCATCCATTTAACCGACCCTGTATCTGTTATAATAACTGAGATCCACATGCATGCACTCGAATCTGTGGCACCCTGTATAGTTTGTCTATATTTGCATTAACCGTTTTTGAATTATTTCGGATTAAACGCTGCAACCGCTACCACACAGAATGCATAGTATAATATTGTGACGAGACCTGCTTTGTCCATACTTCTCGGAAAATTGAGACCACTGTGTGCGAACCGGATTATTCGACGGGACTCGCGAAGGTCGACGGTGAATCGAGATGCAAGCGGTGCAATTGCGAAGATTCGAGATAATGAAGCGATCAGCTATATAATGGGCGCGTTATGCGGCCAGTTTAATTTTAGTTCTATGAGTCGTGCTTTAATTAAATCGTTGAAAACATAAATAAATTGTTGGTTATGATATAAGTTGTTTGTTAATAGTGAGTGCTGTACATAGTGACTTAAAATAAATAAATTAAAACTGAACAGTGTTTTCTATAGCGAAAAATATGATATAATATGATATGATATGATTTATATTCGTTTTTCTATAGCACATAATTGTGTATTTTATAATTACTATTTTCTATCCAAACAAATTGTCGAACAATAATTATTGTTTCCAAGGCATACTATGCATTTTGTGTGGTAGCGGTTGCAGTGGTTTATCCGAAATAATTCAAAAACGGTTGATGCAAATATAGACAAACTGTATATTTTTGGAGTCGGGATAAAAAGATCTTTCAAAAAAGTTCAAAATATCCAGGTTGTTCCATTTAAAAAAACCAAAGTTATTAAATTTTCTTAACTATCTGATCGTCTTTTGTTTACTTTTATTTCACATTCTGACGGTTTAGGTAAAACCTAACAACTCCTACATTTAAAGTTTTTCTCTCCAACAAGAAAGCCTGTATGTATGACACTAAATATCTCTGAAAACCTTGTCCACAATCCTCAGGTTGTTTTTGAACTTCAAGATAATACTGAAAATGCAACCGAGCTCTTGATCCAATCATATCTAATTTTGAATACTTTACGAAAGGTTCTATTCGAGAGAGCATTGTTGAAAAACTATTACGAGTAATCTCCAATTCCCTCTAAATGGGAATTAAAGTATAACCCGAGAAAAACCAAACTAATAGAGAAGCGACAGCATCGGTGCCATTTTTGTATGCGCATGACCCAAATGTGTGGTAGAATGTGCCCGCCCACCGGAAAACGTTTTTAGTCCGTGAGCTTATTCAGTTTTTATTCGACCTATTGACTGAGGCGTATTTGATTGATATGATTGGATCGATCGAACTTATTACAAGATATGATCCGTATTCGATTGAAATTGAAATGGTTCAGTACCTGCACCACCTCTGAACAGATCTGTCGTCAAATTATTTACAGGATTAAAAAAAAAATTATTCGTTGAAATATACCAATTGAGATCTTATTGTTTAAAAAGTGGGCGATAAGATGAATTGAAAATTGAAAGTCTGATATCCATTTTTTTGTTTATTCATACACCACATTTGGTTCTTATTTTCGTGTTATTCAGTTTTCTGTATCAATAAATGCCATTCCGAATTCCAAGCTTGTATACAGGGTACGCCATAGTAAGTGGCCTAATAGAATATCTCAGGAAATAAAGCGATTGGGATTATGAAAATTTGTAGGGATAGATTTTCGGAGATGCTCTTTTTAAATAAAATAATAGTGACGTTGTGCAACTTCCGGCTATACCGGAAGTAAGTGTCAACTCGCTTGTTTCAAATGGAACACCCTATATATTATTACATTTTTGGATTGTAGGTAAAATTCAAGGCAGATTGGATGTATGATGACCTATACCCAAGTATAAGTGTTTTTGAAATATTTGAGTTTTTATGTCAGAAATGACGTTTGTAGGTTCCCATTTAAATGTAAATTTTTTGTATGAGAAAGCCTTTATTGTTTAATTTGTATTGGATTTCTTGTTGAAGGGGACCTACTTAAGATAAGATAAGATCAAAAATAAGATTAAGAAAACTGTCAAAAATCCATTTTTTCAAATGGAGACCCGCAATTTTTATCAAGTATTGAAAATGAAGGTGAGTTTGTGTAAGAATGTCCATTCCAAAAATTCTTATTTTAATTTTTTTCTTTTGAATTTTGGAATGGACAATATTTTATAAACTCTTCTTTATTTTCAATGCTCAATAAGATAAGATTATAAAAATTGGGGGTTTCCATTTGAAAAAATTGATTTTTGGCGGTTTTCTGGATTTTATTTTTGGGCCACCCTGTAATGATATTTATCAGAATATTGTGAAACATCTTTCAAAGTAGGTCCCTTTCAACAAGAAATCCGATACAAATTAAACAATTAGGGCTTTCTTAAACGAAAAATACACATTTAAATAGGAACCTGCAAACGTAATTTTTGACATAAAAACTCAAAGATTTCAAAAACGCTTATACTTAGGTATAGGACATCATACATCAAATCTGTCAAGAATTTTACATAGAATTCAAATACGTAATAATATATAGGGTGTTCCATTTGAAACAAGCGAGTTGACGCCTACTTCCGGTACAACCGGAAGTCGCGTTACGTCACTATTATTTCATTTGAAAAGAGTATCTCCGAGAATATCTTCCTACAAATTTTCAGAATCCCAATCGCTTTATTTCCCGAGATATTCTAATAGGCCACTTACTATGGCGTACCCTGTATACAGAGTGTCTGACTAAGTTGGAATCATATGGAAAACTTTTTTATTATTAATTTTATGAGAAAAAGTCATTCCTCATAAAAAGTTCTGCATGTTCTAAAATGTAAAATGCCATTATCAATTTTTTTCAGTGGTATACATACGAGGTTTATCATAAAATTTGAATTTCGCCCAGGAGTAAATAGTTATTTACTTAACAAGTGCGGAAAGTGGTACTTTTCCGCACGCGACGGCAGTTGCACGACGGAGCGGAGTTCGGGCAAGCCGTTAAGGGCGGAAAAGACATTTTCCGCAAGAGTCAGGTACAATGTTTTTCCCACGAGTGGTTTTGTCCATCTTATTTATAAAAAAAAAACGCGAAGATTGTCTAATAATACCTCAAAATGCCACATAAGGTAGAATAGTAACGTAAATCATTCAATTAGTCCTTAACATGTTCATTTTTGTATGGACGGAAAAATAATGAAAATTTTACAAAATTTGAATTCTTGGATCCTGCATCAGTTATCAAAGAAGTACGTAATTTTGAAACTTTGATCCATTTCTCAGTCAACCTGTTCTGGCGATTATTTCTAAAAAATTGTTAAGTATGCTTTTTTCACATTGGAGTGTTTTTGTCCATCTTATTTGAAGTAACAAAAATCATTTAATTAGTCATAAATATCTTCATTTTTAACAATACAAAAATCTTGCGGAAAAGTAACTTTTCCGCACTAGTGCGGAAAAGTAGCTGTTCTGCACGCTCGTGAAAAAATACTTTTATTTTTGACAATATCGAACATTTTGATTCAAAATGTGGATCAGAATTAAAAACCATGTCTAAATATGGCTCCCATTTATTTTGAAAAGATTATTTGTATGCATTTTCTTATTGGCAATACCAAATGCAAAATAATACTTCAAATTTTTAGACAAAATTGAGAAACGAAAAGTTTATCGCGTTTTTAATCATCACAAGAGCCAAATCTCCATCCATAATTTAAAATGAAAAAAAATAGGTGAAAACTGGTGTGATTGCATATTATTTAAACGTGGTCTTTAGTTCTGATCAACTTTTTCCAATAACAATTTCCGATATTGTCCAAAATGAAGGTCCTTTACTCTTGGGCGAAATTCATATTCTTTGACAAACCTCGTATACTACTGAAAAGATTAAAATTTGATATCCGATGATTGTATTCAAGATTTTAGGACATGCAGAACTTTTTCTGAAGAATAACCTTTTTTTCTAAAATTAGTAAAAAAAAAGTTATCACCATGGCTCCAACTTAGTGAGGCAAACTGAATATGTACTAATTTATTGGAGTTTCCGTTGATTTTGTGAAATGAAAATGAATTGAAGAAATAAAGTACAAATACAACTACATATACATTTATAAAAATATTTTTCTGAATGATATGAAAAAAATATCCTATAAATCGAATTTATGTCGAACACTAACTTTTTCTCAGTGTTGCCGTGTAGCCAGAGATCTTTTGCTCACCGTCTATTACCACCAATTTCTTTCTCGCGGTGTTAAACGTGGTAGGGTCGTCAAATGGCTCGGCCGAAAACGGAACACCGATATCAAAGAAGCCGACGAGTTTTGCGCTTCTCTATCAGTTTGGTTTTTCTCGGGTATAACGTCAAAGTGTTTGATAGACTTCAAAAATATCGTTCACTCAAATCCGCCAAATCAAATGTAACAAAATGATCGTACCTTCGAAACATCAACAATGAATTGATGGTCGACGCAGCTCTAGCAGCTTGGTTCATGCTTGGTTGTAACATAATAGCATCAATTCCATAAAAATTGGTGTTTATCATGAGTGGGTATCTTCCTCTCAAATACACATATTGTTCCCACCAATCCGATACATAGTTCGTAGACCACCAGGATTTCAGGATAAGATATTTTTGAAGTTTTTTACCAATACCATTCTCAAATTGTTCTGCTAGCATCGCCATTTTGTCAAGTGCTTCGTCGTCTAATAATGGACGAACACTCTCGAGATACTGAAAATTAGAGAAAAATGAATACATGACATTTTAATGCTGATTGTAGAGGTCTTATGATTGGTGATAGTTGGGGTACTAAAAATACCATTGCATTAGCCTTATATTTTGTATCTACTTAAAAAAAATTCCCACACCTCGTGGTCTCACCATTCTCGAGATATAGTCGCTCAGTACCCATATCCGGACACCCTGTATATTGTTAACTACCTATGACTAAAAAAAAAGAACGTTTTTCTTGCTTAAGTTGGCAATTTCTATCTATTGCTCTTCTAATTGACTATTATTATCTTATTTCTTCAAACATGGTTCACCAATGGCGTTATCTGAAGATGAATTTCAAAAAATTACTTCGTAATTGAAAAATAAAGTTGGTTGCGAAAAATAGAAACGTCGGATATCAATTCATCTTGAAGAGGGGAAAAAGTGGACATGAAAATATATGGTTCGTTCTCAATTATCTCCAAAATAATGAAGGACTATGAAAAAAACGGCGATTTCCGGATATCTTTGGAAACGTTCGGGACATTTTGTTGAGTTTAAAAATTGTAGAACTTTGCCTTCATCCAACTCACGCCACGCTGTGTCTCTTATGGTTGACAAATGGCCAACGCTATATACTCAAAGTATATAGCAAGTAATGTGAGTTGATTGTTGACTGTTTTTGAGAAATACTAAGATGAAGATTTTATAAATAATAATAGGAAAGGTACTAATCGTGGGCGATTTCAATGTAAGATTTGATCACGCTAATCCAAGTTTAAACAAACTATTGGCGATTCAAATCGGCTCCCGCAACGCCGCAACGGAAAGCGCTAGCCCGTAGCCTGTTTCCGCGCCTAAATTAATGTTTGTTGTTCGTTTACTTTTATACTAGTTAACCTATCAATCAAGTGCAAAGTGATATCGACAGCCTTTACACTGATGCCGATGAGTGATTACAAAAATAATAACAAATACCGGAAAATACAATTCAGTTAAGACGAAATCTAAGTACAGGTAGTGCTGGATCCGCAACTGAATTTTTCTTTGCAGCTAGAGCATAAATAGTGATGGTAATGGATACAGAGTTACTCATTTGAAAGCGTGCCACCCTCATAACATTTTTATTCATGGGGCGATTTTGACGCGATTTGTTTTGACATGTAGAAGGAGAAAAAGTGAATTTTGGGGCTAGGCGGCGTCTAGTTTTCATTTGAACCAAGGCCTACTAGATTACATTTAGAGGCTGAAAAATCCAGAATTCATATTGGCGATTCTTTTAGAAAAAAACTGCCTACGCCACTGGATTCGCCATCCCCTGAAAAGGATCTGCATCGATCGAATTTCATGAAAAAATATTCAACATTGACAATTTCACGGCTTTTGCTGTCAAGTTGGTTATTATACATTTAGAAGATTTTTTTTTCTGGTTTTATCGCCCCGTTTTTTTTTCTCTTATAGATCCCACCAGAAAAAAGCCTAGAGAAGTTAAGTCGTGGATTCTGGGAGGAAACTCCATTTACCTACTATTTCGCTTTAAATCCACCGATGTTCATACAACCACACTCCCACGCATTCAGAGTTGAAAAATCCTGAGTTTAAAGTTAACTCATGCGTGTTGATTTTATTTTTTGTCAATTTTATATTTTTTTTTTCATTTTTTTTTACTGCTTGATTCATCGCATTTTGCTTTTGATATACCTGAGGATGTTAATTGTAGTTGTTATTTGATAAATCTGATGTGACTGATTTGTTATCGCATGAGTTACGAGAAAAAAAGCTTCTAAATGCCTCTAATAACCTAGTTGACAGACAGCGCTCGCCGTAGAATCGTTAATGTTGAATATTTTTTCTTAAAATTTGGTGCAGATCAATTTTAGGGGCTGACGAATCCAGTGGCGTAGGCAGATTTTTTCTGAAAAAAACGCTAATATGGTTTAAATGTAATCTAGTAGGCCTTGGTTTGAAAGAAAACTGGACGCCACCCGGTCCCACAATACTCTTTTTCTCCCTTTACAATTCAAAACAAATCGCGTCAAAATCGCTTCAAAAATAAAAATGTTATGATGGTGGTCCGCTTTCAAATGGGTCACTCTGTATGTATAGAAACGATCTAAAGTAGAAAAACTTTGATCCTGCATCAGGCATCAAAGAATTCTCAATGCCTTAAATCTATTTTTCCTGGCGATTTTCTCCCAAAAATGAATCAGTGCCCTTTTGTCAAGCTTGAAAAGGGTTACAAAAAAATTTGATGTGTACTTTTGAAGAAAATGGCTAGCACTATTCGAAAGAGTATTGAAACGGTGTGCCTTCTGGAATCTGATAATTCATATTGACGAATACTCTGATTTAAAAAAAAAAGCGAAAATCTCCCATTTCTTAAGAAATCATGAAAAATGGGTCAGTTCGTAGTGAATGTGATGTTCACAAAGCTATAATTTGAAAATAGAGTTATTCGGTTTACGAAAAGCTTCACCTACCCTGTTCATAGTTTCAGACAGTGACGGAAGTGGCAATCTAGGCAGGGAGCTCTGGTAGCTGTAGAGCTTGGGAACGTTCCACCCACCCAGAACATTCACAAGGACAAGCCAGATTCGGGTTGTCAGAGAAACCTTTTCCACTTGATGCTTCTGCTCAAACATCCATCCTTTGTACATGTATAGAAATTTCAAACTGTAGCGAAGACAATATACTGCGAACAACCAGTATGTAACAGATGACAGAGTACAGCAACAAACCTGCCAGTGTAGTGCTTCACTGGAAAAACATAGAATAATTAAATGTCAGTGAAGTACAGACATAATCTTGTCAGGCTAACAATATGATAACAACAAAATAACAGGTACCATAGTGCTGATTGTAAAAAAATCCCGTCAATAAATTTAAAAAGTATACTCACGTTGGAAAAAGGGTCAGCAATCTTGACGGCAAATTTAAAGGAGCCTTGAATCCATTTAGATGTAGAGTAGATACTAATCCTATCATGACACATAAGTAGCTATAATGACCAGGATAGACGCCATTGTGCACATTGTTCTATAAAAATTGCATCAAGTTATCTTTATACGTTTGTGAACTTATCAAACGAATTATTGAAGTTTTGACGCCCGAAACCACCCAAAACATCATAATATTATGTTTTCATGATTTTACTAGGTTGATAAAGCAAGCGATCACTTTTTGTTAAGATATACATCGTTTCATACCACAAGTTAGCAATATTATGGAATATTTTTGTTTAAAAAAAAAGTTACACTAGACCACCTATACTGTAGTAATCCTATTAGATATGACGACCCAACCGATCAACGAAGTATTTATTACCGTTATAATGTTAAATGTTATATATTATATTGAATTTTTGAAATCATATTTTTTTATAGCAATAAATGACCATTAATATTACGAAAAAAAAATTGCGGTTTCGGTCCCTTCAAATAAACCACTGAATATTTTCATTATCAATTTTTTTTAACGTTTCAACTCTTTGATTACTTTAAAGTGAATGAATTATTCTAAACAGTTTCCACGGATCGACGCATGCAGAGATGGGAAAGACTTAACGTTTTTGAATAATATACTTGGATAGAAAACTGATTTGTTTCATAATTTTAGTTTCGAAACATCAAGTATGTCTTGAAATTAACCTAAAAGCCATTTTTCTTATTAGTGAAATGTTTTTGAAAAAAGTTGTTCAGAATTAAAAACTGAGTGAGAATGCGAAATTTCAAAATCCTCCGTCCCGTTTGATATTTTCTATTTTTCCATTCCACGTTTTCAAAATATAGAAAATAAATTTGATCTTAATATTTTGAACGTTCGTTTGTATATTTTAGATTCAACATACCTCTTCATTTTGTAGAATTGTGTGATTCATCATTCAAAAAAACTTTTGCTACAGAAAATTCATTTATGATATCTTGAAAATATCCAAGCAGGGGAGGGGTTTTGAAATTCTGCCTTCTCGTTCAGTTTTTGATTCTGAACAACTTTCTTCAATAACATTTTGTCGTCTCTCCTGATGGAAAAAATACTTTACTAGTAAGAAAAATAGCTTCTTGGTTAATTTCCAAGTCATGGTTCAATTTCCGAAACTAATATTATGACACAATTTAGTTTGGGTTCGTATTTCCTTGGAATAAGCGATACTCCGTATAACCGATCATTATGATATTGATGAGTTATACGGAGTATTCCTCATTCCAAGGCAATAGTTGAATTGTAGGACCGGCCCTAAGGTAGTATACTGTTTCATGATGCAATGATGGCTAAGTATCATTCCTATTTCTATTAATGTGTATTTTTGTTTACCTCAGTTGATGAATTCCTCATAACTGTACTTTCAAATTCAGGGATTCGGTGATTTATTATTGATCGAATGTTTACATTTCTCAAATTAAGAGACTCCTTTCTCTACTCACCAATAGTCTCGCAATTCGTTTTTTCCAGGACCTCACGCCACTTTGCCAAACCAGATGCAATACCTCACGGTCCAGATTAACATCCCAGCCGTCATGAGTTATCGAAAACGAGAAAGCAACTGCTGCGTGAGCTTCAGCCATGCCTTTACTGAAAGTTAGTTTCAATTAGTTGATGGAGAAAGTATAGAATAATCAGAATAGTTTGACCTATTATTATTAACATACAAGGCAAATCGCAAATATCTCATTGATCTAATTGACACAATATTATATTATCACAGTATATACACTGACCAGTAGTATATCTATTGTGTCGAACAGGCCCACTTAGCAAATTTTTACTATTTTCTATAAAATCCATAGTAACCATATGAGTCCCATATTAGGTAGGTGGGTATGGGCACCGAACATATAAAAACATAGAAGATCACTCTGCCGAGCGCGAAACGGAACCGAGAAGGACCGAAGTTCCCAACACTTTGACCCGTTCACCCACTGCGAGAATGTCAGTCTATTCAACAACGGACGTTATCAGTTTATCATAAGAAGCGCTGTCAACCCGTGATTTTCAAATATCAGGCACGTATGTTCAGTGCTACGGAAACGACGTGCTCCCGAATGGCTGGGCTTGTCTTGATGATGCTACTTTACGTAGAATGGACCTTCTATATTTTTATATGTTCGGTGGTATAAGTATTTGTTTGTCTTAAAAAAAAACGAGCAGGACTGCACTGCTACCGCCGCACAGTGCTTTGAGTGAATGGGATGACTGGACAAAAATCATTACTCTTGTTTTACTCAACAGATTTTAAACCAGATTGAAATGGTTGAGTAGCTGATGCACGAGCTACATTTGACACATAAAAATTCTGGGATAGGGTGTTTACCAAGAATGGAAAAAATCACAAACAAATACATTCACAATATGCTTTGAAACGTTTCATATTTCTTGATTCAGTATAACACAAAACTCCAAAAAAAGAGGTGGATATAGGTCGTGTCATTACTTAGCCTTAATCTTTATAATAAATAATCGCGGAATCGAGATAATAATTGTGATAAATACATAAAGAGTAAATAGTATTGACTATGTCATGCGTAACTCCAATTATCAGTTAATGGATGACTTGAGAAGAAAGGTACCCAGTGAAATATAGAGATTTTGAAATAATTCAATGATATAAAAAACTTTTTTAGAGAATAGAAAGGGAAGTTCAAAGCTGTGGAAACGAGACTCACTAAGTAAATAGATGAAAATGTATACTCATGAAAACTGATGAGATCAGTGAGCAAAAAAAAAACAGTTTTTATTGTTGAGGAAACATACCAAAAACATAATCGGTCATCGAAAGTTCAGAACGGTCTCTACTTCAAATCAAGTGCGCCAATATCAAAATGCACAATATCCAAATACTCGAATACTGTTCCAACTTTTTACGCAAAACATTTCAGCTGATGATTCCAATACGGTTTTTTTACTTTTTTTTAAGAAGAAATGTCCAACAATTGCACAATTTGTTTGAACATGGCATTTTTTTTTTCTTTTTTGGGAGCTGAAATCCACGTGTGTCCAAAAACTCGATATTTCTTATTGGAACTGTATAACCTGAAATATTTTTTTTGTCGCGCAAAACGGCTTCCATGTCTAAAACTACATACCTACTGTAGGTCATCAAATGAGCCCAAAAATAAAAAGACGCTTTTTGGGGACTTTTACGAAAAAGCTATATATTTAAGAAACAAACATTATTTATCAAAATAAATAAAAAACCTTAGAACACACAACACAAAATTCGTCCATACCTCGCTTGTAGACTTCCATTATGATCGTAATTCAAAGTGAAAAATGAAAGGTGAACAAGCACTGGGCTCTTATCAAACGAAGTGGTCACAAAATAGTATAAATAGCAATAAATTCTTGAAATGATCAACTTTCGAAAATTTTAATGATGAGGAAAATAAAAAAATAGACTTTATATTAGCATTAGCAGAAATGGTACAAACATTTGGAAAGAATAAGGTTTCAGTTTTCCATTGTTTGAAGCAGTGTGCGCCGTCGGATAAGAATACTCATCCGAACAGTTTTGAAGGTCACGAGCTCAAATGTACGCTACGTATCGAGATATACTACTGGTTAGTGTATACAGGGTGAAGCATTTAACTTGAGACAGTGAATTATCTCAAAAACTATGTACTTTGGAAAAAAATATCCAAACAAAAGTTGTTTAGTATCAAAGGCGAAACACAACGAACATATTTTTTTTAACCTTGACCTTGATTTCAAGGTTATTTCAAGGTCAACATGATTTTTTAAAATGGAAAGGTATATTTTTCAGTGCAGAATCTTATTTTTCGCAAAAAAAGGAGTAACTTTTAATTGAGACTTTTTTTCATCCTTCTTCAAAATATTGAACTCAATTATTTTTTTACGATTGGAGAAAAAATTAAAATAATGTTAATGATGATCATGTTTTTATCATTTCATATATTTCAGTAAATGTTCAAAATTATGACCTTGGACTTCGATACATTTATCAATTCTTTTAATAAATGACTCATTAACATCGCACCAAAGCTTTGTTACCATTAGTATTATTATTTATCATTTTATTATTTTATTCACCTATAACAACAAACAAAGAAACTTCCTTTGAATATCAGCAAGTGTTTCGTCATGTCTTTCTCAAACAGAAAAAACTCAATACACTTCAACTTTAAGCTAGGTAGCACAACGATCAATAGGTGTACTACATATAAAGATCTTGGCGTCACATTTGATATGAAACTTTCTTTTGACATCCAAATTGATAGGGTCTGTTCAGGGGCGACAAAAACTTTTAGGATTCATTTTTCGCAATGCTAAATAATTGAGCAACATCCAAGCACTCAAAATACTTCAGCTACGTGTGATCAAAACTTGAATACTGCGCCTCAATAATGGAGTCCTATTTTTGCTAAATACACCGACCAGCTCGAGAATGTTCAGAAAAAGTTTGTGAAATTGTGAGCCTCCAAAACAGACGGAGTTTATCCGGAAAGAGGTACGGACCAATCAGTACTTTTGGAGAGATTTCATCTTCCTTTTCTTAATTTGAGAAAACAATGGGGGCTATGATTGAACGTTTAAGTTAACTTAACGTATCTGTTGAGATTGTTTACTAATGCAAATGTTCCATTTGCTAACAGCTTTATCATGGTGAAATGCATTATATGTCAAGTTAACGTGAACGTTCAATCATACCCCCCAATATTTGACCGTCAGTATTCTTATAAAAATCTTTCAATCCCAAGTTGACTGCGCTGAATTACTGATGCAAATATAAATCAACGTCCCCTCTAGAACCACCAGGAACCTACGAACTTTCCATTTACCAAACCATGCAACAGATTTTCTTGTAAAGAACTCCTTGTATAACGCAATGAGCGTTCACAATACCACCTGTGACGACATCGATTTTTATTAAGTAACCAGTTGGCACTCATTAATTCAAATGTTAAAGCGAAATTTCCATTGTAACTTGTTATTATAAATATATACAGGGCTCACCAAAGTAAGTGGCCTATTAGAATATTTCGGGAAATAAAGCGATTGGGATTCCGAGAATTTGTAGGAGATTTTCGGAGAATTTCTTTTCAAATGAAATAATAGTGACGTTGCGCGACTATTTAGTGTCAACTCGCTTGTTTCAAATGGAACACCCTATTTCTCATTACATTTTTGGATTCTACGTAAAATTCTAGGCAGATTTAAGTATAAGCGTTTTTGAAATATTTGAGTTTTTATGTCAAAAATGACGTTTAAAATTTCCTATTCAAATGTAATATTTTAGTATAAGAAAGACTTTATTGTTCAATTTTTTGTTGAAAGGAACCTACATACTTTTAAAGATTTTTCACAATATTTCGATCACTATTATCACAGAGTGGCCCAAAAATATGATCAGATATACAATTAAGAAAACTCCAAAAATCACTTTTTCCAAATGGAAAGCCCCAATTTTTATCATTTTATCGTATTGAGCATTTAAAATAAAGGTGAGTTTGGGTAAGATTGTCCATTCCAAAAATTCTCATTTTTATTTATTTTTTTGAATGCATGGACGCAGCCTTAGGCCTTAGGCTGCGTCCATAACGGGGACCCTCGACCCACGTTCCGACCCGGCTATTACGACCAGACTCTAGACCCACGCTCCGACCCCCGCTCATGAGTGTCCATAACGAGGAGCCGGGAGCCAGACTGATTCGTGCACCACAGAGGGAATTTTTTTCTTGAAAATACTTATTTTTGGCACAAGTCAGTTGTCTTTCGTATGTCGAGAAGTCTAAAAGCGAATACAACAGTCCGGATCAAATTGAAAATATGGGCTTATCTGATACTTTGGATTCTTTTGCTATTTCTTTCCATGATGTGTTCAAGACTACTCAATTATGTCAAAATGTATCTCTTTTGTTCCAAAGTTACTCTCTGATCAACACAGCCGTAATCAACTTCTCCTTGGCCATAATAATCCGCTACAATGATCTCGGGTCAAGCATCCGAAAAATACTGACTTGAATATCGGGTTTCAGGGTCAGGTACGATGCCTGGCTTCGAGCGGATGTCGGCGCTTCGTTGTGGCCGCATACATTGAAATACATGGATTCATTTAGTTAGGTACGGTAGGCATCAGTGCTAGACTCGGGTCGGAGCTAAGCGCTGAGCTCCGTTATGGACGCCCACTAAGAGTAAAGAAAGTTATTTAGAATAAAAAGTTATGGCCGAATACCAATTTGTCTCAAAATTGGTAAGTATTCGGTAATAACTTTTTATTCTAGACAGCTTTCTTGTATAACTTTTTTCGTACCTTTGTTTAATGACATTTAAACAAAGGTACTTTACTCTTGGTCATTTTTTATCAATTGATTTGACGTATTCTTTTTGATTCTTAGTTTCAGATCATGCAGGAGCGATTCCCAGAAAGTCGTAAACGAATTTTTTGTCATTTACACTTTACGAAAACTCAATCCGTGGACACACTAGAGAGTTATTGGAAATAAAATAAGGTCTAGCAGTAATAATGCTAGCAGCATTTTGACAACTACGCATGCGCATTTGCCTCGTTTGATAGGGCTAGCGTTAATAACGTTTGTGCTCGACTTTATCACGGCACCAATAAAGTCGAGCCGTATTAAGGTAATTTCGGCGTTATTTTGACGAGTTTTTGTCATTTGAAAGTTGAAAATTGTATGTTTACGTTTAGTTTTGACGGAGTGGTTTTCAATTTTTATTCATAATAGGTTTTTGTTCTCCTGCATCAGTATGTGCCGTAGTGCCGTGGATATTAATCAAAATAAGTTAAATGAGTGAGCAAAAAATAAACCGGCTACGATTCTGTTACGAGGATGATTTATTGATGTAGTGCTCCTCCGTTAATTTATCAATATACCTACCTAGGTATGTAGACTCAATTATTAGAAACTTTGAAACTCCGTATCAATAGATTAAAAAATAAATAAACCAGAACAATGAAAATACACCAGTGAATTACTGGATTAACAATTTTCATTTGTTTGTTTATACATCTCAACGATGTTGTGGTTATGTTGGAAATAACGAAAAGAGCCGTGAGACATCTGACAAGCAATAAATTATGCAGGCTCCAATAACTGTTTCTTTACGGAAGCAGTAACGACAAGCAGTAATAAAATAAGGTAATTGCACTAATAATGCTAGCACTATTTTCAAATTTCCAATAACTCTCTAATATGTATGTAGTTACTTACCATATGTATGTTGTTGGGACCTAATCATCGACCATTGTTGGTATAGCGACCGGTTATAATTAACCGGAAGTGTTTTGAAAGTGACGTCATACGTATAGTAATATCTTTTGATTTTGATTTTTTGGCACTGACTTTCTGATAATTCAGAGGGCTTTATCTAATAGCACAATGTATTGTGGACTTTTTCTCTCTCTTAAAAAATTGTGCTAGGATAAGTGGTTGAACAAAAAAAATGTTTTCAATTAGGTACAGAGATATTTTATTTTTAGATTATTTTTTCCAGCAGCCCAGTAACATTTTTCAAGAGAGCAAAAAATTTTCTTATACAGTGCGGTATTAGAAAAAAATATCTGTATCATCGGAGATTCAAATACATAAAAATCAGAATGTAAAACTACATAGTATAACGTCATATCTTTTGAATTTTTCATGGAAATGACTTTTTATCTTATACCACAGTGTATAGGAGTTTTTTGCTCTCTTGAAAAATCTTGCTAGGATAAGTGATTATGCTGGAAAAAAATTTAATAATAAAATATCTGTGTACCTAATAATAGTTTTTTTCTGACACAACCTTTCATCCCAGCAAAGTTTTTCAAGAGAATTTAGATTGTGTAGTGCTAGAATTTATAACTGTAACTCCAACGAAAAATGAAATACAAATCGATGTGCTCTCGGAACTACCGAACGAGGAATGCAAAAAAATTTCCAAAGAAAAAATTTTGGTTTTAACGTAATCAATTTTCAACCAAACTTTTCTCAACAGCATCACCCTAAGATATAGGACAAAATCCATTTACTCGATTAGAATCAACCAGAACCAGTACTTACAAAAAACTCAATGAATCATCAACAAGAGATGTTGGGTGGTGCGAATAAAGAAAAGTTAATGCTTCTACTATAACACTATCATTGTCAGTTGTTTTTGAAGTGTACAAGTTCATTCCAAAAAAAATAAGTGAAAGCATTTACTTGTTCTTTATTCATACCATTCATTGTTTCAACTGTTTATGAATAGAACAATGAGTTCCTAAATGCATATATCAATCGAAATTATTCAAAATCAAAAAGGAATTTTGATTTAGAAAATCTTCAGAACAAAAATACTTGATATATGTAATTGAGTAATATTCAATTCAATATATCAGTGATAGACTGAATCAAATTCCTAACTCATACTGCGACTAAAGGCCGGTTTACACGTATGATTCCTATCAAATACTAATCACTAAATCGAGAGTTTACACGATTCCAGTTACCAAAATTTAGCCACTGAAGACTTGTCCTCTTCTAATCACTGGAGACGTGTATTCCGACCTTGAGAAGGGTTCATTCTCTTCAGAAATTGTTGAAACATTTGACACTCATGAAAATTTGCATGAAGATTTTGTAATTACTGCACAATATAATGAATAGGTATTCATGACAATCAGACAAAGTTAGGTACTGTGAACACCAATTTCAGACAATACATGCTAAATTGAACGACTTATTTGGAATTTTTTTTTTGTGAGTTTAGTGAAAGATATGATTGCTTAATTATTGGAATCAATCTACTAAAACAACTTAAGGCACAACTTGATGTCGAGAGAAGAAAATAACTCCTCTTCTAGGAAGAATCTCTATAATACAAAAAAAAATCAAGCATCAAGCAAAAACAGGGCTTCAAATTATTTTTCTATTTGACCACTCCCTAGAGCAAAAATTAAAGTTAAGCTACCACTTGATATGGAAAATATACAGCCCACCACACAGGCATCTTGAAATTTTTCTAGGATCAAAATTAAATATTTGGAGAATGAGAAAATAAGTTTGCCAGGTGATTTAGCCGGGCCTTAACCTTTGCCAGGCGTTGCCAAAGTCGCACAGGGGTGACTGACGTAAGTGGTTTGTTATTTTACAGTATTTCAAGAACGGCCTTTCCAAATGTTTTGAATTTTGGTACACGTCGATATGAAAGTGTAATGCAACTATAAAAAATATTTTGATGATTGCAGCGTTGCCAGATACACTAGTTTTTCCCAGTAACTTTCTTATTTCAAATAGGACACCCTGTATATTATTCGATTTTTCAATTCCGTATGAAATTGTGATCAGTTTTATACAACATGTTATATGTCTTATGAAGATAATTACTTGAATATTTTGACATTTGTCATTTTCAAATTAAAATGACGAATATCTAAAAAAATATCATCATTAGACATACCGTGTGACCCATTTAGATTTGAAACATCTTTGTAAAATTTCAGGTTATTAAGCGATTTCAATACATTTTGTTCAAATGTCAAGTCAGGAAAGGTCTACTACGGGACAAACTTTGAAATGTTTATTTCAATTTTTAGGTCATGCCTATAACGATACTTTTTCGTGATAGAAAATGAAGTGATTTTTTTATTAAATATGAATACGCCACGGGATTTGGGATTTGGAGTGCTTCCAAATAGATGTTACCAGAATTTCATAAAAACATATTCAAACAAGAAAGTTACGACACACAGTCACTCACAAAAGAACACCCTGCATCAACAGTTGCCATGGAGATGGAGTTACTTGTTGCCACTATAAAAAAGTCAACTACTTATGCATAGTATCGGCAACAGTGTTTAATCAAAGTTTGTTTGAATCTTTTGTATCATGGCTGCAAGATCAAGCGTTGTAGAGAAAATTAAAGCTATACGTCTTTTGAGAGATAACGATAGAAGTGCCAGAGAAGTTTGTGAAGTATTTAAACAAAGACACGCAGATTATCCTGACATAAGCTGCGGTACGGTGAATAAAATAGACAAAACTTTTTTCGTGAAGCTGGTGCAGAGTCAAAAATACTTTTGAAGCGTAATCCTGAGCAGTCGAAAATCCCCATTGGGAACTGATTTGTAAAAGCCAGTATTCTCAAAAAATAGACGTCTGGTTTGGGATACTGAACGAGCGAGTTATTGATCCACTTTTTTTCAGGAAAACATGAACGCGCAAAACACCTTGTTATTCAATTCGTAGTTTATTGTCACAGGTAATAAGACAAATTCAATTTCCAAGGCAGGATGCTTTTTTTGAAGCAGACTTCAATCTCCCCGAACTCGTATTATATTAAGTTGATTGTTGATTTAAAAAAGGATTTAGTCTTAATGATTTACTCTTTGTACTAATGGGTTTTGAGTTGAAGATCCAAAAATTCTTTCAAAAATTCAGTTTTTTGAGATAACTGAACAAGTTTATTGAGAGCTGATAGGAGATAATTTTTTTCTAAATAAACGTTTCCACGATTATTTTTCCGATGAATCTGCAACAATAGGCGGTTACTTTTTGAAGTTTATTCAAACTTGAAAATCTGCAAAAAAGTCGAAATATTTAAGAAAAGTCATAAAAGATATGGGTTTTTGAAATCGTCTTTCAAGGCTACTGCTATCATCAGATATAATTATGGGTTCTATCGGCCATTGTTCCGGTTGAAAAATGAGCCTCCATAGCCTATTATCAATAATATTCTTTGAGTCCCCCACTTCTTTCACCCCCATAGGGGTTGAATTTTGTAAAATAACGAAATACGTGTTTCATCAATTCTATTAAAGATCATTATAATGAAGTTTCAAGTTGATGTGACCAAAACAATATATATTGTATTTTTTGTATTAATTTATGATTTTTCATATCCTCACCCCCTCGCTCACCCCTTTCACCCCCTTAAGCACCGAATTTTCCCTTCATCAATTTTGATCAAGATTATTTATACAAAGTTTAAACAAGATGTTAGCTTCATCAATTAATGATTTTTTCCACCCCATCTCCTTTGAGCCCGACTTTGTCCCCCCTAGGGGTTGAATTTAAAAAAAAACAACGATACATGTGCTCAATCAATTTCATTGAAGATTGATAATATGAAGTTTCAACATGATGTTCCTTTCAATTAACGATTTTTTCCACCCACTCCTTTGAGTCCGAATTTGACCCTCTTAGGGGCTGAATTTCACAAAATAGCGTCACACGTATTTAATTTATTTCATTTGAGACTATTTATACGAAATTTCAAGATGATGTTACCAAAAATACATAATCTTTTATCAATTAATGATTTTTCTCACCTCATCTCCTTTGAGTTCGACTTTGACCCCCTTAGGGGTTGAATTTCAAAAAATAACGAAACATGTGTTAAATCAATTTCATTGAAGAATATTTATATGAAGTTTCAAGTTGACGTGACCAAAAATACATAATTTTTCATCAATATATGATTTTTCCTACCCCCACCCTTTTCACCCCCTGTAAAAGTCCCCTTTTCGATGGAATAAAAACCGGTCACTCAAAACGAATATATTGATGTAAGTTCTCAAAACTAACAAACAAGAAATGATATTTCAATTCGGAGGTTGACGAAAAGTCCGAACACTAAACCAAATCTCACGAACAGTACAATTTTACGAGATAATCGATATTTTTTAGAATTATTGTCTATCTATTTTTTTTTGACACTGACTCTGGCAGCTGGTAATGTAATTGTTAGATTACGCGAACCGTTCCCAGATGTCCTATTTTTCATGGATGCACCTATATTTTCAATACCCCCTTAGGGATGAGATTTCGAATCCTTTCGTAGCACACCTAGAAATATTTAGCAGAACATCTCTTCTAAATATAATGGCTCTATCCATAATAGTTTTGGCTCGGCGTTGATGACGCAGTCAGGACAAGCTTTTTTATAAATATAGATTTTCCTCATAAGAAAAGCCTTTATTGTTTGATTTGTGTTGGATGCCTTGTTGAAAAGAACCTAAATACGTAATGAAAAAGAGTTTTCTCAATATTTTGATAAATATGAAACAGGGTAGTCGAAGAATAAAATCAAAGACAAAATTGAGAAATCTGCCAAAAATAATTTTTTTAAATGGAAACCACCTAGGCAACACAACTGAATAAAGGATTCCATTATTTGGAAAAATGTTTTTTCTCGATTTTGATACAGGATGGTCAAAAATAAGAACAAAACGGTGACCAAACCACCTGTATTAATAGTTATTAAAATACTGTACCAAATCTTTTAAAGTTAGTCCCCCTCAACATGAAATTCATTGAGAAATCAACACGAATTGAATAATGAAAAGAGAACGCCATTTTTGACATGAAAACTGGAATAGGTATTTCAAAAACGTTTATGCTTCGGTGAGTAGAGCTCATGATACTTCAAATCTACCTAGAATTATACGTAGATTCCAAACATGTAATACAGTACGAATAATTATTTATTTAATCTAAGGAAAATATGAAAATTGGGATTTTCTCTTGAGACTTCGTAACCGTGGTGAGAATACAATTCAGAACAAGTCTTTCTAGTAGCGTTTTTCAATATTTCCTACGCGAATCAGGATATCAAGTGTTGGCCCTCTTTGCGAAGAATTAGTAGCGAGCTTAGTAGGCGAAGTATAGACATCAAATTTCAGTTGAATATCATAAAAAGTGTGGCTCCTCCTTTGACTATACAGGGTTCGCCAAGGTAAGTTGCCTATCAGAATATCTCGGGAAGTAAAGCGATTGGGATTCTGCAAATTTTCAGAGAGAGATTTTCGGAGACGCTCTTTTCAAATGAAATTTGAACCCTAACCCAAACTAACCCTTATTTCATGAAATGGTACTAAGACGATTGACCCGAGAAAAATGCGTGCTAATTATCACAAATGGTCATTATCAAAAATAAACCGTAACAACTGACGTTGCGCGACTTCCGGTTATGCCGAAAGTAAGTGTCAACTCGCTTGTTTCAAATGGAGCACCCTATATATTATTTCATTTTCAGAATGTACGTAAAATTCTAGACATATTTGATGTATGATGGTATGGTTATAGGACACCAAGTATAAGCGTATTTGAAATATTTGAGTTGTCATGTCAAAAATATTTGTAGTTTCCCATTTAAATGTAAATTTTTCGTATACGAAAGTCTTTATTGTTTGATTTGTATTGGATTTCCTATTGAAAACGACCTACTTTAAAAGATTTTTCACAATATTTTGATAACTATCATTACAGTATGACTCAACAATAAGATAGAATAAAATTAAGGAAACTGCCAGAGATCTCTTTTGCTCATTGAGAATTGAAAATAAAGGTGAGTTTGTATAGAATTGTCCATTCCAAAAATTGTTATTTTTATTTTTTTTTTGAATTTTTGGAATGGACAATATTATGTGAACCCACCTTTATTTTCAATGCTCAATAAGATAAATTGATAAAAATTGAGGGTTTTCATTTGAAAAAATAGATTTTTGGCAGTTTCAGGATTTTATTTTTGATCTTATTTTTGGGCCACTCGGTAATAATAAAGATCAAAATATTGTCAATGATCTTTTAAAGTAAGTCCTTTCAACAAGAAATCCAATAGAAAATGAACAATGAAGGTTTTCTTATACGAAAAATTTACATTCAAATTGGAATTCACAAACGTCATTTTTGACATGAAGACTCAAATATTTCAAAAACGCTTATAGTTAGATAGGACATCATACATCAAATCTGCCTAGAATCTTCGTATCATACAAAAATGTAATAATATATGGGGTGTTCCATTTTAAACAAGCGAGTTGGCAGCTACTTCCGGTATAACCGGAAGTCGCGTAGCGTCACTGTTATTTCATTTAAAAAGAGCATCTCCAAAAATATTTCCCTACAATTTTCAGAATCCCAATCGCTTTATTTCCCGAGATATTCTAATGGGACACTTATCTTGGCGAACCCTGTAGACTCGCCTGTAGACTACTAGAATAGGCATCTCAATGATAAATCGAAGTTTGTTTTGACGCCAATCGTGCAATTGGAAAGACAAAGATAAATAGTGATTTTTGGGTTATTGTTGGCAACATCGTATTCGCACTTGAATAACATACATTTCATCAAAAAAACGTAACCTTGCACTGGAAAGCAGATGACCCATCTCCTTCATCAATGCGCAGAGTTTTGTCGTTAAGCTAGGTTGCAGTGTTAAGAAGTTGATCAATCCTCGAAAAACATAGAATATTTTAAAATTTTGATAAATTGTCATAATCGTGGTTGTCTGTATGGACAAACAAAAAAAATATACCTACATTATCACGAAAATAATAAATTGATGGCATCAATTATTGAGAAATCTATATATCAAACTTGTAACCGAGCTTGTAACTTCAACTTGTATGCGGAAGGAGACACAACTTTTGCAAATATCAATTTTCTCTTTAGTAATAACAGAATGAAACTATGCTTAAACACGTCAATATACCTACCTAAATAAAAACGGTTATTTTAATTTGTTGACACGTAGGTAAGCCAATCTCGGTAATTTGGCAACGCTCTCGTAAGGCTCTCGTACTATGAAAGTGCGAATCAAGCTAAGCTCTACGTACGTCTTAAACGCTGGTTTGTTTGGCGTCAAGCCCATCTCACGATTCCCGGTCTAGGGATATAAAGTCAAGGGCTCGCATCAGCAGGGTTGCATTTTCACTTTTGAAATTTTCACAGAAAATGTCATAATTTCCAACGAAAAATGTCTTACATTCCGCGGAAGTTTCTCATGCAACCGTCCCTCTGCATATTTTCAATAGTCTCATCTAACCGTATTCGGAGTTATTCCAAAGTAAAGGATGACAAAAAAATTAAATGTGTCTTTGTCACACTGTGTTTTATCAAATGCAACTTGATTGGAAAAACAAAAACATTGGATATTTCATTTCATGTAAGATATATAGTAATAATGTACAATTACGAATCACATACCTTGTGAATGATCAAATGAACTAAAATATCTAGTTTAAATATTTAATTTAAGTTTTTGAAGATTCCAGTCAAGAGTCACAGACTTCAACATATCATAAATTCCAAATAAATTCATATATTTCTTGAAAAGAGCTATACCAAAACTTAAATTTACCCATCCCTATTCATAACTTTGTATGACTGTACAAAATTTCGATTCTAGACTCTCGCGAATATGCATCTTGAATGAGACACACTGTATAGAGGGAGTCCTGGATAATAGAAACTACATGGCACCATAAGAGGATACTGGAAACGGTAAGAGATACGACGTTGCTTTTATGGAAGAAAAGTAGCGTATTTGTATGCCCAAAAATATTCTACCCCTGTTTTAATTTGAATGGATACCGTGATGTGGATACAGGGTGAAAAGCAAAATCTACATTTTCAAAAAACCACAATATTTTGCTTATTATAAAAGCTCCGATAAAAGCTCACACTTTCAGATTTTCCGGGTATGGTTAAGAAAAACGGCATCAAGAAAAATTGTAGCTTTACTATGTTGCGGCAGCCAAAGTCATGTCTGTGTTTCTGATGGGAGACATATTTTTAAAAACCATTTTTAATGCGGATTTTGAAAATGGAGAAATTTAATATGGCGCCCATAAGAAAAACAAAAGTTGACCTCGGCCGGGCGCAGCATAGTAGGCCAACAATTTTTTTGACGCCGTTTCAGAATCATCGTATCCTTTTACCCATATCCTGAAAATTTGGAAATGTTAGCTTTTATAATATGCAAAGCGAGATGCAAAGTATTGTGGTTTTTCCAGGGGTTTTTCAAAAATGGACATTTTCCTTTTTCACCCTGTATCTACATAAGTAACGGTATCGATTCAAAATAAAACAAAAAAGGTGGAATATTTTTGAGCATACAAATAAGTGACTTTTTTTCAATTTAAGCGACGTCGTTTCCAAAATACCCATGTAGTTACTTTTATCTAGGACACCGTTTGAGTAGGTAGCAAGTTGAAATAAGCAAGTTGACACCTACAATCCCATCATCTTGAAAATATTTGAGCCTGTTCGCCCCATGAACGTTGGTGAAGTGGTACTTTGTCAAAAATTTTCTATGAATAATTTTCCATAAGTCTATGTAAGATCCTCGGTAAGATCGATCTGGTTCCCGGTGGAACACTCTTGATATTTGCATTTGAGGACGAGTTTGGGGCGTAATGATTTGATTCTGTTGTTCAAACGTGTGATCTCAGGAATCTTATTGTGGGCAACATTTTTGTGACTTGTAAGTAGTAACCTTTACAAAAACTAGGTAGGTATATACATGGTGTCTCACGGTCTATGGTACGTTAGACGTTTACGGAAAACTAGACATAGGATCGACCTGAAAATTTGGCTGAGCCCATAATCGAGTATGATCCATATTTTAAAAATATTTTCAGTTTTGCAGTGTTGCCGCTTCTTTCCATAAGTCGTAACAACTTTCTTATTTTAAATGGACCACCCTGTATATTATTATTTTTTTGGAATCTGACTGATTTTAATCACTTTTGCTTGATATACTCCTATACCTATCGGCAGCGGTTTTCGAGATATAAATTAATTTATAATATTTTTGTCGTAAAACACATCAGTGGATTGAGTTCAATAATTTCGTACTTGAAAACGGTGGAGAGTTGAAATTGCTATGCCGGACCTATGTTCATATGAGCTTTTTGTCTGGAAATCATCCAAGGATTATCGCCCTTAAGTATCGGCATTCAATTAATAAACACCCTGTATATATATATATATATATATATATATATATATATATATATATATATATGGAAGTAGATTCTTGGCTGGAGGACAAATGTGTGTATAGAATATGAAAAAGTGACACCCCATTATTAGGACAATAATCCACTCCACGCGTATATATATATATATATATGGCCACTTCGTAAAGAAGAAGAATCTACTAGACTGCATCTCAACTAACCTCTAGTTCTCTCTTAACTAGCCAGTCGTGCTACCCTTCTGCTTATATACAGGGTGTTTCCTAAAGATTGGTAAAAAATTCGTTGTGTGATTCCTGGGGTATTTTCATGAAAAAAAGTTCCTATAAACATTTGCCAAAAAATGCTTCCTAAGGGAGCTACGCCCCTTTAAATAGGGCACCCCGAAGACGGTTTTTCCTCAATATTTCCGAAACCTTACATACAAAAATCATGAAATTTGGTACATCATACAAACTTTTGGTGCTGAATGAGAATTTGAGCTCAGAATTTCAAAATTTTAATCAGGGGCGTACCATACTGGCGGGGTTAAAGGTTAAAAGAAAATTGGATTCTTTAAATGGACCACCCTGTTTATAACCATTTTTTTGGATTCCTTGACTGATTCTAATCACTTTTGCTTGATACACTCCTATACCTATCGGCAGCGGTTTTCGAGATATAAATTAATTTATAATATTTTTGTCGTAAAACACATCAGTGGATTGAGTTCAATTAATTCGTACTTGAAAACGGTGGAGAGTTGAAATTGCGATGCCGACAAGAGGAAGGTCAGGTTCTACAAGAAAAATGCATTTGTCTGAAAAATAAATTATATTGGTATTAATGATATGAAACATAATGTAGTTGCAGTTTGCTACCAAAAATAAATTGTGTGACCTGGCCAAGATCAATATACAAGAGGTTGCCTCACTTCGCCTGAGGTAAAGACGGAAGGGGGGAAATATGACGTCATTTGTGGATAGCGGTCTGAAACAGTCCGCGTTCTGACATTTGAGTGTCATTCCTGTCATGCAATTGAATCGGACTCCATCATGTCGTGTCATGTGTCATTCGATCAATGATTGATAAAACGTTGAATTTCTTGCTAATTTTATCATTTAAATCGTAATAAAATATTAATAGAGGTGTAAAAATCTTTTGGGACATTATTATTGTATATTAATGGTCAAGGAAGCGAAAATACTGTTCCAAATGTGAGTATTTTGTATATGTATATTCAAAACATCAACCCTCAGATTTCCACAACTTTTTAACTATTATTTTATATTAGTCCTGCCTAAATATACTGAGAAATCCACTTTTGAAATATAATGAAAGCTAAATTTAGGTAGAATAGAATAAACAGTTGAACACATGTAAACAAACTCTATTATGATCATTTCTAGACACACCTACCTTCAAAACACTATATTTGATAGACAAATCCAAGGATAAGACACTTATAAACAGTTTTCAAACGTGAATGGATGATTTCACAAAAGAAAAACCATCGACAGCAAAAAATCTCTCGTCCACCTGGAAATAAATAGTGAATTTATGATATTGATGAATGACATTCTTGATTTTATGATGGAATGGTTCGAGAAATGGCCGCAGTGGCGCTACAGTAGACATAAATGACGTCGTGACCGTAAAAGTGAGGCAACCTGTTATATAGAAACCTTGTGACCTGGCAACTATAGGTTGCCCTAGAAACTACATCATGTTATCATATCATGTATACCAATATAATTTATTTTTTAGTAAAATGCATTTTTCTTGTAGATCCTGAAGGTTTAGGTATAGGAACATGAGATACCATTTGAAAGGAAATTTATTGGCCTTTTCATTTTTCAAGTAATATACAGGGGGTTCCATTTGAAAAAATTGATTTTTTATCATTTTTGTGTGAAGGAAAAAAAATAAATTTAAAGCACTCTGTATATTTACAGATCGGTTTCTCCATTGGAACCATATAAACCTACCTTCCTCTAGTCGGCATAGCAATTTCAACTCTCCACCGTTTTCAAGTACGAAATTATTGAACTCAATCCACTGATGTGTTTTACGACAAAAATATTATAAATTAATTTATATCTCGAAAACCGCTGCCGATAGGTATAGGAGTATATCAAGCAAAAGTGATTAGAATCAGTCAAGGAATCCAAAAAAAATAATAATATACAGGGTGGTCAATCTAAAATAAGAAAGTTGTTACGACTTTTGGAAAGAAGCGGCAACACTGCAAATCTGAAAATATTTTTAAAATATAGATCATTCTCGATTATGGGCTCAGCCAAATTTTCAGGTCGATCCTATGTCTAGTTTTCCGTGAACGTCTAACGTATCATAGACCGTGAGACACCCTGTATATATATAGAGTGGATGGATAGTCTTGACTGACTAGTTAAGAGCAAACAGTGAAAAGGGTAGCACGACTGGCTAGTTAAGAGAGAACTAGAGGTTAGTGGGGATGCAGTCTAGTAGTATTTCTAGTAGTTTCTACTAGACTGCATCCCCACTAACCTCTAGTTCTCTATATATATATACCTCATGGCCACTTCGTAAAGAAGAAGAATCTACGAGACTGCATCCCCACTAACCTCTAGTTCTTGGGTAGTCTTGACTGACTAGCTCGCTGACTAGTTAAGAACAAACAGTCTCAATATAGTGGGGATGCAGTCAGAAATTGGCCAGGGGAACTAAAAACAACCCTTTAATGCTAAATCAAGCTTTCGAGAACTTTATTTTCTCTTCATCAGGATTTTTTTTGTACAAAAACTCACCATTGCGGGTCTGAACTAAAGAAGATTAACATATATGAGAAAATACCGAAACCCATCATCGATCACAGCTTACAATTTCACACATCATAATGCAGGATTTATTAATTTACTACATAACAACGAACATGGTGGTTAGAGATGTTTTTTTTTAAATAAGGGATTTTAGTCGTTGGTAGGCGAAAATGCGCTGGACTCCACCGGAAATTCGGCTGCTTTTGACATATATCAAATATTAGTTTGTTCATTCGTACCTTTCCATACCTTGACATACCAGGGCTCACCAGAACGTTACAATTATATGGTGTATGAGAGTTCACATCAATAACAGGATGATATCGATTATTATACAGTATTATTACAGGTTTAAGATTACAAGTTTATTGAATTACCAATAATAAGAGCAAAGAGAGACAAACATATTACTGGTTCAACTTATTATGAAGAGATAATAAAGCCGAGAAATAAATATAAATATTCTATGTTTGACTGGTTTAAGGAGACATATCTGTCCGTCTGCAGTTTGAGAATATAGCTATAAATAGTGCTAAGATTCTGGGTGTCGGTCTTCCACATTAATAAAGAGTCAAACTCTTTATTAATGTGGATCATTTCCAGGAAAATCCTCCTGTAATATGAGTTTACTTTGTCCAAAATTTCAGCACTATCCCAGTTCATACCGTGGCCACTTTCAATAATATGATCTGCTAGAGCACAACTGTTCACTTTTCTGTTACAGTCACTCTTGTGAGAAGCAATCCGACCTTTTAAGTTTCTTGAAGTTTGACCCACATAACACTGTTGACAGCTCGGTTGACAGTCATTACAAGAGATCTTGTATATTATATTCCAGGTGTCCATTTTTTGTATTTTATCTTTAGTTTTGGAGTAGAGAAGAGAAATAGTTTTCGTTTGCTTTCTAGCAATTTTGATGTTACAATCTTCAAAAACGTTACAAAGTTTATGGGTTAGCCGAGGGGTCGTCCACTAGGTCAAAATTTGTACCCGTACTGCAAAAAACCCAGTAATTAGAGCGTAATTCCGTGTAATGCAGTGTAATTCAACGTAATTCAGTGTAATTCAAAGTAATTCAGGGTAATGCAGTGTAATTCAGCGTAATGCAGTGTATTTCGAGGTAATTCAGCGTAATGCATTGTAATTCAGAGTACTGCAACAGTAATTCAACGTAATGCAGCTTGATAATTCTATGAATTTTCGCATAATTCGATGTGATGAATGGAATAATATGCATGAATTTGAAGGTTATGAGTAGTCTAATTATTTAAAATTTGAAGATTCCTTTACTGTGTCACTGTTCAAGATTCTTAATTCACAATCTCTAGCGTGTGTTAGTCTTGAATAAATGTTTCTTCTATTAGGTATACATTACAATCACGTGTCTTTATCTCTATGAGTTTGCGAGTATGGATTGCATTCCATCATTGTATTGATTTGAAATTTTATTGATAGTACTCATTTCTTACCACCGAACATTCTAGTCTTATCTTCAATAGATCAAGTATACCTACATACAGTGTGACGCATTTGTTTTCGGGTCATCCTGAAAAAAAGTTATCGATTGACCGATGGGGCTCGAGTTTTTTTGTAAATTCTAGAGCTTGACAAAGTAGTGTGGTTTGTCAAAATGTTACTCCTGAGAACTGGCCAAGTAGGCCTTGAATTTTGTATGTGGGAGGTCATTTTTGCTAAGAAGATAAAGTTTGTCAAGCTCTACAATTTCAAAAAAAACTCGGGACAAATCGGTCAATCAATTTTTCCGGGTTACATGAAAACAAATGGGTCAAACTGTTTATCAGCTACCACTGTATCAACTTATTTGAAATAACTCAGTCAGATTCGCAAATATTGTTTATTTGTTACAGAAAGGTTTGTATTATACAATTAGTGCTATTAGTTGGGCAAGATGAAGCTGATATTCCAAGAGCTTGCAAACATTTTTGAGTTGGTATTTGAGGCACTATGAAAACTTGTGGAATACTTCTTCTATGATACCTATCTGAATTCAAAAACGTAAACATGGCTGGAGAGTTCGGGGGCAAAACGAAAATAGAGATTTTCAAAAAAAAAGGATTGGCTCTCAAAAAAGATCCTTGAGGCACTTTGAATTTTTTATAGGATCAAAATTCAATATTTGGAGAAATGAGTTTGCCAAGTGATTTAGCCGGGCCTTAACCTTTGCCAGGTGTTGCCAAAGCTACACAGGGGTGAATAACGTAGATGCATGGTCTGTTCCAAGTATTTCAAGAACAGCGTTTCCAAATCTTTTGAATTCTGGTATGAGTAGATATGAAAGTGTACTGCAACTTTCAAAAATATTTTGATGATTGCAGCGTTGCCAGATATACTAGTTTTTTCAAGTAACTATCTCACTTCAAATACGACACCCTGTATATTATTCGATTTTTGAATTCTGTACAAGATTAACGAGCAAATCTATTTTGAAAGTGGATTTATAAAACATGTGTAGTTTTTTTGAGCATTGAAGGATGGGTTCAGAAAGAATCTAATTGTTTATTCTTACCAATATGGCATGCAAAAATGACCATATTATTATGAAAACTTCGAGGAACAAGGAAATCTCATTTCATAATACTTAGTCTATTTTTGTTCATAAAATTGCAGCTCTTGTTATTTTTTATGGTTTAAGATTTTCGAAAGAAATAAAAACTTGTCTATCTCGTTTCTCTTTTGATTCATGACTTACATATATTTCTAGAGATGGGCAGGTTTGACATTTTTTTATTCAATTTAGGTATTTTATATTTTCCTCGATATTTTCCATGTAAAAAAAACGTTTTTGATTTATCCAGGATGTCCCCGCTTAATTAGTGAAGTAGTTTGAGATGTGACACCGACTAAATAAAAAATTGTGTGTAGTCTCGAGAAAAAAAAAATGCTAAAAAATCAGTCCAGCTAAGCGGACTGATTTTTTTTTTCAAAAAAATCTTTCAATTTCCATTGAAACAGGTTCCTCGAAAACTGAATTTCGATACTATGGTTTTTATTTGTTAACTCGGAAACTGTGCGTTGGAGAGAAAAAACTGAAGAGATCTTTATCGTTGAAAATTAGCAATCCGAAAAAATTTGTTTCCTGCGAAAAAATCTGGCGTACCCGAGGCCGTACTATTTTTTTTATAATTAAATAATATTTAATAACAGTTTTTCCAAGTTTGGCCCTTTATAAGTTAAATCTGCTCCAATGGCTCAAGGAGTTTCAGGAAAAATTCGTATTTTTTTGAACTTCAGCATCGTTTATTTTGGAAACGATGTTCTTTCGGTCATCATAGCTGTCAAATCTCGAATTACTTCTTCATGCTTTCTCAATAATATACTCTAGAAGTTTCTCGAAAAGTTTCAACGAGTTGAGCGGGGACAGCATTGTATAATGTGTCCCTGCATGGACCTTATAAGTTCTAGTTCGGAATTCTCGTTATGTACTCGTAGGACAAAATGGCTGCTGCATTTCAGTTTAAAGCGCGAATGTACTGCGCATGACGATATACATTGTACGGTATGCGGATGTGCATATGTGATGTCACGATGGAGTAAATACTTAGCTCAAAATCCAACAAAATCAACTCTAAAATATCATAAACACTCAAAAAAATAGCGATACATATCAAATGTCAAAAACTTACAACTCTAGCATTGGTTAAAATTGCAGAGAAAGAAGTTCGCTTTTCTTTTATCTGCTGCGCGAAACGTGTAAATTTGAGACGACAAGACATGTAATGCATGTAATTCAGAGTAATGCATTGTAATTCGGTGTAATTCAAAGTGATTCACGTAATACAGAGTAATTCGGTGTAATTCAAAGTAATTCACGTAATACAGAGTAATTCAGCGTACTGCAAAGTAATACAGCGTAATGCAGGGTAATTCCGTGTAATTCAGACTAATTTGTACCCGTACTGCAGTTAGTGGACGACCCCTCGGGGTTAGCTTTTCAATGTAAGGAAATGAAGAGTAGAACGTGGGCTCAATCGGAGCTGGGGTTGGTATGTTAGTCAAATTTAAACTTAAAGACTGGTAAAGTTGAGGTTCTATGTTTTCTTGAACAATATTATCCGGAATATCATATTGAGTACTGAAGAGAAATCTATTGATAAATTTGACTGGATAATTGTTGATTAAAATTGATTTTAAGAATTGTAATGACTCATTCCTGTATTGAGGATGTGTAAGTTTCATGGCTTTATTTTTCATTCCCAGTACTAGGTTGATCTTTGTTTTCATTGGGTGGTATGAATGAAAACTCAAATATCTATTCGAGCAATATGGTTTTCTGTACCATTTAGTATGTAGGATGTTTTCATCAGACCTGATGATTAACATGTCTAGGAATGGAATACATTTATTCTGCTCATTCTCTACTGTAAATTGTAGGTGTTCATTGTAACTGTTGAATTTATCTAGAGCCGAACCTACTTCCTCGGTAGGAATTGCCAGAATTAAGTCATCAACAAATCTTTTGACAAACGGAATATTGAAAGGTAATTCATCTACACAACTCTCCACCAAATCATCAAGAACAAAATTGACCAAAATTGGGGATATCGTTGATCCCATAGTTTTCCCAAAAATTTGTTTATAAATTTGGTTATTAAAAGTTAATACATTAGAGTCAAAGATAAAGGTAAGAACTGGGGTAAGAATCTCAACCATCATGTTCCAATCCAAATCGCAAAACACACCAATCACATCCCATTTTCTTTCCAAACTGTGCAATATTACTTCCAAAGGAAGATTTGTGAATAGTGAAAGTGAAACTACATCGAAACTAACCATGATGTAATTATCTGGAAGTTTATAGTTGTTGATAAATTCACTGAACTTAAAAGAGCCTCTAATACAATAGGGGCTGTCAATTGAGTTATATGCGTTTCTTAGAATTTTCGTCAAGAACAGAGATAAAGACCCATTCGGTGAGTTGATTGATGAAACTATGGGTTTCATTGATACGGTTAGCTTATGTATTTAAGGCAATGTGTAAAATCTAGGTGCTACGGTATTGTACGTTATTAGTTTCTTACAAGCCTCCTTATCTATGTGACCCCTTTGTTCCATTTTTTTAATCAAAATGTTGGCTTTACGTTGAAAAGTGCAAGTAGGATTTTTATTGAGTTTGAGATAATATCTGTTATCATCCAGTAGTTCTTGACTTTTGGTCAAATAGTCAGATTTGTTCATTGCTACAGTGGCATTGCCTTCATCACTTCGAACCTGGCTTCGAACTATACAAAGATTCGGATTGCCCCTCAGAAAAGTTTTAGTTTTATAAAACGAATCATTGAATAAAGGTTTATTATTATGATTTTTGTGAATGAAATCTTTATGTATAAAAATGAGTACCGATTTCTTCTGGAAGATCAATAACTTGAGAAAGGCGGGGGCAATTGGAGTATTTTTTTTTTGAATTGTTCCTTCAAGTCTTGGGATTGTTTTTATGGCGAGAAAAACTGGAAAATCCCCCGAAAAAACCTGAAAACACAACTTTTTATTCGGGATGTCACATGTCACCTTTCCGTGACAAAACAAACCAAGAGTAAATTCAATAGGCGCGTTCGAGTTTCCACTACGAGCACGAAGAGCGGAAACTCGAACTCACCTAATGATATCGATGTCAATCCAAATCATAGAGCTGAGAAATGAAAGAGACTCTAAACTCTACAGCATAGCAGTGGCGGCCATTTTCAATATCAAGACAAAAATGACATTATGAGAAAAGAGTATTTCTATTTTTTCCCATGCAGGGGGGTGTGTTAGAATATCTACCCGTTAATGCAAGTTACAGACAAAATCCAGATTCATTTTCAGAGTTGATACTACGTCCATACAAAAGTTAAAACTAAAACAGAATCATAGGTCAGGACTGATAAAGCAACGTTGCCATAATGTTAAAATAGGTGCATTCAGTGAACGTAAACATAAAACTGAAACAATGATGATGCTGATTTTATCCAGGCTTATATCCTATCAAATATATAAATTTGAATCCCGTTTTTCTTGGTCACTCCATCACTTGAGAACGGCTGAAGCAATTTGGGTGTTTTTTTTCAATGTTATTTGAAATATGAGGAGTGATGTTATGAAAAGAAAAATTGGAAAATTTCCTTAAAAACCCTAAAACACTACTTCCCTTTATTTGAAATAGTGAGGTTATGTTTGCATAGTTTTATTATTTGCCAATGGATTTTGTTCAAATAATTATGTATATGTTCTAATTTGGTGTTTGATCAAAAATTGACCAAGTGCGGTTATGTTTGCCCAATTTTGTTATTTTCCAAACGATTTTGTTCGAATTAGATAATAATATCATAGGTTCTATTTGGGATTTGATCAAAACATTTTAAAAAAAATGACATGGTGAGGTTATATTTGCATATAGTTTTGTTATTTTCCAAACGATTTTTTTCAAATCAGATACCTATGTAGTTTCTATTTGGGATTTGATCAAAAATATTTTTGAAACATTACATACATAGTGAGGTTATGTTTGCATAGTTTTGTAATTTGCCAAAAGATTTTGTTCAAATAATCATGTAGGCTCTAATTTGGGGTTTGGTCAAGAAATCTAACAAAAATTGACCAAGTGAGGTTATGTTTGCCTAATTTTGTTATTTTTCAAAGGATTTTGTTCGAATTAGATAATATATCGTAGGTTCTATTCGAGATTTGATGAAAACATTTTTTTTTTAAATGACAGAGTGAGGTTATATTCGGAAAGTTTTGTTATTTTCCTAAGGATTTTGTTCAAATGAGATATGAAGGTTTTAATTTGAGGTTTGATTTTAGAAATTTACCAAAAATCGTCCAACTGAGGTTATGTTTGCATAATTTTGTAATTTTCCAAAGGATTTTGCTCAAATCAGATCGAATCAGATTATAGAGGTTCTATTTGAGATTCGATCAATTTTTTTTTTCATAAATGTGAGGTTATGTTTGCTTAATTTTGTTATTTTTCAAAGGATTTTGTCCAAATTAGATATGTAAGTTCTATTTGGGATTTGGAGTGTTCTAACAATATATACGTTTTCAGTTTAAACATGTAAAAAAAAACACTCTAGAAATGTTGTCAGATATTTAACATATCATCTTAACTGGAAAATCGCTGAGACGATTCTTATTATTTTTTATATGTTTGTTATGTCTGCGCCCCGAATAACAAAATAATTATTGAAACATCGGAAAAACAAAAAAAAAAGAAAATTGTGAAAAAAATTCATTTAGCACAACATTATTTATTGATTATGAGGCAGTATGGAATTTGCCGGGTCAGCAAGTATGTGGTAGAAGTTTAATTCCTTCGTGGAAGGACACAGACTAAATTTTGGTCCTAGTGCTAGGAGATTTTGAATGTCAATGGGTATTATTACATCAGAAATGTTTTATAACCAGTTTTCTTGGGCCAAAACAGAGTTAATGTGTTCATTTTGCAGGATTTAAATTTTATTCAAATTTCTTTTTTTGATGGTATTGAAAAGTTTATTATTTTCTGGTTCATTTCAAAAGAATAAAGAAGTTGATAAGGTACTATTTTAGACAATTGATCAGTGATATTTACGATACTTTTTTCTATAGGGTTGAGTTTACAAAAGGTTACTTTAATTTCTAAATTAAGAATGTTTTTTCTCAACCTGTCATTATATTTTCGGTATTTTCTCATATATGTTAACCTTCTTTAGTTCAAACCCGCAATGGTGAGTTTTTCTACAAAAAAAATGTCAATTGTATTTGTAACACGTTGTCATTTTTACTTTACAGAAAATCCTGATGAAGAGAAAATAAAGTTCTCGAAAGCTTGATTTAGCATTAAAGGGTTGTTTTTACTTCCCCTGGCCAATTTCTGACTGCATCCCCACTATATTGACACTGTTTGTTATATATATATATATATTAATAGTTTACCTGGGTGCACATAAACATACCCGGGACATACCTATTATTTTTCGTTGACATGACCATGGAATATCAGAAAAATACTATGATAATTTAATTCAAATCACGATGATTTAATTCAACACATTTAAGCGAAAGAAGAACAAAGTTTGCGTTTACATGGTTACTGCCTCGGTTACTGCATAGACACATTTGAATGTGACAAGAGCAAAGGGGTTGTAGCTAGATGTAGATATGAGACTTGGCATCATGTGCAGCGTTAAGTTCATGATAGAAATGCTGGTAATATCAAATGTAATGATATCTCCTCCCCTCCCATTTCTCTGGATATCTCTCATTGCCGGCTGTATTTATAATAATTCAAGTGGCACAATAATCAATAACAAATTACTTAATAGATTTCGCAACTTGTCAAAGGACGTGGTACCTACACTTAATTGAAAAAAGATCACTCCAAAAAATGGATCCATAATAAGGTTAATTTTTATACATACCAAGCAAATTCAGTTCCTGAGTTCAAATTTTTAATCAAACCATGGAAGGGAACAAAATAATATGTCCTTTACTAGCACCTTGAGTCCTTGACTAGCACTTACAATGCCCAGATAATTGGAGAAATAAACTGCACTTTCACTTCCAAGCATTTACAAATCAGAATTATTGCAGATGGTATATTTTCCAGTAACAAATAAATAATACATCCAACAAAAACACTAAAAACAGCTGATCCACTAGACCACTACTCGACTATGGAATGGACTCACAAAACATGTTTTGTGTATGGACTCTCAAGTGTCAAAGGCAAGACAGGAACCGGATTCACTAATGTTGCCAGTGTTGCCACGCGTCGCTGGTTCCCGTTGTCGCGCTGTGACCGAAGCCGTATTTGTTTCGTCAGAAGGATTAGTTCACAACGAACTGAACTGATCCAACAGTTCACTTGAGACCATAAATCCGAAAGATTCCAATAAAACACTTGACAGATTAAAGGGAAGTTAGGAGTTGGGTTATGCATGCATTGTTTATGTTTACAACTTGAACCTTCAACAACTACTGTAGAATTTTACAAAGTCGCACGTTGTTGCACTATCTTTTGTTTTTTGTTGTTAATTCATTTATTGAAGCTCTATCTTCAAAACAATTAATGTTCCTTCAAAACAATTCCCGTGAGTTTTGAAACGTTTTTTCATACAAATACTCCAATGATGTGTTGGAGAAAGAAAACAGATTTATGATTGGTTTGTATTGCATCTTCTCTTAAGTCCTCCAGACCCTTCATAATTTTATTTACTTAAATTGATTTTATAGTCACAAACCAGTGGATTTAAAAAAAATATATATATAAGGTTAGGATTCTCTATATCTAAGTGATCTGATCCAACTCATTCCAACTGAACTAGCAAAATCGTTGGGTTACTTCAATCACTTTAGGCTGAATCTCAGTTCACTTCGCTTTAGGGTCATTTCCCAAACAAACACGGTTCACATCACTTCGATCGATTCGGATCAGTTAGATTATGCGAAATAAATACGGCTCAAATGTATTCTCCAGTCGGGAAGCGTAGGGTCGATTCACACCGACACGTGGTTGACCAGCCATATACCGACATTGATTGCTTTTCAATGCATTGGTCAGTAGCCTAGTATACATCGACAACTTGTTCCGCGGACCAAGTACTAAATTCGAACTATATCAGAACCAATATTTGGTTCGAATAGTGCATACTGTTGCGGACTAGGCTGGTCCGCTCTTGGTTCGGTACTTGCCAGCAGCTAGGTGTACCGAACTAAATTTGGATCGATCTGGATCAAAATTATGAGGTTATGTTGATTGTTATTATTGTGAATTGTGTTGGTTCTGAGTTTCTCAAGGCAATCTAAGCGTACTTACTTATGTTTTTTTTGATTACGGATTGTGTCGGTGGATTAATTTCGACTTGTTTTTGACGTTTGACGAATTGCGCGCGTACTCATTCATTTCACTCGTTGCAAGACGGTGTAAACGGACGAGAAGCAAGCATTGGTCCTACGGTACTATTCCCACCCACTTGGTCCTATCGGACCGAACTAAACGAGTAGTGTCTCAGCAGATCGGTGGTAGTGTTGTTGAGTGATCAAAAAAGAAACGTTTCCCAATGCTGAACTTTGTCAAATAGCGAATAATTTTATATGAAGAAGAAAAGAAACGGAAACGAAACGGCGTTTCAAAATCTCAGCTCATATATATTTTATTATGGAAATCATACACTACAGGATAACTATACGCACCTCCTCAATGAATTTCTTGTCATTCATATTTGATTGGATCAAAACACAACAGAAAACCACTCCTGTTGCCTGTTGTACTTGGTACGTGTCCGAACAAATCAAAAAAAATTCGTCGGGAAATAATCTGAAGCAACCCTCTTAGCCCAGCGTTTTGTGATGGTGACACGCTGTCGCAATCAATAGAAATATGATTAGGATTTTTCGACGAGTTTCTATTCGACGCAACGTAGCAATAAGTCGCCGCCCCGAAACGCTGAGATGAGAGCGAGGCATAACGAGATCTTTATGCTTACCTTTTACTCTTTTCACACATTTTGGTGTAAAATTTGACAGGCGAAAATATTGTAATATTTTTCGCTATAGAAAACACTTGTCCATGTCTAGTTTTAATATATTTATTCAAAGTCACTACAGCACAACCACAAATATTTATGTTCACAATCGCAGAGCCTATTTATGTTTTACGATTTTTATTTGGCGGCAAATCAATAACTGAACTTCTTCAAATGGCGGACCTTATCATATACTCCCCTCGCTAAAACTGCCCGAATAACGTCGTATGGTATAGAACACTGTAGAAATCTGCTCCGCCTTCTGGTTTCACTGGAACGAACTAGAAGCGAATCGATTCTACATACAGTGGTGGCTGATGCAATTTCGTGGTACAAATATCTGGCGCCTCCAACAACTGTGGTGGGTCCGCTGAACACATGTTTCGTCACATTCACTCTTCTTAAGGCATTTTGTCCCGAACTGCCTTCATGTCGGTATCGGCAACCGTCCCCAAACTGGCAGTGTGATGTTTGGTGGAAATAATAACAGTCCACTGTCCTTTGGTTCGTCCTCCGGGAAAGATAGCAGCACACCGTGCCACTCCCCTTGAAGATCACCTCCAGCATGCTTCTCACCACTCGCCAAATCCACCCGGTCATTGGTCATCTTTGGGATTGCCAAATGAGCTAGTCGGGTCCTGTGACATCATAAAGTTTCGAAGATGATTGAGGGGTCTCCACACATCACTGAGGTGGTCAGATATTGCGGAAGCTTCTTCGTTACAAGGTTAAACAGGTGTCGTGTCCCTTCCATGATTTGGAGCACCTTCCCCACCTCTGGCCTTCGTCACAGATGGTCCAGTTGTCCGAATCTCCGTTCAAAAACGACAGCAAGTCCACTCTTCATGCTGAGGTCTTCAATGACCCAGTGAGCCAACGAATATTCGGTTGGTGCTTCGAGCAAATCCAGCTTCGTCTCATGGACAACGCCATTCTGGACTTTTTGGCCATTGGAGTATATAGACACATGAAAGTTTCCAGTGACATGTCTTCCTCGGATGACCTGATCTGCCTCACTTCAGCGTCCAGATCGTCCTGGTTCCCAGCCAAACGGTTGAAGTGAACAAGCCTCGGTTTTCCTCGTGGTGGCTTCCGAATTCTGTGGACGACGTCATTGATTCACTACTGGATCTTCTTCCCTCCCAAGAACTTTGCAGCTTTGGGAAAAAGCCACGTTGCCTCTGTGGGTTTTGTAGCCAAACCAGATCCCCAACCTGGAACCCGACTTCCACGGCATTCACGTCGTAGAACTCCTTCATCCTGTAAGAGGGCCCTCTTATTATAATGGAACTTCACCCTGGAAAGGAACTCGATAAACCTTCATCCTGTCACTGGCACTTTGGATATTCAAAGGGACTCGTTGATGAATATCGTCCATCTTTCTTCGAAGATCACTTGCGCAAACTTCAGGTCGCAGAAAAGCCGGAGTTCACGACCCATGATGACCCTAGCTGGACCGGGTTTCGCCTGTCGATTCATGAACGTAGACTGGTTTGCCAAGAGGTATAGATGGAGATGTTCGTCCCAGTCTCTTTGATGGTCAGGGACAACTTTGGCCAAGTGTCGATTGATGGTGCGGTTCATCCGTTCCACCATCCCATCAGATTGTGAGTGCAGCGCAGTCGTCCTCGTCTTCCTGATCTTCAAGACATTGCACACGTTCTGGAATAGTGCCGATTCAGTTGCTGTGATTTGCTTTGAAGTGAGTACTTGACTTCACCTTTATTGAATCAGTTCATAGACGAATGAAACACAAACCTACATCTATGACGATCCTCTCGAACGGGCTTCCAACATTGTACTGGCGCATAGGAGCTTCTGGGCGTTTTTGAGGTCCATTACCGCTACTCGCAGCGCATACGGCGCATTTCCTGCACCACTCTCGGACATTCGCCTGACAGTTGACCCAGTAGAGCCGTTCTCGCAGCTTCCCCAGCGTCTTGGTTACACCCAGATTTCCACCCGTGATATCTCCTTCATCACTTCTGCCTGTCTGTTTCCAGGAAAAATCATTTGCCTCCAATCTTCTGTGCCATCCAGATTCTCCACCAGCCTCCTCAGGATGCCGTCGTCAAGAACCATCGAGTCACATTGATCCCAGAAGGACTTCACGGTGGTCGAGCGAGAGTCGCGCGACTGTTTGACAAGTTGGTCTTAGGCCTGCCTGTTTCCATCCGATGATCGGCTTTAAATCTGGATCTTCCTCTTGTTCCCCTCGAAGTGCATCAGACTGCCAGAAGTCGTCTACCACAGTCGTTCTACAAATGCTTGCCTCCTTCTCCTCGGCTCTATGGCGGTGCTTACAGAGCTCTGGGCACGGTCTTCTGGTAAAGGCATCGGCATTCTTGTGACTTGATCCAGCTTCATGTTCGGTGTCAAAATCGAACTACTGGAATCTTCCGATCCAACGAGCTTTGACCTTCCGAGTTCTTGAACTGTAGAAGCCACTTGAGTGCAACGGAGTTCGCAGCAGAAACTTTTTTCCGTAGAGGTACTTGTAGAAGTGCGTTACCCCTTTGACCACTGCCAGCAACTCTATTTTTGTAACGCAGTAGTTCTTTTCAGGCTTCGACAAAGTTTTGCTGAAGTAACCGATTACTTTTTCATGTCCTTGCTGGATCTGAGACAGCACTGCACCAAGTCCTACGTTGCTGGCATCCGTGTCCAAGACAAAGTTTTCTTCCCTGGCAATTCCTTTTTTTAACGTGGCGAAAGCTTCCTGGCATTCTTCGTCCCAGTGAAAACGCCTCTGTGCCTCCGTAAGCCTATGAGGAGGTCGGGCGACGTTGGCAAACCCTTGGACATAACGCCGTTGATACGTGCACACACCCAGGAAACTTCGTAATTCGTGAAGGTTCTTTGGTACTGGCCATTCTTTTTCTGCCTTCATCTTTCGCAGGTCGACAGCTACTCCCTCCGCCGACAAAATATGACCCAGGTATTGAACTTCACTCTGAAACAGTTGGCATGTCTTTGGGCTCAGCTTCAAGCCAGATCTTCTAAGCCTCTGGAATACCTTTTCCAAGTTCTTCAGGTGGTCTTCGAATTTTTTGCTAACCACGATTATGTCGTTGAGGTAAACCGGAAATGTTGACCAAGATAAACCCTTGAGCACCGTCTCCATTAGCCTTTCAAACGTAGCAGAGGGGCGTTGCATAATCCAAATGGAAGGAAACTGCCACAGCCCAGTTCCAACGCTTGAAGCAGTTTTCTCCCGATCTTCTGGAGCCATCTCCACCTGCCAATATTCACTCTTCAGGTCAAGGGATGAGAAAATCTTTAATCCAGCCAAGGTGTCCAAAGTGTCCCCTATTCGTGTATTCGGTTTGTCGAGTTTTCTCCTCTTTTTTCAGGATTTAGGTTCAAAGGGGCCCCACATATGGCAACCATCGCGAACTTTTCACTTTCAGCCAAAAACCGAGCCATCATAAATGTTGTGTGAAAACAAAGAAGGTATCAGGCATCGTTTTCCATCAGTGAAAAATGAGATGTTTGCAGTATGTCTGAATGTTACTGAGTCCAAAGGACATGACAGTTTGTCTAAGAAACAAATGTACACCCGCTATTATGTGTGTAAACACTTCACACCCCGTTGCTTTGAGCGTACCCACCGTAGAGGACTTCGTTCAGCGGTTCCAACCATAAATGTTACTGGTAATTTTAGAATAAGACTGTCAGAGTGATATTAATAATACTGTGTGTCATTGATCAATGCCTATATTTTATACACCAAATCGAAATTGACTTTGGTGTAAGCGAGACTTTGAAGACAAATTCAATGTAGATGGTAGCACATGATTCCCGTTTAGCAAGCGGAAATCTGTCACATCCACTTCGTAGTGAAATTGGATGTGAATCTTACATACATCAAACAAACTACAGTTTGAGCTGGCAACTTTGCAGCGGGCCATGAGCTATGGCATATGACGTCATTCTGTTTGCCCTTCATCTCCTAACATATTGCATGAGGCTAAAAAGCGTTTGTAGATTCAAATAATGATAATAGGCAATAATGAAAAAAATATGTTTCAATTTATTGCCTGTGCCTTGACTAGTTCCAACTTTCATTGAATATTTATGTAGAATTTGAATATCATAACATTTCTTCACACTATTGTCAAGCCAGCATAAACGCTTGAGTTCCGAAATAATAGCTATATATAATGACCCAGATTTAATAAAACAATGTGCAAAATTCCATATTGAAAAGTGGTACAAATCCTTATGAACACCAAAAAATCCGCATCGTTGGCAACGCAGCAACTAACCGTTAACCGTCCAATACAAAAATAATAAGATCCGACATCCCATCGAACGTGGAACAAACATGGATAACACGGTTTACCAGTCCGCATAAAACGCACGTCGTCGCAAAATTCTTCATTTGTTCAGTCCAATTCATTCAAGGCATCGGCCTGTCAGGAAGCGTTTCCATGGCAAACGACATAATTAGGCATCAGCTAATTTATAATTTATCACATCTCTGGCTATTGTGTAACGTCTAATAGTGGGGTGGGAAGAAAGCATACTATATGGAAAAAGGTTGTCGCGCTAGTGGTTGATTTCTGATCATTTGAAGCAATACTCGTAGTTAACGGACGAAAACCGCGAGCACCAGTGGTTCTTAGATTATAATGTTATATGTGTCGTATTTTTTTTGTTTGAAAATAAAGTCTTTGGATTGAAGTGAAGTGCACTTCACCTACTTCACCGGAATAGCCGCCACTGAATAAATCCCACTTCTGACAGTTCTGACACCAATGTAATATTTTTCGCTATAGACAACACTTGTCCAGTTTTAATCTATTTATTCAAAGTCACTACAGCACAAGCACAAATAATTATGTTCACAATCGCAGCCCATTTATGTTTTACGATTTATAATTCGCGGCCAAACAATAACTGAACTTCTCAAATGGCGGACCTTAATATATACCCACCTCACTGAAACTGCCCGAATACCGTCGTATGGTATAGAACACTGTAGAATATAGTGGAAATCTGCCCCGCCTTCTGGTTTCGCAAGAACGTACTAGAAGCAAATCGATCCTAAACACTGTGGTGGCTGATGCAATATCTTGTCGTCAAATATCCGCGGTGCCTCCAACAACGGTGGTCGGTCCGCTGAACACATGTTTCGTCACAATATGGTCCATACGGTTCCATATGGACGAAATTGACGTCAAAAAGGAGTTAAAAGTGTATCATTAAAAAAAACACTCACGATCACGGTATGAGATTGGTTTCAGCAATCTCGGCACGGACACAGTCGCGCATATCGGACATGCGAAGTGGTCGGATCAAATTCATATCAAGAATTATCTTGTCGATCAGTTCAAGTGCCGGTCATGGTTTTGTGCTGTCACTGTAATGTGTAAGTCAATTCACACATAACAGTGAACAGTGACGTCACAGCACCGTGGCCGGCACGGGATTTGAGCGGCCGTATACCGACAGTGATTTTTATTCATATTCGTCAGTGTTTTGGCAGTGCTGTGGAAGTGTAATTGAGTGATCAAAATAAAAACATTTCTCAATGTAGAACTTTTGCGAATCTCAATTATTATAGATCAAGAAGAAATGGAGGGATAATATTAAGAGAAACGACATGGCATTCATAAATTTTTCAACATGCAAATCAGGGTATAACCACGCAGTACGCAGTACGATCTAAATCGATAAGTTTCTCGTCATTCAAGTTTGTTTGGAATAACAAAAACATTGACTATAGTTCTGTTGCCAGGTTGATTGTTGTACGGCGGTACAAGTCGAAACATTGATAAAATATGGTCGGGAAGTAATCTAACGACCACGGTACAGCGCAGGCGTCGGTTGCAGCACTCTCGGCACGGACACTGTTATTGTGCATTAGTCCGTTGAAATTCATATGAAAATAATTTTGATCTTGTCGATCAGTTGTTAGTAGTTCTGGTCACTGTAAATCGATCTTTACTTCTCAAGCGAGTATCGTTCGATTTTCAACCAATTTGAAGGGTATCGTGACCTGACACTATTCATAATCTGAGCACGATTGCGAATGCGGTAAGCCGAGAACGAACGAATGCCTTGGTAGTTATTGGTGGAGAGCATTGAGAGCAAGCCTGTCATATCAAAGAATCAGTGCTCTTGTGAATAGGTACGCGTTATTTTCTCTATGGGTACGCGCCTTCATGACTGGTTTGGTTACAAGAGTAAGAAAAATATGGCGTATTCTTATCAAATTTGATGGCGTATGATTGTTTATAATACACACTTGAACATATATTGATGAATAGGATTTTTTGTACAATTGCATATCTACAATCAGTAGGTGATATAAGACGTATCAATTGAAAAGTTCTTGAAAACCATCAGTTTATTCGAATTCACGTTTGCATCGTAGAAAAGAACAGAGTTCAATTAATCTCGATATGTTTTGAAGCTATTATGGCTGAACTTGGCTCACTTGGCTAGGCTTTATAAACTAACTGAGAACCAACTGTAGGAATAACTACCAAATATCTCAAGATCTGTTTGGTTTGGATTTGGATTAGAGACAGACATTGGAATATATGATCAGGTGTAGAGAATGAAAGGTCCTTGTTCACTTCTTTTGAAGTGAACAAGGACCTTCCATTCTCTACACCTGTCTTCATCTTGAAAAATTGGCGTGCTTTGATTTTTTTGGGGACTTGAAAAAAAATTGCCGCGTTCACAGAAATAGTGAGTAAATTCCCTTTTGTTCCAAGAGTTATCAAAAAAAGTTATCGGGGATAAAAAGTTATGACCGGATCTCAATTGTAACACAAATTGGCCTATTTTGTTTGTATTAGAGACTTGATTTTTTCAAGTCCCCAAATAATCAAAATAGGCCAATCTAGTGTTTTGAAAAAACCGTATTTTTTTTAAATTGGGAAAAAAACGGAAAAACGGGTTTTTTCGAAAAACGATTTTTTGTTCTGTTTGGTTAGTTACCTGTTTCAACAACTTGTCTACGTTAACTACGTAATTTTTAGTGATTATTTCTTTAAACATGGAGCAATAATCTGTATCATTACATTTTTTATGGGTTTTGATAGCAGTCATACCTATATGATGCGACAAGTCTTTTTAGTCACCACACCGCAACCGATCCTCTTTTCTACTTCTATGACAAGCCAAAACGCGCCATATGGCATCGAGATCTTGATCATTCATTTACCATTTGATTTGATAAGATTGATACGAAGTTTTGTGATTTGTGATAATATTAAGGTAAGTTTATGATGTCTATATTACTATTTACAATACGCCCGGCAATTGAGTTCAGATATTGTGTTAAACTAGGTTTTGATTGAAGGAATTCATCTTACTCGTGGGCGCCGTGGATCTTAACAATGCATATTCACCCATGTGTTGTCGGCAAGCATAGACAGAAAAAGGTCCCCATAAACATGAAAACAAAATTAAACGTACTGATCTGAATAAACCAATGAACAGTAAAACACTCACCCGGGGGCCCTCCGCCCCTTAGCTCAGGCTGGATCACATCAGCCTCCCATCATGGTCATAATTCGTCAATATATCATTATCATAATTAATATCAATAATATCATCATAATCTATTCTTCGACGACTAGCTATAGTGTCACCTGAAATAAGAAGAGGCTTCCCCAGACGTCCAACTGCCGCTAAACAGTTAGCATCTCAATGAATTCAGCGAGGAGAGTACCCACATGACTCTCGAGGCTTATTCGTGTCAATCGAGCAGTATGTGAGATCCTTCACCTACACTCCACAACCTCGAAGGCAGAGGATTTTCCAGCCCTTCGGCTAATCAGGCCACACAGACCACTATTATCGAACCACATGGGCCCCCCCCTCACAATCACGCAATCAATACTCATTATCAATACCTTTCTCAAAAACCCCAAAAGCACACTTGTCACACTGACACTCATTCAGTCAGTAACACTACCTGAAGTATATGTGTTGAGCTCAGTATTTAACAAAACCGCATATTTGTTCTCATGCCCTGGGATCTGTCTAATGCTTTACCGAGGTGAGGAAAATAAAGAATAATATAGACAATTCAAAGTCCCTTATTTGTCACTTTTTATTATCAGATTAAGAAACTATTTTACAATTGATTTAGTTTTTTTTGTTTTTTCTCAGTTCTTGTATGTGTTTATATAAAAATGTAGTCCTTTGTATAAAATGAAGGAAAAAAAACAAAAAAACCATTTTTTGTCGAAGGAAAAGAACCGTTTTTTTCCGAAAAAAAACGGTTTTTTTCCGAGGTGTTAAAACACTAGGCCAATCTGTGTAAATTTGACTATTACTTTTATTTCAAATAACTTTCTTCCATAACTTTTTTTGATGTCTCTTTAAAAAAGGTTCTTTACTCTAATAGTCATCTTTCATAAAATCGCTCCAAAATCACCGTGTATATTAATTGGTTTGACTGACTAATTCTTTAAACATTCTAGTTTTGGACCATGAAGGAGCGATTTCTAGAAAATCATGAACGAACTTGGAAATTGTTTGTCATTTACAGCTTACCACAACTCAATCCGTGTATAAAAAAAAACAATTCCGAAGCTCATTGTATTTTGATGAATATCTAAACTTATAAAATATGAGTACAAACATTTAAAGATCAAATGATATTACTGCCACATGCTCTTTGATTCCCAATACTAAACACTAGCCTAGTTTACACCAACAACTTGGTCCGCGGACCAAGTACTAAATTCGAACTATATCAGAACCAAACATTTGGTTCGAATGGTGTAAACAGTTGCGAACTAAGCTGGTCCGCTCTTGGTTCGGTACTTGCCAGCAGGTGTACCGAACTAAATTTGGTTCGATCTAGATCAAAATTATGAGGTTATGTTGATTGTTATTATCGTCAATTGTGATGGTTCTGAGTTTCTCAAGGCAATCTGAGCGTACTCACTTATGTTTTTTTTGATTACGAATTGTGTTGATAAATGAAAAGTCCACTGAACCCAATTGGTTCCAAATTCACTTTTATTAAACTGCCTTGATACGGCTTTGCATGGGTTCAATGGTACGGAAAAAAAATGCTATGTGGCCAGAGGGCCCGGATACTGAAACCTCCACACTGCCGGATATCCAGAGTGTCCCGCGAGGTGAGGGACAAAATTGCACTACGTCTTCTTTAGGTATATTCGAGTCAAAAATGTTATTTATCAGTTATTGTGCCAAAAACTACAATATTGCAAAAAAAAAACAAAAAAAAATACCTCTGTGAAAATACCTCTCTACAATAATTGTGTCCAAAAGAAAGAAAGTGTGTCAAGGGAAAAAAGTCAGTGGCAGGGAAGCATTTGCGGTCCCATGTTCATAGGACATTTTTGACTCGAATTTACCTTAAGAACACGTAATTAAATTTTGTCACTGTATATGGAAGTGGAGATCGGAGCAATTTCAACGGTGAACGTATATACATGACTGGCCGAGGAAACAACTGATGCATTTTTGACTTTGTCAATGAATGATACAGCATTGGTGAAAAAAGGGACAAATCTATATCAATATCGACAACAATCAGACGGTGAGACATTATTGAATCTCACACCGCGTAACTTCACATACTGGTTGATCAGAGCCGTACAACGTAAAAATTGGTGCAGGCAGGATGTGACGTGAATACGTTGTGGTAAATCACATTCAACATTCAACACACAGCGCTGTGGACTTAAGGAACTCTGGTAGCGGCAACACCCAACGTATAAGCTACATGCACAAGCTGCTGTGACGTGACTGTGTGAGTCTACTCTACAACTAGCTAAGTTCGAATATCCACATCTTGACATATGAGATGTTCGGTCATTTGACAGAGGATTTGATTTGCAATTCGTCTATCACATGACTCAACATCTCATTTGTCAAAATGTGGAATATTCGAACTTAGCTAGTCACAGTCTACATCAAGTCACTTTTTAGTTTTGTTTTGTAAGAAGTTATTATTTCAATATTCACTCCCAAAACACAAATTTATACAATTGCTATTAATCAAAATGTGATAGCTATGGATGTTTTGCCACTTTCTATGCAGCAACCACTTAATACATTTTCCAAAATGTGGTATCATGTTTTTCTTTGGGCCCTATTTTCATCTATACTTGTGCACACTGTGAGTTGTAATTTATTATTTTATGCAAAATTCTCATTCTGCTTTATATTAGATTACAGTTTCCTAATTTGCATGATTCTCAGTCAAATATAGAGGGTTTCACAATAAAAAGCCGGCAACGGACGGTACGCGATAACATAATATAACGTATAGCTCGGCAGTGAGCTATAATATTATATTATTATTTCTGCAGTGGACTAGAATATACAGGGTGTCCCGAAATTAGACGTCAATATTTCAACCACGTATTCTACACCTCAAAATAGAAATAAAACTTCATATAAACTAGTAGGTATCCACAGACTCTTCGTTTTCAAGATGCAGGGTGTTAAAGGTGAAGACCTGATGACGGTTTTTGTTTCTCGTGAATATTTTCGAAACCTGTGAAGGTATAATTTAGGTATAATTTTGTAATTTTGTGCAGTTACCAAACTTTTCACGCTCTACCTAATGAACGGATACTTACAGGGGGTTAACAACTGGGCCAAAATATGTACATTTATTGCGCATTACAGGCCTTTTTCATAATAATGCCCGTACTTCCAGTGTACTGCCAGTAATTACTTCAAAATTAGTCGTAATGCCAATATTGACGAGATAATGCTGTGTAATGTCAATAATTTTTGAGTAATACCCGCGTAATGCTGTGTAATGCCGGTAATAAAATTGTAATGCCATGAGGGATGCAGACAAAAATCCATTCCAGTATCCATGCATTTAAAGGACAATTAATTAAATATGAATGGAAATGAATGCACGATGGAAATCATTTGCATTATAAATACAGGGTGTTACAAATTCGATGATCACCATTGATATCTTGGAAACGGTAGGAGATACAGCGGAGTTTAAATGGGGGCAAAGCTGCGCATTTTGGTGCTCATTAGAATGCCGTTTTGAAATTCAAAAAATTCCGAATAGGTACTTTCGGAGATATCCGGAAAAAAACGAAATTTTGTGAAATCGTTTTTATGTTTTCTTATGTGTATTTGAAGAGATATTCCAAAATAAATGTCACATGATCATTGCCACTTTTTCTCCTCTACAAAATGGCGTCATCAGAATTTTTTAAAAAAAGGTGTTTGTTTTTGGTCCTATTAAAAATACATTTTTTCTCTCTCTAACACATGAGTTCTTATGGTAAAATCCATTAATATATTTTTTTTATAATTGCGATACATTGTTGGTTTAGGAACATAAGAGGCTCTTGATATCCGTAATAAAAAATCCAGGACCGTATTTAAAAAAACAAAGTTGATGATGGCTGCTCAAAGACGAAACGTCGGATCATAAATTTGATGACGCCATTTTGTAGAGGAGGAAAAGTGGCAATGAAGATGTGACATTCATTTTGAAATATCTCTTCAAATACACATAGGAAAACACCTGGGAAAACATAAAAACGATTTCACAAATTTCGTTTTTTTCCGGATATCTCCGAGAGTATTCGGAATTTCTTGAATTTCAAAACGGTATTTTAATGAGCACCAAAACAACTTTGCCTCCATTTAAACACCGCTGTATCTCCCTCGCTCCAACCGTTCCCAAGATACCAATGGTGAGCATCGAATTTGTAACACCCTGTATACAAATATTATTTTGAATCAAATCAAGCAATTACTTTACTTCTTTTCGTGAACATTTGTGCGTTAAAAAGGTTTTTACCATTGATAAATGAAAAGTCCACTGAACCCAATTGGTTCCAAATTCACTTTTATTAAACTGCCTTGATACGGCTTTGCATGGGTTCAATGGTACGGAAAAAAAATGCTATGTGGCCAGAGGGCCCGGATACTGAAACCTCCACACTGCCGGATATCCAGAGTGTCCCGCGAGGTGAGGGACAAAATTGCTCTACCTAATGAACGGATACTTACAGGGGGTTAACAACTGGGCCAAAATATGTACATTTATTGCGCATTACAGGCCTTTTTCATAATAATGCCCGTACTTCCAGTGTACTGCCAGTAATTACTTCAAAATTAGTCGTAATGCCAATATTGACGAGATAATGCTGTGTAATGTCAATAATTTTTGAGTAATACCCGCGTAATGCTGTGTAATGCCGGTAATAAAATTGTAATGCCATGAGGGATGCAGACAAAAATCCATTCCAGTATCCATGCATTTAAAGGACAATTAAGTAAATATGAATGGAAATGAATGCACGATGGAAATCATTTGCATTATAAATACAGGGTGTTACAAATTCGATGATCACCATTGATATCTTGGAAACGGTAGGAGATACAGCGGAGTTTAAATGGGGGCAAAGCTGCGCATTTTGGTGCTCATTAGAATGCCGTTTTGAAATTCAAAAAATTCCGAATAGGTACTTTCGGAGATATCCGGAAAAAAACGAAATTTTGTGAAATCGTTTTTATGTTTTCTTATGTGTATTTGAAGAGATATTCCAAAATAAATGTCACATGATCATTGCCACTTTTTCTCCTCTACAAAATGGCGTCATCAGAATTTTTTAAAAAAAGGTGTTTGTTTTTGGTCCTATTAAAAATACATTTTTTCTCTCTCTAACACATGAGTTCTTATGGTAAAATCCATTAATATATTTTTTTTATAATTGCGATACATTGTTGGTTTAGGAACATAAGAGGCTCTTGATATCCGTAATAAAAAATCCAGGACCGTATTTAAAAAAACAAAGTTGATGATGGCTGCTCAAAGACGAAACGTCGGATCATAAATTTGATGACGCCATTTTGTAGAGGAGGAAAAGTGGCAATGAAGATGTGACATTCATTTTGAAATATCTCTTCAAATACACATAGGAAAACACCTGGGAAAACATAAAAACGATTTCACAAATTTCGTTTTTTTCCGGATATCTCCGAGAGTATTCGGAATTTCTTGAATTTCAAAACGGTATTTTAATGAGCACCAAAACAACTTTGCCTCCATTTAAACACCGCTGTATCTCCCTCGCTCCAACCGTTCCCAAGATACCAATGGTGAGCATCGAATTTGTAACACCCTGTATACAAATATTATTTTGAATCAAATCAAGCAATTACTTTACTTCTTTTCGTGAACATTTGTGCGTTAAAAAGGTTTTTACGTTTGTTTTCAAGATTATAAAAATTAAAATTAAAATGAAATAATTAAAATTATTTCTCGAATGATTTATTGCCAAAATTATCATGTTTCATAAGTTGCTCCACCTAACATACAGTGCGAGTCTCTAACTTGGAATAAATTCAGTAAACAAAAGACCGTTTTTTTTTTCGGAAATATGCTCGGACACGTCGATTAGTATTTTAAATTGCGCTCTTTTTCATGTAGAAAAATTTTATACAGTGTGTCCCAAATTTGAGATATGACGTCATCGACTATTTTTTTAAATGGTAGCCCTAATTTTTTTATGACTATTCTTAAAGAGTATATCGAGTTACACATGCGTACCAAATCTCAAGTTTTTATTCCTTGTCATTCAAAAGATATTTAACAAAAACATTAACTAATTCGAAAAATGAAGAAATCTGATTCAAGTCAATAAAATTTTTATGCAGTTTAAAAATGGCACGTCAAAAGGTATTCGTTTTTTGTCAAATCGGTTTGACGTCTTATCACAATGTTATAAAAACAAGAAAACAAGTTAATAAAAACAAGTAAGAAGAGCTGCATCGTATTCGAGTTGTTGAGCGAGAACCCTATTAGTTTGTGGTTTTGTGAGAAACACCGTTTTTTGAAAAATCCACGAACATGCCGTACTTAACTGAAACCCACAAAATTGAAATTTTAATGATGATTGGCCTACGGAGATAGGACAAGAACACAAAATGAAGTTATTCATTTATTGAGAGAGAAGTATCCTGATTTACCACCCATATCACAAAGTACCGTAAGCAAGATTGAAAAACAGTTTCGGGAAAACGGACATTTAAGAAAAACAAATAATCATCGTCAAAGTGCGCTCAATGAAGAGGTCAAAATTAATGAACTTCTCTCTGTTCAAGAAAATCCTCATGTCCCCACTAGGCAGATAGCTAGGGAACTCGAAATTAGCCAGTCTTCAGTTATAAGAACTCTTAAAGCGCAAAAATTTCATCCCTATAAATTGACAATTCTCCAGGAACACACCGAAGATGATCCGGATAGAAGACTCCAGTTTTGCGAACAAATGATGGACCTACTAGACAGAAATGTTCTCAACATAGAAAACGTCCTGTTTTCTGACGAATCAACGTTTATGTTAAATGGGGAGGTAAATCGACAAAATTATCGTTATTGGGCAGACAACAACCCACACTGGATGAGGGAAGGCCATACTCAACGTCCACAAAAAGTCAATGTTTGGGCAGGGATTATTGGTGATCGAGTAATAGGACCAATTTTCTTCCAAGAAAATCTCAATGGAGCAAGATATTTAGAATTCTTGCATTAAGAACTACTTCCGAATTTACTCTATTCCCTGATCCGGTTGAAGCTGATGTCCCGAATAGAAACATCTGGTTTCAACAAGACGGGGCGGGGCGCCTCCTCATTTTGCTAGACCTGTCCGTGAGTATCTGGATGATGCATTTCCAGGCAGATGGATTGGTAGAAGAGGACCCTTTGAATGGCCACCCAGGTCTCCGGATTTAACACCTCTGGACTATTTCTTACTTGAAAAACAAAGTTTTTAGGACCAGACCGGAAAATATTGAGGAGTTGAAGGAACGAATAAGACAGGAGTGTAGGCTAATTTCCGCTGAAGTAATTAGAATTGTTCAAAACGAGTTTCAATTCCGTTTAGGGTATTGTCAGTTAGTACATGGACAACATTTTGAGCATTTATTGAAGAAAAATTATTGAGTTGAATCAGATTTCTTCATTTTTCGAATTAATTAATGTTTTTGTTAAATATCTTTTAAATGACAAGGAATAAAAACATGAAATTTGGTACGCATGTGTAACTCGATATACTCTTTAAGAATAGTCATAAAAAAATTAGGGCTACCATTTAAAAAAATAGTCGATGACGTCATATCTCTAATTTGGGACACACTGTATAAAATTTTTCTACATGAAAAAGAGCGCAATTTAAAATACTAATCGACGTGTCCGAACATATTTCCGAAAAAAAACGGTCTTTTGTGTACTGAATTTATTCCAAGTTAGAGACTCGCACTGTATAAATTAAACTAATTAAAGGCTAAAAACGCGGAAAAACTCGGCTTGCGGTTGTTTTCAAAACTTATGTGAATTCGAGGTTTTGTTCCTCGTTTTGTTCATAAACAAACGAAATGCATACTATCGAACCTGGAAGGGACTAGTCAATTGAAAAATTACTGTACATTTGAAGGCAGTGCGACGAAAAGGGATGGAAGCATAGTATCGGGCCTTCCCACTCAATCACTTATAATGTGTTAGAGAGAGAAAGGAATAAATTAACAGGACCTTGGAGAATTGGGAATTGGCTTCTTTTTTGTATCGTGTCAGGGCCATTCCAGATCAAATTCATTTCAATGGATATAAACTGATGAACAAGTGCATGTACGTAGGTGCGCATGCGTTGTCGGGCTTTTAACGGAAGGTAGAGGTTTTTGGCCAGACGTTTATTCTATATTGAATTCTGACTCAGATCATAATATATTATTAAAATCAAGACTTTTCAACACCCCCCTTTTTCAACCGAATCTCAAAAATGGACAGAAAACTCCATCATGAATATCTTCACTGGTCATTGTCATAACAACGGCTTGTTTTTCTGCAAATTTAAAAATCTGATTGGCTTTAAGAGCGTGGTTCGGCTCGATCGAACTTTTCATGTTAGACGGAAACCGTGAAATGGAAAAAAGGGCAATTTATTAAAATAATGGTTTTACTCATAATTCTAATAAATTGTAGTTGATAAAAACATGAGAAAATGAAAATAACATACGGGGTGTGTGTGCTTCCTGGGTTAATCATTTGAGTTTTTTATGTTCCTGATGATAAGCAAGAAAAAAACAGTGAAAATGCTAAAAAATCCAAATACGAGTCTAATCATGTCGATTATACCTCCCTATATCTATATAAAATGTTATGATACTTTAGGTCACTTAACCTCTATTTCGAATTGACTGGGATTGTGTGTATTCTTCTCAAATTAGACACGGAACTAAACCGTAATGCCATGGAATGCGAATGTAATGACATATAATGCAATGTAATGCCGCGTACTGCCAGTGCAATACCGCGGAATGCCAACATAATGCCCGAAATGCCAACAGAATGTCATGTAATGCTAGTAATACCGAAGTAATGCGTCGTACTGCATCACAATTTGTACATGTATTGCGAGAGCAGTTGTTACCCCCTGGGAAACTTATTATTCTATTACCTTCATGGCTAGGGAATACAGGGACGGGCTTGGGAAAAATGTGCCGTAAATTTTTGGATTATTGATTTTTAGTAGTCTTGCCTGCACAATTTAATCTAGAGTTTTTTACATAGATACGGTTCTCTTCTCCTACCCCGCTGGGACGCACCATTTTCGAGAAAAATGCATTTGAAGATCCTAAATTGCATATACCGAAACTCTCAGCGAAAGCACGGGTTTAGCCTAGCCAGATGCGCTCGACATTTTTCACTAAAATCAGTGGAAAAAGATTTTCAAATGCGTTTTTCTCGAAAATGGTGCGTCGCAGCGAGTTACAACACGAGTACCTCATTTATGTAGAAAACACTAGATTTTCAAAATTTTTAAGCAAAACTACTAAACATCAACAACCAAAAAGTCTGGGGCCTATTTTTCTAGAACCCGTCCCTGTATATCCCACTCATAAAGGGTATGGTGAGTTTTTATTCGTTAGATAGAGTTCGAAAAGTCTAGTAACTGTACCAAATCTCACTCAATTATCTTGACAGGTTTCGAAAATATCTACAAAAAACCGTCATCAGGTCTTCACCTTTAACACCCTGTATCTTGAAAACGGAGAGTTTGTGGATACTAGTTTATATGAAGTTTTATTTCTATTTTGGTGCGAAGAATGCGTGGTTGAAATATTGACGTCTAATTTCGGGACACCCTGTATACAGGGTGTCCGGGAAAATGTGGGAGATCTCTCGGATTCAGATAGAACATTAAAAAATAAGATGACAAGTTCCCATAAATTTTTTTCCTAGCGTTACTTTCACAATTTCGTCAAGAGCACCACTTCGTCATGGCTTTTTTCGAGGTTTTGTTTAATAAAAATTGTTTTTTCTCGAAAATGGTTCATTTTATCGACAATGAACAAGAGTACCTTTTCTTTAGCTTAATGTTCAAGGTATCCAAATTTATTTTTTTTAACTCCTTATCATACAGGGTGTTAAAAATTTGAGCCTTAAAATGTACAATCTAGTCCGTCCCTGGTAAACTAAACAAGCTAATTATGTTTTAAGGGAAGTATTTTGAGAGGTCCTTACTTCTGTTTATCATATTAAATTTTCATTGAATTATATTGAGTCGTTTAAAAGTTATTCAAGAAAAACCGATTTCCAGTGGGGTCCTTTAGGGGGCCGTATCTCCGTAGGGAGGGCCGCTAGGAAAAAAATTTATGGGAACTTGTCATCTTATTTTTTTTTAATGTTCTATCTGAATCCGAGAGATCTCCCACATTTTCCCGGACACCCTGTATATTTTTCATTTTTCAATATAGTAGACTGATCCAGTGAACAAAAGTATGGTGTATTGTTGGGAAAATGCCTGGGAAAATGGCGATAGCAAAAGATTTTATTGATAGATAACATTGATAGTTCATCAGAAGATTACTCAGATGCTAAAGGCGAGCAACTATCAGCAATTATGGTTAAAAACCAAAAACCTCGCCCAGATTCTGGTTATCTAATCATATCAAAATACACCTAAAAGAACGAGAAGAATTTACACTTTTTACGAATCACTTAAGTGACGACAAATTTAAAAATTAGTTTCGAATGGGCAAAACAAAATTTCATAAACTTCATGATTTATAAAAAATCAAATCAAAAATGATATCAAATCTCTTGTGGTCAATGACGGTTAGCTGGTTAGCTTTCTTGGCGGGCGGGGGTAGGCAAGAGGGGGTAAATATATATCCTAAAAATCGCTCGGAGATCATATCAGTTTCAACATGAAATATATCGCCCGGCATCTCCGATAACTTTTATATATACAGGGTGTACGCAAAAGACGTGGTGGACCCAACTTGTATTTTTTTAAATGGAACACCCGGTATATTATTAGCTTGAATGAAACATCTCTTGTCACTGATTTCAAATATACAGGGTGTCCGGAAAGTCAACGATAATACTGAAAGGGGTGATGGACCAACTCATAAGCATCCAGAAAAACATAATATGACCTGAGTAAAAACTCTATGGTTTTCGAGATATTGCCACTAAAAGTTCGAAATATTCAATAAGAAATCTCATTTTACAGAGAAATAATTTATTTTTGTTTTCTTTTTTACTAAGTACGTGGAAATTTTCGTGAATGGCTTGTAATTGCGAAGGAAAAGGTGGTGGGGAGCAGTAAAAAAAAAATAATATTAAAAAAAATATATTATGTTTTTCTGGAAGCTTATGAATTGGTCTATCACCCCTTTCAGTATTATCGTTGACTTTCCGGACACCCCGTATATGGTATGTTAAAAAAAATTCCACCGGTTTTCAAAATATTTGCGTTGAAAAAGCGAGAATATCGAACATTCATGAATAATTTTTCTTAATATGAATATGAAGATTTAAGTGTGGAATGTGACCACCGTAATTTTCAGCACATTTTCTGTAGTCTCTATCTAATTCATTTAAAGCACTGACAATATATTCAGGATGTGCATTGAGTGAATCGATAGCATCTTCGACTATAACCATTCAAATTTTGAGTTCTTTCTTCGTAGACCTGATCCTTTAAATAGCCGAATAAATGACTAGTAATAACGTTGATTAAGTTGTACAGGGTGTTCCCTTACTACGGTACGAAGCTTCAGAGGGTGATTCGTTAGGTCGTTTGAAGAAAAAAAGTTCCTATGAACCCCCGAGAATAAATTTCGGACAAGAATAATTTGAGTCAAATTGATATCGCTACAACTTTTTTATCTGTTGTCCGATTTTAGTGAAATTTGTACCAAAGTGTAGCCCTACGTCTCGAGATATTACCCTTGGTTTTGGTTTTGGAAAAATACTAATGGCTTTGTCATTATACAGGGAGAAACAGAAGCTACTTTTTCACCCTCAACTTTTAAACACCCTGTGGAAAAATTGAGCCGCAAAATTCATCTCTATTATGTTCTGTTGTGAAGTGCAATCTTTTTCAACAAAATAATTTTTTGGTCCGGTCAATATCTGGTTTTTTAGAGAAGATACAGATGTTTGAATAAAATGCTGCAGTTTTCCGATATTTTATCAACAATGAATGAGAACATTCTTAAAGACTTGCATAAAGTTTAGTCCTATGTCTTGAGATATTACCCTTGATTTTGGTTTTTGAAAAATACTGATGGCTTGGTCATTATACCATCAGGAGGAACAGAAGCTACTTTTTTACCCTTGAGTTTTTAGTGAATATTTTTGAAAATTCAAGAAATTCGACGCCTACAAGAGCTAAGCGTCGTGACGCGTCGGAAATATAAATCGGTTTCAGGAACTTTGAAATTACGTGCATGCGGAAGTCCATGTTATTTGTAAATTTCATTGGTATTTACTCGAACTTATTTATTATACTCCCTTCTGAGCTATACCGTTTCAGAAAAAACATTTCTTAATTGACAAAAATTGCGATTACGGATGATTTTCACAAGAATTTTTGTCAAGCAAGCAATATTTACTTAAAATCAACTCAGGAATGAGCAAGATGAATGAGTTCGAGTAAATAACAAAAAAGTTTAAGAATAACTTGTACTTTCGCATCCGCGTAGTTTCAAAGTCCATGCAATCTGCAAGCGATTGATATTTTTGACGCGTCGTGACGCTTAGCTCCTGGTAGACGTCGAATTTTCCAAACTTTGAAGAACATCTACTTGACGCCATACACTGAACACTTCTTACAGATATTGAGACTAGCATTCTTGTAAAAATCATCCGTAATCACATTCTTTGTCAATCAAGTAGTGTTTACTTTAAACTTGTATAGCTCAGAAATGTGTGAGATAAATGGGTTCGAGTAAATGACAAAAAAGTCTATGAATAAGTTGTTCTTTCGTATGAGCGTAATTTCAAAGTGCCTGCAATCGATTTATATTTTTGACGCGTCGCGAAGCTTAGCTTTAAGTAGGCGTCGAATTTTTTTCAACATTGGAAAATATCTACTTGACCCGATACATTGACTTCTTTTTACAGAATTGAGACTAGAATTCTTGTAAAAATCATCCGTAATCACATTCTTTGTCAATCAAGTAGTGTTTACTATAAACTTGTATAGCTCAGAAATGTGTGAGATAAATGGGTTCGAGTAAATGACAAAAAAGCTTATGAATAAGTTGTCCTTTCGTATGAGCGTAATTTCAAAGTCCCTGCAATCAATTTATATTTTTGATGCGTCGCGAAGCTTAGCTCTAAGTAGGCGTCGAATTTTTTCAACATTGGAAACTATCTACTTGACCCGATACATTGACTTCTGTTTACAAAATTGAGACTAGCTTTCTTGTAAAAATCATCGCATTTTTTGACAATCATGAAATGTTAAATATGAACCGTTATAGCTCAGAACTGAGTAAGATTAATGAGTTCGTCCTAATAACAAAAAAGTTTATAAATAACTCGTACTTTCGCATTTTCAAAGTCCCTGCAATCGATTGATATTTTCGACGCGTCGCGACGCTGAACTCTTGGTAGGCGTCAATTTTCTTTAACAGTGAAACAAAACCCTCTACATTGACTACTTTTTACAGAAATCATATATTTCTATTAATTTCCGAGATATTGGCGTGCGGAGTTTTAAGTGGAAAGCACTGTATATAAAATTTCAAATCATTTGAAAATGTATGCAAACTGTCCATTCATCAAGGACTTCACTTGCCATGTCCTTTTTTCTACAGTAGATGAGATTTTATAAAATCATTATTTTCAAGATTCAACTATGGGCAAGGAAAAGTGAATATTCGTTAATTAATTGTTTTTATGATTGCCAGAAAAAGTGATAACACGGACATGGCTACAGTTGGAGACACGTTCAGACGGTGATTTTTAATTTATATCCTTTGACTGTTTTATGTCATGAGAAATTCGACTGTTATTTTTTTATTTGCTCCAAGATCGGAATGTGGAGTCCTTCATAAATAAATAAATAAATAAATAAATACATAAATAAATGAATATCGTTTATTTAGCACTTGGCTAGCTTCAACTATTACATTAAGGATTCTAATAATACTGAGGGAAAAGGTTTAGCACCTTAAATAATGATTATTATTTACATTCCTTATACCTAAACATTTTCAACGTTTTTGCATTTTCCACCCAGTGGGGCAGAGAGTTGTAACAGCGAACTCCATAAAAAAAACAATGATTTTTGAAGTCCTGTAGTTCTTACCATAAGGATATTGTAATGATGATTTGGCCTCAAGTTAAGATCGTGAAAGTTTTCCCGAGTTACAAGGTCTGACCTCCAATAAGCTGGCTGCAAGTCATTCATAATTTTGTGAATCAAAATGTGATTTGCCAGTTCAATGCATTGATCTATATCAAGCCAGTGCAACATATTTAACATGCAATGGATGGAAGTATACCTATCACAATTTAGTAGGATGCGCATAACCTTATTTTATTGTAGTTGTAGTCTATTAATATCTTCCTTAGTACAGGAAATCAATAGCGAACAAGCATAGGAAAAATGAGGAAAACATTTCATGGATTCTAAACAACTTTTTCTAATGAAATTTTTCTTTTGTCGAAATAACGAATTTTTAAAAAATTCTCGACAAACCGAAGAGCTCTTACATGTATCAAAATTGTTTTTTTTCAATATCGTACATGCATAAACCATCCCCGAAGAAAGTTTCTCAAAAATATAAATAATAAAAAAAGTTCCCATATGTACCCAACTTGGCGCACACTGGTAATTTTGACACTGGTTTCACTGTTTCTTCTCGTAATTCTTGATTAAAAAAAAATCTTCTAATTTTATATTTTGTTTATTTTTTATTTCTTAAATTTTGTTTTGATTCTTTTTTCATAAGAAACCACAGTAGTAAAGTATTCCCGAGTATCAAGACAATAAACACCGATTTTGTACTAACCATGGTGTATGAATCACATCTTGGTACTCCTATACTCACCAAGATTGTTTTTTCAAAAGAAACATTGTCAAAACTACCATGACAACGGCGTTTTCAAAGCCACCTATGTATGTTTATTTTCAAAATTTGCCATTTGAGTAAAACCACATCGCATGGATCACTTCAAGTGCAAGAGTGCAAATATCTTGCAATTTTTCAATTAAAAAAAATGTACGAGTCCGTACGAAAAAGTTATGAGCATTTGAATGACTGAAAAGGTGTGTAAGTGGCTCCCTCTACAAGTCAAGTGAGGTAATGTTAAAGGTGAAGGGGGGGGGGGGGACAAAGTCTGGCGAGTAGGCCTAGTGGCCCTTTTCGCCATCCCCGCTTGGCCAACTCAACCACTCATACTGGCCTGTTCTTGTCGTAAATAGGAGCAGACCATTCCAGCTCAGGTACCCTAACTCTTTCCTGGGGATGGTGGCTGTTCCTAGGACCTTCCTTCTCAAGCGACCCCTCCTGTCGCAAACTCCCAGCAGGGGCTAGGAGGTTTTCTCCGCCCCTCTGCAGTGGGGGCATAGGGGTGATTCGCTTATTCCTAACAAATGCAGGTGTCTGTTGAGCCTGCAATGACCTGTCAGAATGCCAACGATGGTGCTACCTGCTCTTGTTCAGCAATTGGGCCGTCCTTGGCCTGTGAGGTTCTGATATCGTCTCTTTGGCCTGCCTGTATAATGGGTTACTGTTCCAGTTCTCAACTGTCCTCTCCCACGTCCACTCGTTGAGAGTGCGTGAGATTAGTTGTTTACCAAGGCCTACAAATGGTTCCGGCCCGGACAGTCGCGTGGCAGATCCCCGTTTGACCAGCTTGTCAGCTCGCTCATTGCCGATGATTCCCGCGTGCCCCGGAACCCATACTAGTTTGACCCTCTTGTTCTCACACAGCACCTGCAGCGCATCCCGATACTCTTGGACCAGCGGGCAGCTTATCCTTGGTTTGGTGATTGCTTTAAGTGCCGCTTGACTGTCGGAGTAGATAACAATGTTATTCTCCATTCCTCTTTTTACCTCATCTCTGGAGGCAACCTCTAGGATAGCGAATATTCCTGGAAGACTTTTGCAAGTCTTTCAAGGGGAAAAGCTTCGCTAGTGTTCCTGTCAGCCCTGAACACGTGTGTTCATCCTTGGAGCCATCTGTGAACCAGACTTGAGTGTTGACAGGTGCCTCCATCGGTTTCGTCAGTCACTCTTCCCGCGTCGGTACGTGCACCTCAAAGCTCCTTCGGAGTCTGAGACGACCATCCGTGGGTGTCAACCCGGCCGATAGAAGCGGTAACTCGCACCGCACCAGTGATGATATTCTGGTGTGGCCAATTTCCATTCCCATGTTCCTCCATGTCTTCTGGGCAAGCATCCTACTATAGGAAGCCATCGCTTCCCTTTTCACCCAGAGTCCTAGCTCTGGCAGTCCGAGGAGGATGTTCAGTGCTGCTCCAGGAGTTGTCCTCATTGCGCCTGTGGTACCCAAACAAGCCATCCATTGCAGTCGGTCTAGCTTGAGTAAATAAGTGGTCTTATTGGTTACCGGCCTCCAGACCACGGATCCGTATGAAATCCTCGGCCTGATGACAGTCTGGTAGAGCCCATGCATGAGCTGGGGTTTTAGGCCCCACTGTCTTCCGACCACTCGACGCAGTAGCCACAGTGTTGCTGTTACTTTTTCATTGTCCTTTCGACGTGGGGTTTTCACGTTAGCCTGCTGTCCAACACCACCCCGAGGTACTTGACCTCTTGCCTGAGTGACAGTGTGGTCCCGTACATCGTAGGTGGCTTGAATTCCCGGATATTCCTTCTGTTGGTGAAGAGAATGAGCTCTGTTAGGGAGGGGCTCCTGAGTAGGTCTATTGCCTTCTTCAGAAAAATGAGTACGTAGAAGAAGGTGTAGAGTATCCTACATGTTTTCAGTCTATGTGTTGTCTTCTTTTTTCAACAGCCCTATATCTGTTTTTCATCCTCTGAGCTAAGTAGCTTCAATGGTCTAGTCGATTCTGAGAGAGATTCTATCTCTCCACAGAATTCACGCCATGCAGCTCTTTTGCTTTTTCTTACCTCTGACTTGGATTTCCTTCTGGCTTCAACGAAGCTGTCCCAGTCGGCTTGCCCTATACCCTGGAGTGCTCGGCGGTGCGACCTCCTGGCTTCCTTTTTAAGGCGCTGCAGAGAGTCACTCCACCATGGGACTTTTTGGGTCCCCGCTTTCCTGAGTGGGCAAGACTCTTCGAATACGGTGTTGATTGCATCCGTCAGGGATTGGACCTCCGCATCTATTTCACCTGGGGACTGGGGAGAGAATCTGCCTACCTCTGGAGTCCATGGACTTGCTTAGACAAGTGTTGAATTTGTCCCAGTCAGTCGCCCTAGGGTTTCGTTTAAGGATCGGCGCGGTTCTCTGTCCGCTTGCAAGGAGAAGCGGATTAACCTGTGGTCGGACATTGTTATGTCATTTGTGACACTCCACTTTATCCAGATAATTATGCGTCACAACCGTTAGATCTCTATGACCTCTTGTCTGACGCGATTGACAATAGTCGGTTCGGCATTCTTATTGGCAACTTCAAGGTTTTCAGATGTGAGGTACTCTAACAGAGCTATGCCTCTCGCGTTTGTATCGGAGCTGCCCCAGATGGTATTGTGTGCGTTCGCGTCGCATCCGCAAACGTCGGGAAAACCAGACTTTTTAATGAACTGAACGATTTTAATAGGATCTTCCGTAGGAGGTAAACGCACAGTATCATACGGCAGGTTGAGGCTTATCAAAAGGAATTACCCCTGGTGATTGTGTTCCAGAAGGATCACGGTGGCATCCTTGGTACCCAACTGAGGCAAGTGAGTTGCCTGTAGCTCCTTGGATGCCGCTATACAGGTCCGTGGTGGATCTGGTCCTCCATGGCCGGTGTAGATGGTCATACCAGTGGACTGTAGGCCTCTGATGTTATCCCTGCAGCCATGACACTCCCGAACTCGGCGGTTGCGTCTCGGCTGTGTTGGAGGTTAATCTGACTTACCCGCCTAGTATCCATCGCGAGGCGCGAATGGATTGGGCCCTCCCTCTACTGGCCTGTCGGCTCCCTTTCCTCCAGGGGTTTGGAGGTTGTCGACGAAGTAAGAGCTATATCAATGCCAGATTATAATTTGGATGTCGGGCCACTCTTTTATACCAGATTTCATCAAAATAACTTCATCATTTCAAAAGTTATTCAGAAAAATCGAAAATTAAAATTTAACTGTGACCCTGTATCACTCTTGATATCAACTTTTATATTAAAGAAGTGGCTTGGGAACTATCGCAATATTTTTTTGTAAGAAATCTGCTGTTACCTTATGTCCCATTCTTTTTGGGACAGTCTGTATTTGTAAGTCAAAGCAGAGTCCGTATATTTTGGCCTAACAGGCAATAAAATATGCAAACCATTCACAATGAAAAAAAAAAGCGAAAGACGTACGTTTTTGATGTTACAAAAAGAGACAACTACTGTCTCTTACAGCTTGTTAAAATCGTACTGCCATTCCAGTTAAGGCAATAATAAGCGATAAGGAAAAGTAGTTGTCTTTTTTTGTGACAAAAAAAACAGTGTTTTTCGCATTTCTAGATGGATCGGTTGGTGGTAGGGCTTCGCGAGACCACAAGACTAGTCTTGGTCTTGTCTTGGTCTTGGTAACAAGACCGAGACCAAGACCTGAAAATCTTCCCAAGACCAAGACCAAGACTTGACGTTCAAGACCAAGACTCGAGTGTCGTCTTGAAAAGAAAAATCGACAAAATATTTAGTGAAATCTGCACCTGTCTCTATCTACTTTCAATAAAACTTTTGAGAAATCAACTTCTCAAACTTGTATTATTGGAATTTTCCAATTCACAGTAGTAGGTATGGACCAGTGCATGCTACCAGATCATTGAAACAAATATCCGTAAATTTTTCACTGGATTCCGTGAAAAATTAAGAGCTTCAAATTTACCACCTAAATGTGTATTTTTTCACATCACAAAAAAATGATCATAATAATGCATCTAATCAAACAATAACAATGTTAAACAAAAAATGTATTGAACTCTGTAACAAGTTATAAATAAATGTAATCAAATGTTTGAATCATCAAGTAATGTACCTACATTCCTACGTGAAAAATAAATAATGTGTTACTGAATATTGAAAATGCTCTTTATTCTTGTACAGTACATTCATCATAGTTCTGTTGGATAGGCAAGTATAGAGTACATTTTCAGGAGAAATAATTGTATACCTATTATTCTCTATACAGTACAACCTCCAGAATAACAGCTTGGAACCAAAGTTATAATCTGAACAAATCTCGATAATCCGATCACCTACTACCGTATTCTTGAGTTTAGAGAGTAGAGAGAGTCTCAAAAAGAACTACATTCTCCTCAAAGTATTCAAAAAAGGAGGGAAGTAGCAGAAACAAAAACAAGAGAAAACACTTTTTTTTCTTACGAAAACTCAAGTGTTTCTTATATTATGTATTTTATTTTGTCGTCACATTATTTAGTTTTTTGCGTCATTCAAATTGTTTCAAAAAGTTGTATTGTTCAAAAAATTAAACTTTTTCATCATTTAGATTCTCGATAATCCGAACAAATCGATACTCCAAACGGTGCTTTACAAAAATTAGTTCGAATTATCGAGTATGTACTGTATTAACAAATTGTGCTAAAGTCGGTTTATCGGTAAACAAGGCAGCGATGTCAGTTACACAAACCCCGCATCTCACACAATCTAATCTAAATCTACTTGTGAATACGCGAATAAAATGCAAAATGAGCTATGTGACGCTTTTCGGAAACCATTGTTTGGCATGGCATATGCAAATATGCAAACCATTCACAATGAAGTAAATCACTCAAAAGTTGCGAAAGACGTACGTTTGTGATGCCACATGCTATAAAATTGAGTGAAAAGAGACAACTGCTATTTCGTGCAGCTTGTCAAAATCGTACCGCCATCCCAGGTAATAATAAACAATAAGAAAGAGTAGTTTTCCCTTCTTAGATTCCACCGCGAGCGCGGCTGTTTCTCCAGTACAAGCTGGTAGATCAGTCTGTGCTCCGATGGGGTCGAGGACCGTGGTTCGGAGTCTACGTTAAAATGTAGGTCCCATCGCAAGGAATGTAAAAACCGGTCCCTCCTCTCTACCCTACGATCCTGTCTGCCGTCTATGACGTGCCCTCACATATCTATATATACTGAGCTGGCAAATTGCCTAGCAGCAGTCCCAATCGTCCCTACAACCAATTAATTATTCCTTGAACTGATGAAAATTTGGTGAGACACGTCAATTTCGATATCGAGGGGGACAACTTTTGAAGTATCTATTATTGTTCTGGATTCAACCCCCTCACTCCCAGGGTCACTAACCCTGAAATTTTTAATAGCAGCCTCCACTTATTCCGCGATTTTTGAAATCTTCATGTAATTCTCAATAAGCTACATCACTTTTGTTTTCAAAAATAAAGTACATTACCTCACAATTGTTCTGTTTGTGAAATTGAGAATTCCAATAAAAAAAAAAGAATTGATCGAGAGATACATGAGGAACCCAAAAATGACAAAATAAATAGGAGTTTTCATTCAAAATCTTAAGCTAGGCGCCCTGGAGGTTCGGGGGTTGAAAGGAATATGACAGCTAACACCTCAAAAGTTGTCTCCCTTGATATCTGCATTGATATCTTCCACAAAATCTGCATACCATCATCAGTTTAACAAATTATAATTATTGCTGTCCGTTTGCAAACAATTGTGAGGTTATGTAGTCCAATTTAAAAAAAAGTGATGCAAGTTATCAATAATAGCATAAATATTTTGAAAATCGCGGAATAAGTGGAGGCTGCTATGGGAGTGAGGAGGTTGAATCCAGAAAATTGATAGATACCTCAAAAGTTGTTCTTCTCGATATCTAAAATCGTGTCTCACCAAATTTGCATGTTATCACCAGTTCTGTAATTCTGTTCGTTTGAAAATTTTTTTGAGGTTTGGAACTTCAATTTTGAAAAAAAAAATAATGTAGCGTATGGAGATTAACTAAAAACTAAAAAATCACAAAATAAGTGGGGGTTGCTATTTGAAATTCCAGGGGTAGCTACCCTGGGCGTGAGAGGGTTGATTCCAGAAAAACAATAGATACCACAAAAGCTGTCCCCCTCGATATCTAAATTGACGTGTCTCGCCAAATCCTCATACTATCATTGGTTTGGACACAATCGAATGCTGGTCCTTTTTAAATTGTCACCCTGTATATGCTGTATGTTATGAGTATTTAAAAAAATCGGTAAAATACTTTCTCAAGACCATCAAGACCAAGACTATCAAGACCGACCAAGACTGAGCGAGTCTTGTCTTGGTCTTGAGATATCGAGACCAAGACCAGGACCACATTTATTTTTAGAGACCAAGACTCGCCAGTCTTGGTCTTGGTCTTGGTCTTGCAAACCCCTAGTTGGTGGGTTTTGACACGAAGGGTTGTGTAAATCGCACCTCAAAGTAGAAGTGAATCATTGTCCACAGGTGAATTGGGTGTCAGTGTAATTTGTCGAATTAACTGAAAGTCGATAGACGTGACATTGCTGATGATACGTTGACGATTATTCGAAGAAGTGCTCTGCGAATACACGGACGGGTGTATGTTCATAAGTAACCGACACATACCAGCGATCGGATTTTTCAACGACAAGTCCCTGCTCATAAGTTACCGACGTAATTCTAGTTTGATGTCTGTAACAAACATATGATTGGTGACGAGCTGAATGTCTTTTGTATTGATGCTCCCGACCGCGTGTGAATTTCACATTTCACTGTCTTTTGGATTTAACAATCTATAATCCTTCACAAGAAGAATGTCGCTAAGGCGACATCCATTTTTTGCCAAACTAACCCAAACTCGCGACTAACTTTGTTCAATTTCCACTTTAAACACAAATAATAAGCACATAATTACATGTTCTTTTTTATCAATAATGACCGCTTTTTTAAACTCTGGACTTATTAGATACCTATATATATTGATAATTAATTATTGACATGTTTTATCTTGTTCCATGTTTCATTTTCAAACAAAAATATTATTTTTATTCTTCCGTTCTGATATTTGTTTTCGATAAATTGCATATGCATGCGTACCATGGGTATCTAAACGAAGCAAGCAAATGCGGCACTTGTGTATTTAGGTTACCGACAAGGTTACTGACAGAGTCGCAAGTTTACGGCTTGTTTCTGTCGGTAACTGAGTTAATACGACAAATGACACTGACACCCAATACACCTGTGGACAATGATCCACTTCTACTTTAAGGTGCGATTTCCACAACCTTTCGTGTAACAACTCTCCAATCGACCAGCCTAGGAGTCTAGGAGGCTGTCGATGTGATTGTTTTTGTTTTTTTTACACATTGACATGACCAGCTGATAACTTTTGCCACTAGGATAAGTGGGGATCATCGGGAAATTCGTAACTGTCGTATTTGTCTTACACCGTCCTGCTCCCCACAAACCTGCATCAGTTGTAATTATCTTAAGGACGCAAACCTACACAAATATTCTATTGTACGTTATAAAGCTATCGTGATAAAACATTCGAAGTAATACCTATTTATTTTTCAGGAAAATTATTAAAGAGAGGGCAAAATACGATTTTAACTATTTTATTATTGAACAAGAAGTAATACTTACTATTTTATACCATTCTCAACTTATCTGGCCTATTTATATTCTCACGAAGTCAAGTATTTTTTGTGATCCACCTACTACTTACTCATTTTGCTATAATAATTATCAAGGAGAAGGTGGTGGGGAGCAGTCAAAATGAGCGGTCTACGGAGCGTGGATTCTCATTTATTGTTTTTTCGAGCTTTCGGAACTAATTTGTTCCTTCTTCAGGAAAGACTATAGGTATTGAAAAAACATGGATATAAGTATGTGTACAAAGCTAGGATAAGAAAAAACTTACCAATTAGAGTGATGTAAAGATAGAGCATACAGAAAAAATAAACGATTTAACATGGGATTTGTTCACTCATGACAATAACTTGGATCACAGTCAGAATACATTCACCACTCTTTCAGACACAAACATCACTATTTCTTCTTTAGAACGTTAAGAGTACTGTACATGTTAACAATTAAACAAAATAAAAGAGTAAAACAAATAATTAAAATAGTTTGAATTCAACGTAACGACTAGATTGGTGTGGACGGACTAACACCATTATGACATGCATATTGTTAGCTAGGTTAAAGAACCAATATGAGGTGTAAAATTGACAGAATTGCAGTAATCTGTAACCGACATGGCTGCATCCATGAACATCAGACGCAACTCACTTACTGAGAAGGATGGAATCTGTAAGTTGTACTGATGGGATTATAACAAATTGAGACGTATGGTATGACGTTGGTGTGTTTATCCCATCTCATATCAGGTGCTGAAAGTTGAACCAGATAGAGAGACAAAACAAAAAAGACAACCGGAAAAAGGGAAATTGGAACTTATTAACATCCATGTGGTCCGGATTGTTCGGTGTCAGGCCCCGTTTGTGAATTTGTAGCAAGTAATTATAAATTACGCTTAAGTTCCGATAATCATTCTGGTTATTTAAATTGTTTCCAGTCATCTTGATGTGAGCCATCTCCAAGAAAAGCCGTTTGTGATACACGTTGGACCTCGTCAACACTTTGACCTCTTCAAGATTAGGTATGTGGCCAGTGTTAACATGGTGTTGGGCCAATTCGCTCGTCTGAACTCTCCTTTTGCAGTCACTCTTATGCGAAGCAAGGCGGGCAGAGAGTTTATGTGAGGTTTGTCCAACATACACCCTATTACACGCTCTACATGGAATGCTATACACTGCATTTCTCATCTCTTTGGTGGCAAACGGACTTTTGGTCCTTGTGTACAGCTGTCCTATTGTTTTTGTCTGTTTTTTCATGAACTTTGCATCTTCATGATTCAGGGTGTTAATCAATTTAGGTGTTAGTTCTTCCAAGTGTGGTAAGACATAGTATTTAGCTGTCACTTCAGATGTAGCAGCAGGTGGAGGGGTAGCCATCTGGTTTGGTGGGTCAACATCCAGTATCACGCGCTACTGGGATCAGATCTCCCAACACTGTAGCCTGGACCTTGAACTAATAACAGTTATCCTTAGATTTATATTTGATTCTATTTACCTGATATTTGATGACCAGTATTACAAACAAATGTTTGGCACCCCAATGGGCTCAACCATATCCCCTATACTGGTCAACTATGTGCTGGATGACTTGATTGACACCTGTGTCCAGGGGCTGCCGTTCCAAGTTCCTTTCCTTAAACGTTATGTTGATGACTTAACACTGGCCCTACCATCGGACAGCGTCAACTCCACCTTGGACACTTTCAATTCATATAATCCTCACATACAGTTCACAGTTGGGAGGGAGGAGGATAGGAGCTTACCCTTCTTGGACATGAGGGTACATAGAAACGATGACCAATCACTGCTTACTGTCTGGTACAGAAAACCCATGGCCTCTAATAGATTCATCAGTTTCAAATCATACTTTCCACAAAAATGAAGATAAACCTCATTATGGCGCTAAAAAGAGGGGCTTGTCTTCTTACTCATCCTACAAAAAGAGACACCTCATTGTAGACTCTGGCCCAGATATTGGAGGAAAATTCGTACCCATGGAGGATGATTAACAAGTTCCTCTTTAGCACCCAACACGACTTCCAACTGGATGTTGACCCACCAAACCAGATGGCTACCCCTCCACCTGCTGCTACATCTGAAGTGACAGCTAAATACTATGTCTTACCACACTTGGAAGAACTAACACCTAAATTGATTAACACCCTGAATCATGAAGATGCAAAGTTCATGAAAAAACAGACAAAAACTATAGGACAGCTGTAAACAAGGACCAAAACTCCTTTTGCCACCAAAGACATGAGAAATGTAGTGTATAGGATTCCATGTGGAGCGTGTAATAGGGTGTATGTTGGACAAACCTCACAAAAACTCTCTGCCCGCCTTGCTTCGCATAAGAGTGACTGCAAAAGGAGAGTTCAGACGAGCGGATTGGCCCCACACCATGTTAACACTGGCCACATACCTAATCTTGAAGAGGTCCTCGTCAACAGTTTGACGAGGTCCAACGTGTATCACAAACGGCATTTCTTGGAGATGGCTCACATCAAGATGACTGGAAACAATTTAAATAACCAGAATGATTATCAGAACTTAAGCGTAATTTATAATTACTTGCTACAAATTCACAAACGGGGCCTGACACCGAACAATCCGGACCACATGGATGTTAATTAGTTCCAATTTCCCTTTTTCCGGTTGTCTTTTTTGTTTTGTCTATCTCTGGTTTAACTTTCAGCACCTGATATGAGATGGGATGAACACACCAACGTCATACCATACGTCTCAATTTGTTATAATCCCATCAGTACAACTTACAGATTCCATCCTTCTCAGTAAGTGAGTTGCGTCTGATGTTCATAGATGCAGCTATGTCGGTTACAGATTACTGCAATTCTGTCAATTTTACACCTCATATTGGTTCTTTAACCTAGCTAACAATATGCATGTCATAATGGTGTTAGTCCGTCCACACCAATCCAGTCGTTCCGTTGAATTCAAACTATTTTAATTATTTGTTTTACTCTTTTATTTTGTTTAATTGTTAACATGTACAGTACTCTTAACGTTTTAAACAAGTAATGGTGATGTTTGTGTCTAAAAAAGTGGTGAATGTATACTGACTGTGATCCAAGTTATTGTCATGAGTGAACAAATCCCATGTTAAATCCTTAATTTTTTCTGTATGCCCTATCTTTACATCACTCTAATTGGTAAGTTTTTCTTATCCTAGCTTTGTACACATACTTATATCCATGTTTTTTCAATACCTTTAGTCTTTCCTGAAGAAGGAACAAACTAGTTCCGAAAGCTCGAAAAAACAATAAATGAGAATCCACGCTCCGTATACCGCTCATTTTGACTTCTCCCCACCACCTTCTCCTTCATAATTGCAAGCCAGTCACGAAAACTTTCCACATAATAATTATCGAGAAAATCATTAACAATAAACCTGTCAAAAAGCACAAATAACAATAATTACAACGCCCGGCATAACAAGAAACTGAATTCGAATTTCGGACCGATAACATAGTAACGGATTGGATTCGCGTATATAGTTGATATTTTAACGTGCAAGATCATTGCTACTACTACTATTGCCCTTATAATATAAATATAACGACCGAGATAACGACTGTCATGATTTTTTTTTCCTAGAAGGTGATTGTATGAGACCTTACAAGGTGTTTACGTTTGATTTTATTAGTAACACCACCATTGTATCGGAAAGTTTTGATTTTTTTCCTATTGTAAGTGATCTTACCTTGTTTTTACCGTTAAAATTGTCATGATTGTGATAACAATTATTCTATTTTAGTGTTTTTTTGAAAAACTTTGCTATTTAGACTATGTTTTTTCATTTCATGATTTGGGTTTGAACTCAACAGCCACCTGAAGGCTGGTCGCCTGATAGACTGTCGTGAATCAATACGAATCTGAAATGTTTTTCAGTCTGAGGTCATTGCTTCTACCACCGAACATATAGAAGGCCGACTCTAGCTCGGCACTTTGAATTATCATCATTAAATGAAAGCCGGCCAATTGCTAATCGATTTCGAACATGTGTTTGACACGAGAGTCACAGAAAAAGTATAAAACACCCTTGGCGCTTAGATCGCCAAATGGTACGTAAGTCGTTGATCATTTCCGTTTTCCGCTGAATGCTGTAGAGCGGGGACGCTAAGCATGTGTAACCCTGTGGTCACAGTGCATCCGTATTTGACGAATTTTTGACTCTGGCGTATACTTACAATGTGAATTTGCATTGTCAGTTTACGCCAGAGTCAAAAATCGGTCAAATAAGGATGCACTGTGACCACAGGGTCAGGAACGTCGGCAGTTCTTGAGTTACTTTCGCGCGCTTGGCTGAGTGATCCTTCTTTATTATTATATGTTCGGTGCCTCTTATGACGATGTAGCGTCAGCACATTCCGGCTCAGTAGTCGCTTTGAGTGAAAAGAAACTTACAATATTGTGTAAAGATTGATTGAAAGAACGCATATTTTCTCATGGGAATCTGTTGTTGCTGGTTAGTTGAAAAACCCCTTGATGAGAGAACCAATCCCACCTCACGAAAGGCTGACTGGAACCTTGAGGTTTTTAGCCACCGAAAGAACCTATGAGGACCTCAACTTTTCCACTATTATGTCACCTCAGGCTCTGAGTTATATTATTCCTGAAAGACAAATGGCAAGTTCTACGCAAAAATTCCATGAAGGTAAGACAAAAATTTTTTGCAGATAAGACATAAACAAATATCATAAAAACTTACTAAAGAAACACAAAAAACAAAAAAAGATAAGTTATCATGATCACTTGTGAATGTAGATAAAAAATGAATACACTGATTGGTCGTGGCGCGGTAATGTCGATGTTTCCATTCCTTGGATACTTGCTGATTGGAAGAACAAATTTTTATTCTGAAACTCATGTTCATTGGAAGATTGGGAGTTCAGTAGAAGCAACTGCTCCGGTCATGCTGATGTTTCTACGATAGAAACTAGGTGAATGATTGGGATGAGGCGATTGTGTTTGATAAGTCAATGTATGATAAGGTATCACAGTTCCACCCTCATCTCTGCAAAGTATGTTATTAATGAATTCCACAGCGAGGCGTCTCTCATCATTAGTTGAGTCTTTTAGCTTCATAACGACGGCGACGTTTTCACCAGCAATATCGAACCGGTCATCTAGTTTGCGCGGTTGTTTGGAGTGGGCATTGGCGGTCGCTTGTAATTCTTTTGTTACATTTGTTTGGTCATCTTGTGCTCGAGATTTTGGTGTCGGTCTATGGCGGAACTGAAGCCCTGAAGTTTCAATAGAATCTTGCGTGTGAGGCTAGGTTTGTTGGCTGTGTAAATCTGGGGCTGGTCCTGTCAAGAAAGATTTGAATGAAGTAGGTTCCAATCAGACTTGTAGGTTTAAACGTCGCAATTTGCGAGTTCGTTTTTTTTGGTGTAGAAATATTTAAGTATATCCCTCAAGTGAATGTATGTACAGGCTGTTACTTAGTGGTAATGCCATAACCGTCCATTTCAAGTAGAAACGTTCATATGTGTTTTTGAAACCTATGGATTTCAAGATACAGGAAGTTATTTCTAAAAATATCGTTTTTATTTCTATCAATATATTTCAAATACAAAAACTGTAGACCAAAGTCTTTTTTTGTTATTTCGATATTTTTTTCCGGACTAAACAAATAATGCGTTTATTTTGCGTAATTGCTGTGAAAAACTGTTGGTGTAAAGTACAATATAAATGATAATTATACCATTATTTACCAATAATCAATTTGAAAGCATAATATAAAATTATAGACATGATAAGTGGTGCATAATGATAAAATATCAATACAAATAATAAAAATTTGAAAATCAGCAACATTTTTTCCAAAACATATTGACGAACAGTTCTCCTGAAGATGATCACATGATCACATTCTTTGAGTGTTATCGGTAGGCGGTTGAACTCCACGATGCTTTTATAAAACAAAGTGCTGGAGAGCGTTTTAGAATTAGACGAGTTATTTAAAATAAAGTCGTTTCTTTAGCGAGTTTGGTAGCTATGAACATGTTTTAAAAGTTTTATCTTATCATAGATATATGCACCATATTATTTCTGATCTCAAAAATAAATATACATCGTTTAACACAATCTTTTGACGAACAGACAACATATTAAGGACATTCAACATCGATTTGACCGGCGTTTATCTATCACAGTTTAGTATCACTAGCATCGCTCTGTTTTGTATTCGCTAAAAGTTATCCAGGATGTAATTGGGCATGCTGTAGAACAATGTACTGCAGAATTCCAAGTGAGGAGCTGTTTGAGGGGTTTGCCAACTCAAGAGATGAAGTTCACTTTTTTGTAATACTTGCCGATAGTGTATTTCCCATGGGCGTGGAAATCAGGGTTGCAGTCAAGTATAACACCTAAATATATGTACTGACCCAACTTAACAATGAATGTTTTTTCGTATATCGTTTTGTATGTGAGAAAAACAGTGAAAACACTTTTTTGATTGACTAATATTAATTAAAAATTGATTTTAAAAAAGACCCACCTATATCTTGAATACTAGACATTCCAGGACACATGTTTATGTGAACTTTCCTACTTGGAATTGGTCCTGGTATGTGCCCCTGAAAATATGGCATTTTCTTAAGTTAATAATAATGATAATAAATAAAGTAACACCCTGTAAACCTACAATATGTCCGGCGATGAAGTGGAAAAAAGGACGATCGGACGAATGTATAAACTTTTTTCTCATACTATTGGTTGCTGGAAAAATACATTTGTAGATAAAAAAAATTGTGACATACTTGAAGGGTAGGCCGGGCTGGCGCAACGTGTAAAGCGTTGGGTCAGTAAGTGGGAAACCGGCGGGTGATCGGGTTCGAGACCCGAGGTGGGCAGAGATTATTTTCTGTTCGACATTTAGTGGCATTCTCACTGGCTAACGCTACTGAGTAGACTGCAGTACTATTAATTACTGACAGTCGAAAAGTTTAATAGTTACTCTAAATTAATTGGTCCTGTTAGTTCAATATATAACTAGGTGATGTTCTCCATCATCAACTTAGAACTGCATTGGTCCTGGGGTTGGCGCAAAGGGTCTTTAAGGCCTACTCGCCGGGCAGTGGTTTGCCCCCCACCAATACCAATACCAATACCAAAAAATACTTGAAGGCTACTGGAATAGTTTGTACAAAAAGCATGGAGTTGCCTAGCAACTAGTGGGAAATGGTTTTATTTCTGTTCAGTTCTACAATATCAAAATAGTGATATCACTTGACAGTCGTAGAATTTTTTTTTTATTATCAAGTTCACGAGCAATTTTGCATACAATTTTTCCCCTTGATAATCGTGATTTCATAGAGAGTGAAGAGGACTTTTCCGCAAAAACATTAACAACATACTATGTATTTGTCTGATTTGTCCTTTTATATTGAATCGACGGACAGAATGTATTGTATTTTTACCTAGGTCACGGTGTAATTACACCGTGACCTAGGTAGACCAGTCCTGCTGAAGAGAAAAATATAAAATACATACATATAAAAAATGGTCTCAAAGAACCATACACTAACTATAATAATAGACTGCTCCTCCAATAGTTTCAGAATATTTATTTATTATACAGGGTTATTCATGCTATACTGCTCGTATATTGTAGCTAGAATACGTGACTTGCAAGAAGTTAGACTTTTGGTATATACGGGGGTATGTTATGGTTCCTTTTTGAGATTATTTTCATATTATACAGGGTGTCCCAAAAGCCTCAAAAGTATAAAAGTTGTGTTTTTTAATGGAACCCTCTGTATTTTATTGCATTTTGAAATATTTTAAATAATTTGAATTTTCTGAAAATCTAAGTTATCTAGTTTTCGGAGTATTCAAGTTATGTGAGCGAATTGTATCAGTTGGTGTTTTCCAAATACAAATCTTGATGCATCTTATCATCTAGTTACTATTTATTTTTCAAACGTGGAATAACTGAGATTGTTTAAAAACTGTTTATTAATAAAAGACCAATTAAAAATCTTGGTAAAAGTAAAAAACATGATTCATTATTTATCATTTTTAAAATGCCTAGGGAACTAGATACCTCGCTAGATACATAAAGATATTAAAAACAATCATAAGGCGTTTTTGTAAAAACGCGAAGACTTAGGTTTAGGACACCCTTATACCAATCGACAAGTCATTAAAAAATGCTTTTACTGATAAAGTAAAAAATATGAGGTCTCATTTAAATAGATCAACTTGAAGTCACTGAAAGTTATGATTCGATAGTTTCAATTTGTAGACCCCCTTATAAGATCACAAGTTCATTAGGATCAGAATATAAAATATGATCAATTGTAAGCCGGTGAATGAGATTTACATCTGAAAAATATTTTCTATACGAGAACCCACTTGATATGGCATATATTCCATTGAGTTATATCTAATTTAACGACTTTCAGACCTGTTTCAAACTTCACGGTAGCTAACGTTTGCCTAGTTGACCACATAATGTGGAGTCGGTTTTAGACTTTACCGCAAATTTCGCTTCCATAACTTGAATACCCCTCAAGTATTTCAGACAAACAAATAAGATTAGATTTTCACAAAATTCAAATTATTTAAAATATCTTGGGGTGTGGGTATTATAAACCTTCGTAGAACATAATATAGAGAATCTAGAAATACAGAAGAAATATCACATAAAACAACACGACTTTGATTCTTTCAAGGCTTTTGGAACACCCTGTATAATATAAAGATATTTTTTTAAAGTAAACATAGCATACCCACATACTACATCCTAAAAGTCAAAGTTGTTGACAGTCAAGTATTTAGGCACAATATTACGATCCGAATAGCTTGAATTACCCTGTATATATAATATTATTTCTTTTTAGTTTCCTCGGCTGGAGCAAGAATGGGTGAACGCTTCTCAGAGAAATAAAAAAAGACTAGCAATTTCCATATTGTCTTGGAGCAATTGACGCCAAGCATGTGAGCATCAACCCCCCACCTGGTAGTGAATCGTATTTTTATAATTGAAAGACAAAGAGCTTGATGCTATTAGCGTTAATTGATGCAAACTGTCGTATTTTAATGTGCTTTTTCGTTACGGACTGCAGGGTTCCTGATGGTGGGGTATTACAAAATACCAAATTATTTCAAATGCTAAACAATCTCCTGGAAATTCCTCCAGAGAAAAAATCATACTGAATACTTCCAGAAAACTGCCATATGTTTGTAGAAGATGATGAATTTCCATTGCGGGTGGTAGAACTGATGAAACCTTACAGACAGACCGATCTTAATTCGAAAAAGGAAAAAATTGACAACTACCGGGTACGACATATTGTGTGCAAATATACTCGAATGAATAATGACAGCCCGACTTCGGATATTGCACATTTCCATCAATTTTGAACCATGGAACATTGAATCCTTTGTTCCTGCTTGATGTATATTAGATAATGTTTTGATAGCAAGAACATAATATGCTCCTCCAGGCTGCTTTGACTATGATGATTGAAAAAAGGGTACACTCAAAGAATTAAGTGGGTCAAATCAACAAAAAAAACCATATGAAATCGGGCCCATCTAGTTCAACGTTAAAATCAACCAGAAAAATATCGTTAAGCAAAGATTGTCCCTGTACTTTCTTTTTTGTTTGAATTAAGGTAAAAGCATTAGTTAAACAACTTTTTTTCATTGTTACTCTACAATCTTATTGTTTACTCAATCGCATAATAGTTTAGTAACAGAATATATTTATGACGGAACATCGAAATAGTACATTTACAATTATTATGTGTTTTAACAATTTTTTTAGTTCACTGAATGTACTTTTAGTAGGATGACATGAAAACGATTCTTCAACAGTATTTTTGTTCGCCAATTTTGTTTTGATTGATTGACAAAAAGAATTGTCACCTTATTAATGTATTGTTTATTAAAATTATTTTGATTGATAAAAAGGTTGCTAGCAGGCTGAAGCAGAAGTGTGATAAATAAAAAGTGATGAAACTTTTGAACAAAAGTCGTTTTTATTTCATAACAGAAGTAACATTTTCTCAATACATAAACATGAAACAAGACAAATTATTCTTACCGGATGGTTTCTAATAACAATAGATAATTAAACTTAAATTGATAGATTCTGGTACACTTATACTTAATAACTTTTATTATATGGGTAGGTTCTCTTTTCGTGAAATGGGTATGATATTATAAAGTGATACATCCAAAATGTTTGCAACAAATGGGATTTTTTTTTAAAAGAACCACAAATTTAAAAATTATTATTACCTATCCGGTTAGACCCTGCACCTACCTATACGACCTACTACTAAAACTATACTACTTATAAGTATTAATAATATGAGAATGTATTGTTAATTTCACCTCATAGCTACATTCTTCATCATCAAAAGAGGTAAAACCAATTGTGGGGGAAGTCGGTGGGCTAGACACAGTAAATAGAATTCCCAGTTTACGTAGTCTTTTGGTGTGGTTTTGGTATCTGTCATATAGTCGACCAGATCGAATATTTCCAATTTTTTTATAGTAAATATACTGAAAAGAATAAAATTTACATAGATCAATTTGTTCAAATCTGTTTAGTTAAATACCCACCTTTCTATCGTTAAAATATTTTTCTATGTCAGCAGCTACACATTCGAACATAGGTCTGGAAATTTTAACAGAATTTTGCATATACCAACTTATAACAGCTTCAATAACTATTTTTCTACCAGCATCACTAGTTGGTACTGTTTTTAATAACATCTCGAAGATTCTAAAAGTTTTTATGCTATTCAATAAATTTGTTGATATTATATCGTTCACTTACAAAATTGTTATTGACCATAGATTCCGTCGCAGTGCTCACACTGATAGAGCTAGAATGTGAGGTATCCAATAAACTTCGATCTGAAGTCTCCCCTTTACTTTGTGTATTCGTTGTGCAAGTTGACCATGTAGTGACATTCTAAGATAAGATTTTATCGGTAAAATACCCATTTTTCTTTGTCGGGTAATCATACCTCCAGCATGCATAAGATTTGAAATTTAATGTCGTTATTGCACATATCAAACTAAAGTTATCCCCAAATAACGGACACTCAAGAAAAAAAAAACGAAAAACACTCGGACCCGTCGATTTTTGTCTTGAGAGAGAAATATTTTGCGTCTATCTTCAACTTCGCAACTTTACCCCCTGAGCGGTGGTGAGATTAACCCCCAAAATGTAAAATGGAAAGAGGGGTTGAGTGATACCTCATTTTGAAGGCCCTTTGGCCCTGAGTACAACTGCCGAGTTTCAAGTCTCTGCTGTCATTTCTGTTGATATGAGCTTATCAAAATGTTCTTTTTTTTTGATAATAGATTAGTCACAAGAGATAGAGCTTCTCCATCATATCCCCTTAGCTTGGGTAAGTCAATCCTTGCGATTGATGTATTATCAAAAAAAAACATTTTGACAAGCTGTCTGGGTGACTTGAAACTCGGCATTTATAATCTGGGCCGAAGAGCCTTTGAAATGAGGTATCAATCGACCCTCCTTCCATTCAACATTTTGGGGGTGAATCTTACCAACGCTCCGTTATTTTAGGTGGATACTTTTAGTTGGGACGTATATCTGAATTAATTCTTCTGTCTCGAATTATCATAACAAGTTATCTACAAATCGGTTCTTGATACAAAAAAAAATATATTAGAAATGATAAAGTGGGAATTCATCATTATCTCATAAAATGATATCATATACTTACGTTTTCAATTGTTAATTTATGTCGGAATTCAATCCTGACTCCTAACTTATAACCTTGTAGTAGGTCCTTGAGTTCATCCCCACTCATGTTCAAAAGTCTCTCTCTTGTTATTTCTTCTGCTGTAAAATCAAATACATAATAATACAATATTTCTAGATTTGATATTCAAATTCTGCTATATTGTTCAATGCATATGTCGCTATTATTATACAGGGTGTTTCAGAATAACATGCTAATAATAAAGGGGGTGATTCTTGGGCTCATTTTAAGAAAAAAAATTCATATGAACGTATGTCCTAAACGCCTTAACTTTTGAGATACAGGGTGTCAAAGTTTAAAAAAATAGATACCTACTTTTTTTACAATAACTTTGTCATTACTGTAGATATCTTTATGAAATTTGAGTCATGTATTTTAGGCATTAATACTCATTCTTTGATGCACCAACAATTTAATTATTCCGACCAGTGCCGTCCATGCGGGTTTTGGTTTGCATATTTTTTGGGAAAAAAGTTAAGGCGTTTAGGACATACGTTCATATGATTTTTTTTTCTTAAAATGAGCCCAAGAATCACCCCCTTTATTATTAGCATGTTATTTTGAAACACCCTGTATAGTTGCCACCAATGATATTGCATGTTATTTTTCACATTATAAAAAAATTATAAAAACTCCTCAGATGCACGCTATTCTATCTCCCAATATTAAAGCGAAAAACCCCAGTCTATCTATACAGGGTGTTAGAAATTCGATGGAATAGCATCACTATCTTGATGACTATAAGAAATAGAGAGTTGTTTAAATCAAAGCAAAGTTGCACATTTTTTTGCTCACCAATATTCCCTTTTTGAAAATTCAAGAAATTTAAAACCATTCCGGAAAAATCCTTTTTTTTACTTATGTTTAAATGAATGTCACATCCTCGTTGCTACTTTTTTCCCTCTACAAAATGACTACTAATTTTAAGATCAGACGTTTCGTGTTAGAGTAACCATCATCAACTTTTTTTTTTAAATTGTCGAAATTCTTGTTTGTAGCGTAGTGACCTTAAATTTCGATTTTGAAGAATTAAACAATAATCATTAGAGAATAAAGATCCCAATTACTTTTTGATAGGATTACAAATTATCTAGATTTATTGTAGGTAAATTAATCTGATTAGATAGGTATAGGTGGTACTTACACTTTAGTAAATCAAATAAATATTCGAAACCTCATTGTCTCAATAAATTCCTCAATTCCAAATCGTCTTCACTACGGATCCAACATGGGCAGATAAATTTGAGCATGTTGGAACAACTACTGAAGACGATCCAGCAGTCACTTGATGTTGCAGCAGGTGTTCCAGTAATAGAACTGACTAGTAAGTCAGTATAGTTCAAATCCAAACCAGCTTCCATTTCTTACCACAATCAAAAAGTAAATTTACTCTTTGCCACAACTTTAAATGCACTTGAACAACAATCGATCACTAATTTCAAAAATATAAAGTAGCCAACCAAACCAAAGTTTACTAATATTAGTAAACTTTGACCAAACGCATCTGCCTTCAGAACGAAACTAAAAACTAAAAAAGTGAAAAATTCAAATAGAAAAAGAATGCAAACCAAACACTAGGCCGCCGATAGGCAAAAAGTTGATTGTAGCCCGGTTTGCGAGGTAGATTTAAAACACATTTGTATTTACGCAAACAAACCATGGTTGATTCCACTTCACATTTGAAGAAGGACAATAGTTAATAGTTCTTGCACTTGTCATAGTGGATATAAATTGCAATTTCAAAGTTACACATACTATTTTTAGATTGCCGTAACGAAACTTGACAAAATCACAGTTAAATTGACAAAATAATGATAAAATGTACTTACTTCATAGGTTATTGTTGAAATTGTTTCTCAACAACAATTTAGAAGTTGAGTTGACAATTCTATTTTGTTTAAAAATACTATGAAATCATTCAATTTAACAATTTTCTCTATTTTGTTCATGAAACACATTTTATTGTCGAATTAACCAATTTTATTTCTTTGAGTGTATGATTAATTTTGGATTGCATTCTCGAGTTTCTGATACTATGTCTTCCATTTGGAAAAACAGCGAATGTAGCAAAAGGAGTGAGGAACGCGTTTATGAGTTAGGTACTTTACGCATGAAGTTTCTTGGCAGCATGAATTTATCCAATAAAAACTTATACATACTGTATAAGGTTGCACATTGTTCCCATTTTAAAGAATTAGTGTGATTACATGGTATGCTTACTCGCACCGTAGGCTCACTGACAAGGAATTTCGCCAAATCATCTTTCATGCATCCAGTATGGTGGCAGTTGGCCCAGGATCTCAGTATGATTGCCAGGGCATTATCAATCTTAAAACATAAAAAAATGTTCATATCTTGCCAGATAGGTATCTCGTTTAGTTTTTGATTTAACTGCAGTTTAATAACGTTTTTGAATATTTCTTGTGATTTTATTTCATCTGAGAAATAAAAATAGTTTATCTACTGCGTGTGTTTCTATTACTTACCTGACATTTGTTTGTCTCGTCATCAGAAATATAGCTGCGAGGGTTCCGAGAGACTTCTTGATCTTTTGTCTTCTTCAGTTCAATCGCCTTCCATGCATCAACTATTAAAGCCTGTGATAGTATCGTGAAGTTTAAAAGACTGATTAGAATGTACATTATGGAGAACATGTGAATTGTCCACGCATTGTGATGAAAAGCCCTTTTGCCCATTATCAACTTGTACATCTTAATGTTAATATACCTCAGTTTTAAATCTTCTGTTTGCTAGTCCCTTTTACATTGTATCTGTTTTACAGATTTACTTTTAGATTTAACCTTTTTTACTTTTCACTTTGATTTTATAATTTAGATATTATTCCTTTATATTATGATTACTGTATAGCTTATTAATTATAAATTAACATATTATCATTATTATTTTCAAATTTCAATAACCAAAACCACAGTTCGGGATGGTAGACGTCATCGGCACCTCATCCCGTTCTCATTGAATCCTTCACATTTTTTGCTTTCTTACGAAAAGTACTCCATGTTCGTAGTTCTCGTACAAGAAGAATGGATCTCCCATTTTTCTATAAATTTCAGATATTCCGCTTTTTTTTTTGTCACGATAAATCCTATTTTTCTACTTGGTGTTGGTTGTTACGCCCCCTAGCGACCATTTCAGAAACTTTCCAGGTTTTTCTCTTGGCCGTTTTAATAATAAAAAATTTTGCCGCATGCCTACGACGATTAGTATCCGGGATATGACCGCTCCCTATCCTTCAATGATCACCGTGTACAGGGTGATTCATTTTCAGCGACAGGGTGCGTTCTCGTAAACTATTCATCATAGAGACCCAGGAAAAAAAATCTGCATGATGATGTGCCCAAGAGAAAATGCTGGAAATAAATGTCAAGCTTCTAGGATCGCCGCTAGGGGGCGTAACAGTACTGTGAAAACGGAAAATCGACATATTTTCGACATTTTTCTCATTGAACTACCAAACAAAATATGGAAACAGATATGGGACGATATTCTCTACAAAATTGCCCCCGACACTTCTCTCCAAGTTGTCAGATTAGACAGCTACAGGCCGTCAAACTTGATGTTATCAAATTGCCTATAACGAAATTCCTCAACCGATTTGACTGTTCTTGAACTCATTTTAAAAAGGAAAATCTGCTTTTACTGGTGCATCTACTGGGGGTCGATTTTATTCGCTTTAGCCGACCACACAACAATTGTGAAAGTCAAACCTGTATTTGAGGTTTTTTCGAAATTTTCAAATGCAAACCCACTAAATAGATGTCTTCATCGTGTTATTTGGATAATTTCCTACCACTTTCATGAAGGTAATTTTTCTATATCTTTTGAAATAGAAGAGTTACGGAGACTTCATCAGGTATCCTTTGAGGAATACTTTTGAAACATCCCCTGTAAATTTGAATGTGTCAAAAAGTAGGAGTGCCTTGTCAACGGTGGGGATTTTGAGCATTTGCACTAGTTTTTTGTTTTTTTTTTTGTGTTAATTCCATTTTGAAAAAATATTTTTGGAATAAGGTGTTTACTGGTCCATCGTATTATTTTTGGCGATTGGTGCACTGTCAGCTGCTTGTGGAAAAAAAAACGAAAAATAGTCGGCACTCTCATTTATGGACTTTTCTTTCCAACATCAACTGAAGAAAATGTTAAACGCGAATCAAAACAAATCTGATGTGTATGTTTTTGACACATTCAAATTCACAGGGGCTGTTTCAAAAGTATTCCTCGCGGGATTCCTGATGAAGTTTCCGTAACTCTTCTATTCCAAAAGATATAGAAAAGTGATCTTTATGAGAATGATGGGAAATTATTCAAACAACATGACGGAGTGGGTTTCAGTGGGTTTGCATTTGAGAATTCCGAAAAAACCTCAAATACAGGTTTGACTTTCACAATTCACGTTGTATGGTCGGCTTAAGCAGATAAGATCGACCTCGAGTACATGCACCAGAAAGAGCAAATTTTCTTCTTTTAGTCAAACCGGTGAAGGAATTTTGAAGTTATAGGTGATTTAGTAGCATCATGTTTGAGGGCCTGTAGCTGTCTTATTTGACAACTTAGAGAGAAGTTTCGGGTGGCAATTTTGTAGAGAATATGGTCTTAAATCTGTTTCCATATTCTTTTTTGGTAGTCCACTGGGGGAAATTCCGAAAATATGTTGATTATCTGTTTTCACAGTACCGTTACGCCCCCTAGGCGATCCTAGAAGCTTGAAATATATTTCCAGCATTCTCTCTTGGGCACATTACTAAACAATTTTTTTTTCCTGAGTCTTTATGATTAATAATTCACGATAACTGGCACCCTGACGCTGAAAATGAATCACCCTGTAAATACCCATAACAATGATAAAACGAAATCACCAACAGATAATTAAAGTGAATATCCTACATTCTTGTCCTCCATTGTGGGAGATACACATTTTGTATAGAAATGATTTCCAGTTTTCTTAGGGCATCTCTGACTCAGTGACTTCTGTTGTGTTGATAATAATCGTTACAAATATTTATAATATTTTTTCTCAGGGTGTTCCATTCATCATTTTCGACATATTAGTGATTTTTTATTTCCCGAATGTGTTCAACGTCTGACATCACCCTGTATGATTGGCAGCCATTCTAACCAACTGGAATTATATATTATACTATTGTCTGTAGGAGTAGGAAAAAAATGGCAGATTCACGAAATAATATGAATCCATTTTTGTTTTCACTACTTGAAATAAATGCGTTTTTTGCGAAAAAAAAATTAAAATCGCTATTACATCCGAAACTATTGGAGATACGTTTAGGACATCCTTTAGAAAGTTACCCTTATTTGTTACCTAGAATTCATATTCTGAATCCTTAGAGTTCATTAATTGAATAATAATAATATATACGGTGTTCCATTGATTTTGAAAAGTTGGGTCTAGCCTACGGAAAACTGAGCGCCCTGTATATGTCAGATATATATAACAATGAAGTTTCTTTAAAATCAATGATACTTTATACTAAACTTTTTTTCGTAAATCCCATATCTTCCGAGATAAGGTAGTAGAGAATCTTATATGGGACACCCTGTACATAGTTTAATCTTGAGCAGTTCTCATATTTTTTGAGAAACTTTGTATACTACTGGCAAGAATTATGTCTGATGGTTGCATTCTGGGCTTCAGACCATGCAGAACTTTTTATCAAAAACAACTTTTATTCGTAACATCAATAACAAAAAAGTTTTTCATAAGCAGACACACTGTATTAGTGATCAGATCAAAATCCAATTTGAAAAACTGTACTGACGCAAATCTCAATCAATCGGACATAGTTAAGTATAACGTTGAAAATTAGCGTTCATTTTCTTAGGTACCTACCGCGGAAACGTCAAGCCAAGTGTTGAAACATCATTTTCTTCAGGCTCACGGTAAAACATGTATTCATGTGCCGCACCAACTTCATTTGTTTGACAAATTAGGCATTTCAATACAGAAAAGGTTGATTTTATAAACAACTCCAAACCCTGCTCTAGTCTTTGTTTCTATGAAGTGTTCATTTTATGGTTGGGTGCCATTGGTTGTCTGATGAATACTTGAATATTGGCTTATCCCATTGAATTTCCTTAGGATAATAAAAAAAACAAGATAAGCTCACGCGCATCTTCCCCGGTGGGGGTCAAAATGCATAACATGTTCGGTAACCTTTTGCTAGATTATGTTTTTAACACCTGTTTTCCCCATAATTTTCCTATGCATGGTGACCTAAATGGTCACCATGCGCGAATCGATTTTAATTTCGTCCAGTGAGCTTACCTTGTGTGTTTTAGTATCATGCCATACAGGCATGACATCTTTCATAACCTTGCATTTTATAATTTAATAAAAACATAGCTCTTTCGTTTTCAGGTGGCAGCATTGATAGCATTTCTTACATTAAGAAAACACAAATTTGGAAAGTATTTTCCAATAGTGATTCTTCTGATGGGTGTCTTGGTCCCTGCCCTTACAGGCATAGTGAGCAGTGGAGTTATTGCTTTTGTTTATAGAGCATCAAGTTATCCTATGAATCCTGTTTATGCATTATTTTGGGGATGTGGTCAAACCTTCATAATGGGCTGTATGGGCTTCACGCGAATACTGGCAACACTTTAATACCTATACTTACTTATTTAATACTACTTAATACTTATACTTGTTATGAATTTTTCTGTGTTCATGGTATTTTCTTCCACACCGAATAATAATAATAATAATTGATAAGGAAGGAGGCTGTTGATGCGGAAAATACAGATACTTTTTTATCATGTTTGTATCATAGTAGTTTTGCATGTACGATCAACATCCTTGTGAAAAAACTTGCTTGATAATATGATATAACGTGAACCTAGTTATTGTTTGTTTCGTCATAAGGATTTCCATAATTTCTTACGGTTCTCCAAAGTACGACCAGAAATTGCCGTCATTTTGACTATCACTACATTATGCAAGTAAAGGTAATTTCGATTTTGTTTTACCATTTGTCATTGATCATCATATGAATAAAAACTCATTATCTTATGCGAAGATGATTTTTTTTTATAACAACTCCTCCACACCACAATTATTTGCAACAATCAAGACAAACGACGTTCCACATATTCGAGATGCTCTAGTAGGAAAACCATAAACCTTATCGGAATAAAAGACGATTTCTTATATTCCGACATTAATTTTTCTCAGGTCAACCAAAATAAACAAATATTTATGTTGGTATGTTAGTCCTTTGAAAATCAATGCAGTTATGTGTCTAATAAGTCATTACTGAGCAGCATCATGGCTGTGCAGCCGTCAGCACTTTTTTGGATACTTACGGCTAGGAAACAGTCCGCTCGCAGAAAAACGGCATAGACACGTTAGTGTTAAGTTCAAATTGTATTTTTTCAATTAATTTTCAAAGTTGTAAAAATAAGAATCATTTTTTAAAAAGGGTTTCTTTATGACCAGAAACATAAAGTGGCGCAGTCGTGGCGGATTTTGAACGAGCATTTCACAGTGAAAAACTCGTCGGTTTCAACCGTTGATTCAAAAATCGAACCAGTGCTCCAGAAGGACTCACAGATCGAAAACGTTTCGTTAATCGGATCGTAGTGTGTTTGGTAGAAATGAGAAATCCAGCAGTGCAGCAGAGCAAAATCAAGATTTTCCTCCTGTGAGTAATCTTTTTCCTATTGTTATCCGTCTATGTCTTTCCCCTCGCATTCTTTTTTCTGATTCTCAAGCAGAAAACATTGATTTCGAGTTAGATTTAGAAGTTGCCCATTCAACTGATCAAAGTAGAAGTTTGGAAAATAATCTTTTAGATTTAGATAATCTTTTTTAACGCCTTTCACTCTCGATTCAAGCAAATAATTTCAATCAAGCATCAAATACGCCTCCTCCAAATTTTGATAATAAACTATTAGATATTGTTCCAAAATTTGAGGGAAATCCTCTTGAATTATCCGCATTTTAAAGACTAGTAATAAGCTTATAAGTACTTATTGGAACAATGGGACGTTAGATTGTGTCCAAAATATTACCATTATCCATGGAATCTATGCAAAACTTATCGGTCAAGCAAGGGAAGTTTATAGCATTTGCGTTACTAAAGATTGGAGTACCGTTAAAGCCTCGCTTTTTGCACATTTTGGTGATCAACGAGATGAAAACGGGTTAGTCTTTGATTTGGATCAATTGCGTCAAAATGCAAAGGAAAGGCCTTTACAATTTCATTCTAGAGTAATGGGTGCTCTTCATAATTATTTAGATACTCATAATGACGATGAGAATACTGCTAATGTTAGGAAGAACTGTTATAATATTCATGGCTCAAAATTATTTTTAGCTGGTTTGAAAGAACCTTTGGGCTCAACTATTAGAGCAACGAAACCTGCCGATCTTGCGGAAGCTATAGTTAACATAATTTCTGAAACAAATATCAGACACTTGCAAAAACCATTTCATCCTGAAAGTCACAATAGACATCAATCGAACAATCAATTTGTTCAAAGGCAAAATTTTAGCTTCAATAACAGACACAATTTTCCAAATTGTTAAAAAAAAAAAAAGAAAACGGCCAACATTTTCAGGAAACTAGAAATTCATTCAATATACGACAAGAAAGTTCTTCCTTACATAAAAATCGCTAATCCACTGTTAAAATTACTAATTGATACAGGTGCGACAAAATCATTTTTAAATCCTGAAATAGTCGAAAAGTATTTTCCAAATTTCATCAACAAAGAACCATTTTCAATTTCTTCCGTTTTCCAAACAACAACTAGAAATTTTGAAATTCCAGCTTTCAATGAATTTAATTCATGGAAATCAATCAAACTCTATTTATTCAAGTTTCATCACTTCTTTGACGGTTTACTTGGATACGAAACCTTAAAAGATCTTAATGTAGAAATTGATTTGCAAAACTATCTCTTAAAAACACCAGAATCGAAAATTCCTTTGAGTCACTAAGAAGCAAAATCAAAACTATTATTTTTCAACCGTATTGAACCTCATATGACAGAATAACCATTCCCCAGAATAAAATTTCAAATTGGATCATTCCTGAATGTTTAACAGACGCAGACCAAGGTTACGCTTCTGTAGAAATTTCACACAATACAGATGAAGCTCAAGAAATTTCTTTATACAATCCAATCAAAGTTCAAAATTTTGATCAAAACAGTTTCCAAATTTTTAATTTTAACATTCAGTAAACACCTAATCAATTTCATAAAAATGAAATCACAGATTTGATCCGAACGGAACATATGAACGAAGTAGAAAAATATCATATTACAAAATTGTGTGATAAATATTTTGATATTTTCCATAGAGACAATCAACAGTTGACATGCACCAACCAAGTCAAACGATAAATGAAAACAACTGACGAACTACCCGTCCATTCAAAATCATATCGATACCCATTTATACATAAACCGGAAGTAGAGCGGCAAATTCACGAAATGCTAAATCAAAACATTTTTAGACCAAGCGATTCACCATGGTCTTCAACAATTTTGAACGTGCCTAAATAACCGGACGCTTTTGGGAAGAAAAAGTGGCGAATTGTCGTAGATTTTAGGGAAATTGATTCCAAAACTATTGATGACCGTTATCCAATTCCAAATATCACCGACATTCTTGATAAATTAGGCCGTAGTCAATATTTTACTACTCTCGACTTGGCTAGTTGATTTCACCAGATCGAAATGCACCCCGATGACATCAAAAAGACAGCCTTCAGCATTGAAAATGGGTATTATGAATATATCAGAATGCCCTTTGGTCTAAAGAATGCGCCTGCAACCTTTCAAAGGGTCATGAATAATGTTTTGAAAGGACTACAAAATAAAATATGTTTCGTATATATGGACGATATAATAGTGTTTTCCACCTCACTACAAGAACATATCGTCAATCTCAAACATATCTTTCAGAGACTACGTGAAAGTGATTTGAAAATTCAACTTGATGAATCTGAATTTTTACATACATAAGCAAGTAGCATTTCTTGAACATATAATAACAACCGAAGAAATAAAACCTGATAAGGTCAACGCTATTCTGAAATATCCAATCCCAAAATCAACGAAGGAAATTAAAAGCTTTCTCGGTTATTATCGGAAATTTATTCCAAATTTTGCCAAAATAACCAAGCCATTCACAAATTGTTCAAAGAAAAATTCAACCATAAATATGACCCCAAATATCAGAAAACCTTCCAAGACTGTAAACTACTATTGACAAATGACCCATTGCAATATCCGTACTTTTCTAAAGAATTCAATTTAACAACTGACGCAAGCAATGTAGCCATTAGTTGTGTTCTTTCACAAGGACCTATAGGTCAAGAGTAGTTATAGCTAACCCACTTCTGGATCATTTCCTAAAATTACCGATAGGTGGCGCCGCGATCACGAAATGTAATTTTTTTATCTCCGCATGTCTTATCTCACAGACTTCCGTTCATATATGTGTTATCTTTGTTTAGTATACGTGGTGTGCAAAAAAAAAAAAAGTATGCGGAATGTGGAGATTTGAGTTCTATACATTTTGGTCTTATCTCCCCATGTTATTCTTATGGACTTCCGGTGGTTGGAATTAGTGGGCGGAGCCAAGAATGGAGCGTTCTGATTGGTTGAGATAGTGTGTTATCTCTGTATACGGGGTGTGCAAAAAAAAGTATGCGGAATGTGGAGATTTGAAGGTATGACGTCATGGCGTTTGTTTGTGGTGTGTGGAACCAAGTATGTGGCGCGCAATGTATAGAATTTTAAAATGTGCATTTTTGAATGTGGAATTGCTTGAATTTGGCTTTGTATAGTTTTGGTCTTATCTCCCCATGTTATTCTCATGGACTTCCGGTGGTTAAAATAATTAGGCGGAACCAAGATCGTATATTTGTGCAGGAAATTGTTATCACGTTCCAGCTGATAAGATGAAATTGCATTGTTGTCACTGTTTATAGTTAGATTTATGGAAATATGGATTGAATAGCAAATGTATGTAGTAGTAAATTGTTGAAAGTCAATGAGGATAGTCAACGCTGCAACCCGTGAGCTGTGTGTGTGTGTGAATTCAATATGTACCGGAAATGATGCAATTATTGACAACGTCCTGCTAAAAGGAAATGGTGACTCATGTTATTGCGGTTGGTATGATATCAAACAATATGCCCAGTGCAGGATGTGATTTTCTAATTATTAACAAATTCTTAGATGAAAAAATATTAGTTTGAAGTCACTTTCCCAATCATGAATAATAATTGTTGTTCATCCGTAGAAATTATTATGTTACATATAAATGGGGAAAAACAGCTGGAAGATTTTGCAAGCGAAGAATTGGAAATGTTTCCTTTAAATTATTTACTGAAAAATGCAAGACCATATGAACTGTTAAATATTTGGGGAAAACTACCAATAAAATATAGGAATGAATATTCGCTTCAAATCAAACTTCCATGTTTCATACATTATAACCCACCTCATGAAACAACACATTTCGATGGACCTGCCAGATCACAAGAGAAATGCTATATTTGTAATAAAAACACTCAGTAGAATATTCCTAAAATTTTTATTAGAAAATATCACATGAGACCCAAAATCTCGTCCAAGATTACAAATTAATATTTTTGAATAGGAACAGAAAAGTAATCCCCACCACCTTCTCTTAGTATTTAAATGAATAAAAGCTACACAGTCTCAGAGTCTGATCAGTCTACTTGAATACTTGAAATAGAATTCATAAAATGGAGCACTCCATTCCAATCAATCAGCTCAAAAAACCTTGCACTTTAATTAACGAAACAGTGCACTATCTGAATAAATCCAAATCCAAGTGGCTCAGTGTCGGTTTATCTTTGAGTGAGAAATTCATTCCCATCGTCAAACTATGTGGAAACAAATACGACCAAAATGTGAATTTCAGTGAAAAACAATGGTTATCATTCTTGTTTCATCAAGATGTGATGCTGAACTTCCTTCATTCAACTGACTTTGGATGGCAACCTATTCAAGGAGATGATTTCGAGATCCATTTTGTGTTTTTTGGTAAAACACGAGTTATCAAGATTTTCCAGTATAGTGGATGTGAGATTTTCTTGGCTAGAGATACTATCAATCAAGTGGTGAATATAGCTGAATTAGTCTTGTATCGTTTAAATTTGTTGAAATCGCAAGAATTTTTATCATATTACAAAACTTTGTTAAAGGATGTTCATATGTTGAATGGTGATTTGATAACAAATGTATATAATATTATTTCCCCTTTAAAAAACATAAATAATGTGAATATATACTGTGTACTTGAAATCCTTCATTTACACCCTGATCAAATTAGTACAGATGCAGGAGAATTCGCATGTGATGAATTGTTAAAAAAAATTACTAAGCAATAGAAAATATGTTTCGTACATATTGTTTTCTTTACTTCCCCTCTCCTTAAGAGTTTGCTATTTAATCTCAGACATTCCGTTTTATTCATCAATCAAGTCAAGTTCCATCCAAGTATAACCATCATACAAGTTCTATCTAATCAAGATGATACCATCATACGGCATGGTTGCTGCAATGGAGGAACTGGCTAGAGAATTTCGAGATCTTCAATATGACGCAGAACATGAGGCGGTTTATGGTATGGAGAGATTTTACACTGAAGGAGAGTGCAAAAATTTGGAAGAAAAATATCGGAAAGCTGCTGAAGCCTGCGATTTATTTCTGTATACATCGGACCTACGATTTTTCTTGGAGACTTTGAAGGAAATGAATCTTGTAGGTTATTTGATTGATCTTGAAAAATTTATACCTGTCAATATTTATAAAGAAGTATTTGAATTGGAATAAAAAAGTTCGTTTAATAGATATGGTGTTTTATTTGTAAAAATGGTGGGCGTTGTGGTGTAGAGGTCTATGCATCGGCTTCTCACAGAGTGAAAATTTCTTTTCGATGAAAATTTCAATAAAAAATAATTTTTTGGTAAACGGTATTTATTTAACCAATAAACAATTATTATACAAATTATAAACATTAGTCAGTGCACACATTGCAGGTGATGATAAATGAAACAAACAATGTGGTTTTTCTAACGATAAAGCTGGATTGTCATCAAGTTCGATTACGGGCTTCGATGAATATTTCCTAATGTATTGCGCCTTTTCTTTTCCTTTCACGTACACATGATCCACGTTTTTCGTTAAATTTTTCACAATATTAGAGAACTTGTGTAATTGAGTAAATCCTTCATTCCACGAAATACAATGGTGATTTTTTATCAACCAATTTGCTTGATTTCGCAGTTCTGGAGGCAAGTGTTCTACCGCAAAAGGAGATCGAAATATATAGTGACATATTTTTTCTCCATCAAACGCAGCTAATTCTTTGGGGATAAATTTTTTGTTCTCAATTATAAATCCTTGTACATCCAAAACAAGCAGCTTCATATTTTCAATTGTGAGAATTTCACCAACATCTGCTTTTTGTCACTATAGTCTTGAATTTGTTTTTTTAATTCTTCCAATCTCTTTAAATGGTTAGATAAGCGAAGCTTCAATTCTGAAGACATACTGAACATCATTTAGATAAATAAATGGTTTATATAATTATTTGAGAACATGCGTATTACAATTGCTTGACTATTTTGCTTAAAGGACTATAGCTAAATAATTTATCATGTAAAATCAGACAATATACTGATGTATCCTTTTTTGTATTATTATTTGTCTCGAATTCAACTCTCAAAACAACAGTGCCTGTTTGAAGTGTTTCTTTCTGATGAGAACAATCAATATGTGTGATTGGACACTTATTTTTAAAGTTTTGGGGGTTGAAAATTGGTTCGTTTGGTATATCATAGTAGGAATTTTTGAAGTTTGCAAACATTTCATAGAGAGCTGAAAACTTGTTATCATTGAAATTCAAATACAAATCATGATATGGATATCTTTCAGAATTCAAAAATACTCAATGATGTGTCCTTTTCGATTTTCTTGAAAACCAATTATTATATGACGAAGTGCTTCAAGTTTACTACTTGTTTTAACAGGCCAAGTATGACGGGACGCTTCAGGTAGCGAGGAATATTCCACAATTTCCCAACTACGAAATCCAATTAACAAATCTTTATTAGTCTCAAGAATCTGTGTTAAAGCTAGTTGTTGTGGTATATCAACTTGAATATGAGGTACTTTCCAATAGATCTTGTCAAATGTAACTTTTGGATTTTCCGCTTCGGGTGTTGGATTTTGCGCATCTTCAACATATAAAACTGCATCAACATCATCGCTTGCTCGGATCAAAACCAGTTCTTGTTTCATATTCAAGATGATTTTCTTATAGTCTTCAAAAAATCCCATCAACATTTTCAAAGGTATAGATACATTAAATTTTCCTTTATCATCAACTAAAATGTTTTCCTTTTCATCTCTATTTGGAAACCATCCAGCATTTTGCAGCTTTAGACTTTCATTTGTATTATATGAAAGATAACCCTTCAAGGTTGAAGCTAAACCAACATTTCTTACGGAATCTATAGTAACTCCATTGAGTTCATAGCGAATTTCTCGAAACAAATAAGCTATTCCATTGTTGACAAATTGTAATTTCTTAGGATAAACACCCTTATTGTTGGTCAAGGTACCTTCAATGTAAAGATGACTCCCTGAAGGTAGTGTGTATATATCAAGTTCTTGAACAGGTATGCGAATTTCATCATTGTATTCAAATTTTGAAGAGACAAACGGTTGATATGAATGAAGCTCAGAGCTTATTATTGAATTATCTACATATAATTTTTCATCAACGTTTAATATATACATTATTTCAATACTTTTAATCCCAGAGATATAAGAAATTGGCGATTTTGTGATGTTAACTTGTTAGAGTTTCGTCTTGGACTGGTTTTTATAGACAGCTTTTCCTTTTTATATGGCGTTAGTTTGAAATAGCGATAGTTATATTTGATAACCATATTTTCTAATTTTTTAGATGTAATCGAACTGTTATGGTCTCGTTTCGGAAATTAATCAAATCACCGTCTTGATCTACTATTTTAACAGTGATGTTGTTGATTGTCTTGACGCTGATGGGGAAATAAAGTATTGGTAATGGTGATTCCACTATTTTATACCCTGGAGGAACAGATGGAAAAAACTGATGAATTATATGAACGGGTCGCAATCAACACAAATTGCATTTACTTTACATATATTAACAACTTCATCCGATTCAGATAATTCATTTGATGCGATTTTTCGTTTTTTAAAACCCAATATTTTCGCTATAGAGTCATTTGGTGTGAAATCTATTTCCTTTGTGCAATAAATCTGACATTTTAATGTATTTGGATTTGCTTTCATCATAAACCCAACTTTTTCTCCAAAAATGTCGTCAATTACATAATTAATTTATGTTTCAATATCTTTTAAATCATAAGTTCCTTCTGGAATTGTAATAACTTTATCTGCTACATATATTTTATTGCTGCCTGGTTGTATGTTAGGAATACTCATAAACGATTCAAAATCAGCTAATCCTAGAAAATATTCTTTATTTTCATCCAAAAATATAGGTGGATTAAATTCTGCTTTTAACACAGAAGTATTTCCTGTTATTGTTATAGTGCTAGTCATGATGACACTCTCAACGTTACTGTTGGTTCTCAATCATGTCATATTATTATATAGAAATTCGATTGACAATTGTCCACAATTATTTGTATTGAATTTTTGTACTGTTTCATAAGAATACCAGATTTGTGTTTTGTCATGAGTTTTCAAATAATTAACAAGTTCGATGGGTGGTTTCAAGTTTCCATAACTATCAAAGTAAAACGCTTTATTTTTATTTTTTATGTATGCAGTCCAATGAGTTCCTTGATTTTGTTCACTATCTAGATTCAAGATACCACATTCCTTCACTTTACATTTTTTGGGTAGGTTGTCACGCATAAATACACCTCTAAAATGTGGGATATTCAATATTTTCACATATTTTAATATATCTATATTTGAAAGGGGTCTCTGTGGAAATTTTATTTGATTTTTTTTTTTTTATTTATGGATTTTTTCTTGATAGTGCCTCCTTTGTAGGGTTTAATGTATAATCCCCTGCCCTGCTTGGAAAGATTTTCCATTTCTTTATTGTGTCGATGTAATTCCTCAAGTTGCTCTTTTGATACCTTTATATCATTAACGGCCTTAGCTATTCCAGCTGCACCACCGCCTAAAGCTCCTAGTGCACCCAAAATTGGAAGTAATAATGGAAGAAATCCACCAATTTTTTAGGAGGTTTGATAACTCGTTTTTTCTTCTTTCTTTCAGTTCTCTTCATCCCCATTCCAAGTTTCCGTTTACCTTTCATAATTCCAGTAACTGCTAGAGCAGCAATTCTTTCTCCTACCGAGGAATCTTTTGCTCTAACTCTTTGCCAAGCTTTATCTGCTAGAACTTTATCCGCCCGGTGTCGTTGAGATAAATCAGTTGTTTGTGAGTAAGCGATATCGTGTTCTCGATACGCAGCATCCAACGGATTAATACCAGACTGGCCAGACTCCCCCCTATTCAATCTTTCTTCTAAATTTGTACCAGGACCACAAAATTGATAGCCAGGGATATGAAGCTCAACTGGTACTTTATTAATTAGAGTGTTTATTAAACCTCGACCTTTCCTCTTGGAGTGTTTGGAGGAAGTATACTTTCGTGAAGCATGTACAATCATTTTATACCTATAGAGGTTTGTGGGTATTATTTAAATACTATTTTTCAGTTTGAAAATCTGCAACAAGATTGTCTATCGATTTAATGCTATCTGTTCAATATGTCCATCTGATAAATGTATAAATACTTTCGCAAAAAACAATTCTGTTTATTGATAGCTAGAATGCGGATAGAAAAACAATCGTTTTCCTTACCCATCACAAACCATGATGTGAAGAATTTTACGAAATCAATCCAAAAGCATGGTGATTTATTTGGTGGGGAATCAAAAAGGTGTCTCATTGTTGGACCATCTGCTTCAGGTAAAACCAATGTGATGTTGGCTTTACTTGAGCATCCAAATGGAATAAGATTTGCAAACGTTCACCTTTATTCCAAATCATTACAACAGCCAAAGTATGGATATTTAAGACAACTATTGGCACCCATGAAAGAGATTGGATATTTCGAGTATGAAAGCGATGAAAATATTATTCCTCCTCATGAAATAGCACCAAATTCAGTCATCATATTTGATGATATACCATGTGGAAGTCAAACTATAATAAGGGACTATTTCACACATTCGAGGCATAAAAATACAGACTGCTTTTTTATTTTTCAAGGTTATTCATCAATTCAGAAAAGACTTATACGTGAGAACGCAAATTTGCTAATTTTATTCAAGCAGGATTCTATGAATTTAAATCATATATATAATGATCATTGTATGCTGGATATGTCATTTGAGCAATTAAAGGAACTCTGCGCACACTGTTGGAAAGAGCCTTATAGTTTTCTGGTTATTGATAAAGATTGTGAACTGAATTCTGGAAGATATAGGAAAAATTTTGATTCATTCATATATTTATAAAATAAATAAAAATGGATAAGAGGATGGCTGAGGAATTGATAAAGTCAAGAAAAGCTGTCAAGGATAAATATAATAGTCTAAAATTAGCTATGACCACTACACAATCACAACTAGAGCAAGCTTACAAATCAATAACTCAACCACTACAGCAACTTATTTCTAAAATAAATGAACTTTTCAACATAAAGGAAGAATTTGAAGAAGTAAAAGAAGAACCTGAAACTTCTATGTATTACGCAACACCATTTAAAAAACCTAAACCAAGTTTAACTTCAAGATTATTTTATGAGACATCAACACCTACAAGACCTACGACAAGAACTGGTAAAACCCCCATTCTACCGATGGAAATACCATCATTTTTTGATACAAGCCTTGCATCTGTTAGTCAATTACCATCTATACAAGAACCTAGTCAGTTACCTACCAATATACAAGAACGTAGTCAGCTACCAACTATACTAGAAACTAGTGTTATAGCTCAAACTTCCCCCGAAACCTCGGATAATTTAAATGTTTCAGATATATTGGAACAGTCAAGGCAATCGATTCAAGATTTAATCGACACTCAACCATATGAAATATGGTAACAAAGTTTTGATCCACTACCAAGAGTTTATATCGATGCTAGTGTGAAGGATACTGAACATAATTTTGATCATCATTATGGAATAGTACATGATATAGATACTGATAAATTCTATTTGGGGACCACACTTAAATTTGTAGAAATTATTGGAAAAAATGTAAAAGTAGATGGAAAAATGTATGATGGTACAAAAGGATTGTACGAATTACTATTTAAAAAATATCCTAAAGACTATGAAGATGAGGATTTGGATAATTATATGGATATTTTAGCTAAAACCAATGCATATCGAAGAAATTCTGATCCAAATGAACGTGTGCAGGGAAATGGATCTTCAAAATATATAACCATAATAGGACCATACCTACAAAAACATGGCATAACAAAAACACGACACATCAAACCATTATATTCTCGTTTTTTAAAGAAACTGAAACCTCCAATAAGTAGTAGTAGTAGTAGAGCAGCTCGGACAGGAAAGGGATTGTGGAAGATTAATAAAAGAGATACAGACTATGTTTATTGGAATAATATCAACGAACTTGTCGATAGATTGAGACTAATAACAGCTTCTATGAGAGCTGGTCATACTGGTCGTAATAATGAAATACTATCAATAATCGAAGAACTGCGTGAAGCTAAAGTCATTGCATAAATACAATCTCAAATACGTAAAACGAATCAATCCGAAAATGTCACTCAACAAGTTCGGTTCTCATTTATTCAAGAGAGATGAAACAGAAAACAATATCAAGTTATTTAATCTTTCTGAGGTTAATTTATCTTATGTAATGGTTTTACCATTTATTGGCCGATATGTAGAAGGCGAGACAAATTTTGTTTTAATGCCGGATGGAAAACAATCATATAGATTTCCTTTCGAACAGGGAAACATTTTGTATGGAGAATATTTAAAGAAAGATGTCTCATTGTTAATTAATGGTAAAGGGGGAAAATTAGAAAACAGAAGTGTTAAAAAAAATGACTTGATTGCGTTTAGACGTGAAGCTAATAGTAAAATAAAAGAATTTTATGGCGAATTACAAATAAAATGTCCTGTATTGATTGAAAATAAAACAGTTCAATAATGAATACTATCAAAGAAGATGTGGTGAGTGAGCTACACAAACCAGCCAGAAGATTTTTTAAAAGAAGAGCAGTAATTGTAAAGGGAATCAATGATCTTTTTCAAGCAGATTTAGTTGAAATGCAACCATATTCAAAAATAAACAAAGGATATAGATATATTTTGGTCATAATTAATGTGTTTTCAAAATTTGTTTGGGCAATTCCTGTCAAAACCAAAACTGCTAAGGATGTGACCACAGCAATGAAACTAATTTTAACCAGTTTAAAAATACCTCCTAAAAATTTGCAAACAGATCATGGAAAGGAATTTTTTAATACAGAGTTCCAAGATTTGATGAAAAAATTCAACATCAATCACTACTCAACATTTTCCAACATGAAAGCTAGCAACGTAGAAAGGGTGAACAGAACATTGAAAAACAGAATGTGGAAAAAATTCAGTTTGCAGGGAAACTATAAATGGTTAAAAATATTACCTGAGATAGTATCAGAATACAATAATACCAAACATTCTGTTATTGGAATGAAACCTATACAAGTATCTAAAAAACATGAAAAGCAGTTACTATCAAAAGTTTATGGTCGTATAAAAACAATGACTCCTTCAAAATTCAAAAAGGGGGATTATGTACGAATAAGCAAGTTCCGGGAAATGTTTTCAAAGGGCTATACGCCAAATTGGTCAAATGAAATATTTGTGATTGAAAAGATTAAAATTTCTAATCCCACAACATACATTTTGCGAGATCATAGAGGTGAGGAGATACAAGGTGCATTCTATCAGGAAGAATTACAGAAAGTTAAACATCCTGACGTTTACTTGGTTGAGAAAATTCTAAGACGGAAGGGGAATAAAGTTTATGTTAAATGGCTGGGAATGGATACTACTCATAATTCATGGGTTATGAAAAATAATGTATTGTAATATCTTGTAATTCAATAAAAACACTTGCTAGTAGATAATTCTTTTATTTCTATAAAAATATCCTAGAATGGGTAGCATGATACAAAAAATGAATGCAAAGATTGATATAATGACTAATTCTATATGATTTTCACATTCAAACGAATCAATAAGTACATTCCAGTTTGTTGGTTCAAAATTTTCATCTACAAAATAAAGTCTTGACTTGTAAGCTAAATATGACACATTTCTAAAGGACTCATCAATTTTATAGCTAATCAATCCATTATTAACAATCAATTTTTTCCAGTTTGATGGCCAAGAGTCATTATGATTGGCTGATACGCAAATAAACGTTTCTTGTATATTTAAATCTACTTGTATATACAAGGTATTGTTAAAAAAGCGCTCAGAAACAATACTCCTGCTGGAAGTCCTGTTGACATCATCATTGTTAATTTTTTTTTTATACTGAATGGATTATACTACTGTGACAATATTTATCTACTTTACTCCAAACCATCAGTTATTAAGCCTACTTCCCCAAATCTTACACAACAAATTTCTAGTCTAGACTGTAGTGGCCCCATGGGAGAGTGTCGTGACTGTTATCAATCAAACAGCGTTTATCATCTAGGGCATTAAGGGCTAATTTGGTTTGTTCAGTGCTGTAAACGGAATGTTTGACTGATCGGATTGTACATTGTTTAACCATTTTTTCCACATTTGTCTTTAAACATTTCACATAATCATCAAAAGTTATTTTGTTTTTTACAATACAAGACTTTACCCCTTTCGCTTTTTTCGTACATTTTTGAACACCTTGAATTTTATATGAGTACATTTTTGACCTCAATCCCACAAAATGTGTCATAATTCTACCATTTGCTTCATCCTTCATCAGCCCCAAAACTTTTTTATTTACCAATGGAATCTGATAAACGTTATCTGAAGGATAATCGCTGGTGTCAAATTTTGAAAGATTTTTTTTGATGAGTTCATCATACACATCATTACACTTGATTTCATAGATGAAACTATCCGTGTCTGTATACAGAAGCTTAGGTTTTTCGGAAAAAGATTTTTCAAGCATGAAATTATAATGAAAATCATACATTGCAATTTTTGAAATGTCCAAAATACACATACCGATGTAAAGTGGTTTATTGAAAATGAGATTCGTTTTCCTCATTTCTATAGCCACCAGATCTTTGGCGAAAATTGTTAGGTTATGAAATGCTGCATTGGAAATCAGATTGCTTGCACCATATCGACCCTCCCATTTATTAACCAGTTTCACAATACGATGTTTTCGAATGTTTTCCATTGTTTTACCAAATACAGCATTATTCATTAACTTGAAGAGATTTTTGCTGAAATCGTTAGTGGCTGTTGATCGAAGTTGAGTGTTTAGTTCGATGTATGACTTTAACCAAGGACTTTGCTTGAATTTCAAAATTCTATGTATTTGTGTAATTTTAATACCATTGCTCAGAGCTTGCTTTAAATTGCGGTAATGGATGACGTATTTTGTTTTGTTGTAAAGAGTTGTTAATAATTTTGGAAATTTGGACTTTGGAGGTGCCATATGTTCAGGACAGAATGGAAAATCGCTGTGCAAGTCATGAAGTGTTTCGGGGTATTCCAAATCTACCTCCAAAATATAACCCTCCGGAGCATCATCCTCGATTAAAGTAACATCGAAATTTGGTAAATCAATGGGATTAACCCACTCGAATCCATCGTATGGTAGATGTTGAATCATTGCCCACCCATAAAGATTATTCACATCGAGGTAGAGTAGGTAGTTTGATGGTTTGGATTCATCATATTCTGCCATATATTTATTATTTGCTTCAGCATACCTATTTGAGCACATTGAAATTCCCCCTCTCAACCCCTTTTCAATAAACATAATTTGATCAATGTCTTTCAACAGCCTCAGCTCACATTTTGTATATTTCAGCATACAATCCCAAGTATAACCTGGTAAAGTGTAATACCACGCTGGGTCCAAACCATAAATGTTATGTGCATTGATTCTAAAGTTTTCAAAGACATCACTCAACAACAACACATCTGTTTTCAAATACAGATCGCTGTATTGACCCAAATTCTGAATATTGAATTCATCCCATACTTTTTGGGCATGTAAATACTCCTCATCACTGATATTTTCATCATATAATTTTGAATAGAACATTTCTTTGGGTGGTAAACTTGTTTCCTCCAATTTAGCCATGTTATCAACATAATCATAGCAAAAGACCCCCTTACGTCTTAATAATTCGAATTGGTTTGAATTACATGAAGCAAATTCCCTCTTTAGATTTATCAAATCACCCAATTTCAATGTAGATGCTAATGAACTCAAAGATGAATTTAAAAATCGTAGTGAATCGATATATCTAAACTTTATACTAGTTTCATCATCAAACTGAGTGAAAGAAATGTATTTTTGTATGTAATTGGAAGAATACTGAATTTTTCCACCCTTCCTATGGCTTTTAAGATGAAATGGGAATCGTAACCTGAGAGATTGTGAAATACAATTGGAACAATGAATTGTTTCTTGAAATTTAAATTACAGTTTGAGTGAGCAAATCCTCTGACATCACCTGTAAAATGATCATGATCAACAACAATCTGATCTGTGTCAATAAACGGTTTTTCGCAAATGTGACACTCTTTTGCTATACTCTTGTCCAACACTTCTGACATGGGAACAACTTTAGACAACTTATCTTCAACAAATTTCGCAATATTTTTAAGTTGATCCCCTAACCAATCTAAACAATTTTCGCCGCGGTAGGTTTTGTGAAAGGTTAGCGAGTCGTCATAGGAACACTTGAATAAAAATCCAATACTGAATGGAATATGATTTTGAAAATTGACAGTTTTCAAATGTGTTAATTCATCAGGAATTTTTTGTAAGATTGATTCAAAATCCCCATATATGATGAATGGCGCTTTTTGTTTATAAATGTGATTTCTGAACGAAACGTGATCATATTTGGGAAATGAAATCTTTGAAGCATTTTTTGTTTCACACACACTTGAATGTTCACTCAAGCGTTCCTGAGACTGAAAATAGTTCAAACATCTATCGCAAATGAATAGTTTGTGTCCATCTTTTTTAATTTGTGATCTCACTAACCTGGATAGATCCTTTATCAAACAATAATGATAGGAAATCTCAATCTCATTTTTAATATTTGGCAATGGTTCAGAATCATTAATTTTTGGAAAATATTTGTTTTGAATAATTAGTAAATTGACATGATTTTCCAACTTATTGTTCGTCAATCGACATGGTACAACACTGAAGAATTCGTTCTTTTTATTTTGAACCATTTCCAACATATAAACATTTACACTTATATCATTAATTTTTTCAAATTTATGAATTTTGTCAACTGTCATTGGAAAATCCAGGCCTTCCGTATTGAGGACGCGGGTGTAATGAGGATATGAGCTGTCTCTATCTGAATTGATTCTACTAGGATACAAAGCCGCGACTATACACCAATAAAAACATGCATCATCGTCATTTTTGATGTTGATACATGCTTTTTTCTTTGAAATTTGACTGGGCAGAGGAATGTAGGATGAAGCCAAAAAGCTATGCTTATTAATACAAATTTCTAGACTGACATTTTTTTTTAATGCCCACCCACTGTCACGTTCTTGAAAATCCTCCATTTTTTGTAAAATTGGTTTGCTTATACAATTTTGAAACCACTCAATCAAATCTGTACCCTTATCCAATACTTCATTTTTGGTATGAAAATATTTAAAATCAAGGTTTTCATTATTATTTTTGTTTACAATGAACTCACCACAAAAAGTCGCATTCACCTTTATAGCACTGAACACTTTCAAAATTTCGTTGATTTTTTCCTTGAACAAGACAAAGGAATCATCAAAAAAATCCCCTAGATTCACGTGTGTTTGATTGATAATCACTCCAGTTCTTATGCGAGACTCAAAGGATGTTTTCAAGTCTTCCCACTTGACCCGCCTGGTAAGATTTTGTTCCATTCCTTCACCCACATGCGTCTTGGAGATTTGTGACTTGACAAGCATCGGGAACCTCTTCAAATGACCCAAATTGGTCACCAATTTTTTCCTAGATCCAATAGATATTGGTGCAGCCATCGCCCTTTGGAAGTCTCGGATGCTTCGATTCATTTTCAACAGCCACCGCTTTTTCTCCTCTTTTCTGACGGCACATAACTTGGGGTATGCCTCTTTGAACTTTGTCACAATGTCACTACTCAAAGAGGCAATTTCTTCGAAAGAACTCATGATTTGATCTATCTAAAATTGATATTTTAAAACACCACTTAAATGGGGCGAGTGGGTTGACTTACCAATGCAGCAGATGATAACAATGAAAGAGAACTAATTTCAACTAGCTTATTAATTTGATGTTGGTTATTTGGAGCGATAGGTTGAATAAACGAACTGTCTGATGTCTCGATTACAAATGAATCTCTAGACCACAATCTCCTATGTTAATAATTAGAAAATCACATCCTGCACTGGGCATATTGTTTGATATCATACCAACCGCAATAACATGAGTCACCATTTCCTTTTAGCAGGACGTTGTCAATAATTGCATCATTTCCGGTACATATTGAATTCACACACACACACAGCTCACGGGTTGCAGCGTTGACTATCCTCATTGACTTTCAACAATTTACTACTACATACATTTGCTATTCAATCCATATTTCCATAAATCTAACTATAAACAGTGACAACAATGCAATTTCATCTTATCAGCTGGAACGTGATAACAATTTCCTGCACAAATATACGATCTTGGTTCCGCCTAATTATTTTAACCACCGGAAGTCCATAAGAATAACATGGGGAGATAAGACTAAAATGATACAAAGCCAAATTCAAGCAATTCCACATTCAAAATGCACATTTTAAAATTCTATACATTGCGCGCCACATACTTTGGTTCCGCACACCACAAACAAACGCCATGACGTCATACCTTCAAATCTCCACATTCCGCACACTTTTTTTTTTTGCACACCCCGTATACAGAGATAACACACTATCTCAACCAATCAGAACGCTCCATTCTTGGCTCCGCCCACTAATTCCAACCACCGGAAGTCCATAAGAATAACATGGGGAGATAAGACCAAAATGTATAGAACTCAAATCTCCACATTCCGATACTTTTTTTTTTTTGCACACCCCGTATACTAAACAAAGATAACACATATATGAACGGAAGTCTGTGTGATAAGACATGCGGAGATAAAAAAATTACATTTCGTGATCGCGGCGCCACCTATCGGTAATTTTAGGAAATGATCCAGAAGTGGGTTAGCTATAACTACTGTCAAGATAAACAGATTGCCTACGCATCGAGAACATTAAATTCTTCAGAACAAAACTATAGTACTATTGAAAAAGAACTTCTCGCAATAAGAAAGTTAACTAATTTATAAATTTTACAAAAATCAATGGTTCTGAGGGCACAAAATCGCATAGCAATCATAAAAACTCTTCAAAAGTATTTTTTCCTTGGAAAAAAGTGAGAAAGGAATGTTCATTTTGGCGAGGCCAGAAAACGACCCTTGCGACCATGCTACCACGTGTGATGTCAGCAGCCTTACTTTTGTAGATTTTTCTGTTGGAACATAATTTGGCCTTCAATAACTTGTTTGTTTGTTTATGGATTTCGATTATTTTTGGATATGATATCAGTCAATATGTTCTGGATGTCACTCCAAAATGGCGCTTTCGATTTTTCGTCAGGAGTCCGGTCCTGACCAAAATTCGATTGATTTTAAGTAAATTATAGTTGAAAAAAACTAAAAATATGCTTTCGAACCAAAACTAATTTTCAATTCAAGAATAAAATGATTAACGAGCAAATTGATGTAATTGTGATAAAAGCACGGGGGCTTTGATATCAATTGTTTTTTTCTCTTATTAATGAGACTTTGTACTTGAATAGCGCAAGAACGACTGAACCAAATACCATAATAACATAATATATTATACAGGGTCCTTCATTGGTGCGTCGGGCAATCCTAGCGTGGTTATTTACAAAAGTAGAAAAAAAAGTTTTTTACAAAAGTTGTAGAATGTGACTTTATGCATATTTTAAAAATATTTTCAAACATACAGGGTGCGTCACAAAAGTATGGCACGAAAAAGTATGATTTTTTTAAATGGAACCCCCTGTATATTAATTGATATTTCAATTCTTTCTTCAATTTGGAACAAAAATTGTGCTACAACTAATGTTCCTAAATTCAACCGTTATCGAGATATCGCGTTTTAAAAATGGCATTTTTGCAACTTTGACATGCTATAAAACTCAAACTATTCAAGTAAGAGGAAAATGGTTTGCACTTTCCTATCTTAACTTTTCAAGAGCTCTTCTGTCATTTAGATAGAAGGTAACGTCAACTGTCAACTTTTTTCGGCACATTTTGACATTTTTTCACAATAATGGCTTTAATCTCCTTGAATAGCTCTTGAAAAGTTAAGATAGGAATGTGCAATCCATTTTTCTCTAACTTAAATAGTTTGAGTTTTATAGCATGTCAAAGTTGCAAAAATGCCATTTTTAAAACGCGATATCTCGATAACGGTTGAATTTAGGAACATAAGTTGTATCACAATTTTTGTTCCAAATTGAAGAAAGAATTGAAATATCAATCAATATACAGGGGGTTCTATTTAAAAAAATCATACTTTTTCGTGCCATACTTTTGTGACGCACCCTGTATGTTTGAAAATATTTTTAAAATATGCATGAAGTCACATTCTACAACTTTTGTATAAAACTTTTTTTTCTACTTTTGTAAATAACCACGCTAGGATTGCCCGACGCACTAATGAAGGACCCTGTATAATTGAAATCAGAAAAAAAAGATCTATCATTTTGGCCATTAATATACAGGGTGTCCAATTAAAAAAACGACTACATCAATTTTTTCAATGTTGTGAAGTCATTTTTTTTATTTCCGCTATCACCAAAAGATACTACTTGAAAAAACCTAAAACTTTTGTATTTGAAGTTTCTTTTTACCACTCAGGATGAAAGCAGTAGGTGGGGGTCAAAATATAATGATCAACCCTGTACCCTTTAAAAAAAAAAAAACTGCAAAATGTTATCAAGGCAAATTGTTCAGAATCTGAAGTTTTGTCAAACTAATTTTATACCGTATAATAAATCATTATACGGTATAAAATACAAAAATTGCACTTTGAACTAACTTTATTATCGATAAGGAATTGAAAGATCAAAATTTTTTCAATATTTTTAAACATTTTTCAAACACAAGTCACTCATTTAAATCATCAGGTTTTTTGACGTGCCAAAACGTGAGTCAATACAATTTCATAAGATGTATTTTGTCCCACTATACAGGGTGTCCCAGCAAGGGTGGCCACCGGCCATATCTCAGAAACTACTGGACCTAAAAGTTCAGGAAAAAAAAAATTATCACTAAAGTGGCCACGAGAAAATGCTGGGAAATATTAATAACTTCGAAATTTTTCCGCTAGGGGGCGCAATCAAAGCTTAAATATTAAAATTCGAAATTTCTCCGGAAATTCTCAGATTGAGGTATATCTTTATCAACATGGTTAGAAAACCTAGACAATTTCACGTCTTTTTGGTACAGGGCTCATTGGCGTACCGATCTTCGTGTGAGTAGGGGAAGGTGGTGAAAGTGTAATTGTTCAAGTGGCTGTAACTTATAAACGACTTGTCCGATTTTGTTGCGTATAGGCTTGTTTGGAAGATAAATGTGAGTACTTTCGTATATCGTATCCAGTGATGCGTGATTGTCTCCAGAAAAGTTGCTAGAAGGCGTAATTTGAATTAAAAACTGTTATCTTCGTTTCACCGCAAAAATTTAAATGGTACGGTATAATTCTGATAACAGAATCGAAATGAAGATTAAATTTACAATAAAAAACCTTAAAAAAAAAAAAAAAAAAACCCTTAAAAACCATAAAACCTTAAATTTTACATAATTTGGACTAGTTATTATTATCAGAATTATACCATACCATTTAAATTTTTGCGGTAAAATGAAAAACACTGTTTTTAATTCAAATTACGCCTTCTAGCAACTTTTCTGGAGACAATCACGCATCACTGGATACGACATACGAAAGTACTCACATTTATCTTCCAAACAAGCCTATACGCAACAAAATCGGACAAGTCGTTTATAAGTTACAGCCACTTGAACAATTACACTTTCACTACCTTCCCCTACTCACACGAAGATCGATATAATAAACCATTATACGGTATAAAATACAAACATTGCACTTTGAACTAACTTTATTATCGATAAGGGATTGAAAGATCAAAATTTTTTCAATATTTTTTAAACATTTTTCAATTACAAGTCACTCATTTTAATCATCAGGTTTTTTGACGTACCGTAAAATGTGGTTACTTTGACACTCTCCGGGGTAACTTTGACTTTAACGGAAATTTCAAGGTTTCGCGCGTGTTCGTGCTGGTGGGGATGCACCAAATATTGAGAAGAATTTGCAGAGCTCCTTCAGAGCTACAGGACTTTATCCGTTCGACCCTGAAGTTGTTCTACGAAAACTCCCTGCAGAAAATCAAGAAGACTCTGCACGACTTCTTGATGATAGTTTGCTAGAGTTCCTGAAAGAGACAAGAGGGTACAGTGAAGATAGAGTGCGCCACAAAAGAGGAAAAAAAATTCTCCACAAGCCAGGAGCACAAATTGTGGGGATTGACGAGCAACACTCGTTAGAGGTCATCCAATCTGAGAACTCTGGACACATCCAAGACGATTTTGACGAGCTGCCTTCCACATCATCTGCAATTCCAAAAAAAAGAACTCGACGTCCAAAATGCAATAAGCCCATCCAACAGAAGAACCAAGAAGACTTTGAAGATCTGCCTTCCACATCTGACATTCCAAAAGAACGGACTCCACCGTTGCGTTTTGAAAGTTCATCTGAATCAGAAGATGACATGCCGTTAAACGAGATTCAGAAATTAAAGGATGGTAGTAACCTCTGTTCAATCTGTAAGTGCGACTATCTCTGCTATCAGTTGAAACGAGACTGGATCTGTTGTGTAACCTGTGAAAAGTGGGTTTGCGGCCACTGCAATAAGGGTTCCAAAAATCCAGCCTACGAGTGTGAGAGGTGCGAGGACGATTATTAATCGTAGACGTAGATCTAGATGTTACCTAGGTACCTTTGATACTTTCCTTTGTAAGTTATGTAGGTACCCATCTATTTCAAGAAAAAAATGTTCCTTTATTTTTTCCTACAGAAGAATATTTATTTTTTTATTTGTATTTCCATTTGTAAGATTTTACTTGTAAAATCGTTTTTGAATAAATGTTTTTTTTTCAATTTTTTGTTTGATTTATTATGTAAATTTGTGTAGAATACTTACAACTATATATTTTTTTAATTTTGGGATGTCAAAGAAGCTCTCGTATAAAGGTTATTTTCATTTGTATTCAAAATAAATCCCATGTCAAAGTAACCCCACACTCGGGGTAACATTGACACCTTTTAAAAAAAATATATAAAATTTTCTGTAAAATTGAGGATGTTTATTCAATACACATGTCGAAGCCAAGACATCAAGTGGTAAGATCAGATAAAATACTTTGGGATTAGGGCCATACTTTTTGCAAAAACTAGGAAAAACCTCTCAAACCATGTCAAAGTAACCACATTTTGCGGTAGTCAATATTAAATAGCCAAAACGTGAGTCAATACAATTTCATAAGATGTATTTTGTCCCACTATATAGATTGAGTCAGAAAGACGGAAACTAAAGTAACGTCCACATCCGGAAAGTCATGTGAATCGCCTTTTTGGAAACATTCGTGCATAATTTCAAAATCAATTTTACTCAATGAGGTACCCAACACAATATAAGAAACACTGGACAATCGACTTGTGACGATACTAAATGCTTTATCAGGACGAATTGATGAATAAACCCATAAAAGGCAGTCTGCCGGTTTCCTGCAAACCTCACAGCAAGACTAGTGACGTCTAGCCAATCAAAAAGCGTTTTGATCGTTTCAAATAATATTTATATTTATCGCCCGATTTTATACTGAACGAATTATTTGAGTTCTTTCAAACTTCACAGATGTTATAATGGGATTATTTTCTGTAGTTTAATGATGGTTTAACACGTTTTAATTTTTTTGTGACCTTTCCTATTGTAGATGCTGTGATTGTACTCATTGCAGTATTAACAATTCTCGGATACGCTGTGGATTTGCTCGCTGGACCTCTTGCTTTGTTGGACGGCTTCGAGGGATTGGGATCTTATTTGCAAAAATTTGATAATCTGTTCTAGCTGGTGCATTTCGTTTGATTCTGATAGGGATTGCTCAAATGATTTATTTGTCTCGGAGTCCCACTTGCGACAAACTAATCTCGAGATCAGAGGTCCCCATGATTTGGTGTCTACATTCAAATTGCTGAGTGCCTCTGCACATTCTATCATCGTATCATGGAGCTGCTTTAGTTTGAATGCTGATTCGTCTTGAACTGATGGTGTGTCCAAAATCTTTTCAATCATCTTATTGATGATTAATCGTTCGTTGACATATCTCTTCTCTAGAATATTCCAGCTGGTGACCTGGTTGTCACTTGTTATCTGTAGATGCTGGATAACTCTGCTCGCTTCTCCTCGAAACTGTGTTTTCAGATATTTCATTTTCTCAATGTCGCTTAGATCATTATTCTCATGAATAATAATTTTTTTGCATATGTCCCTGAATGTTGCCCATTTATCATATGAACCTTCAAAGATTGGCAGTTTCACCAGAGGTAGTGCTATATGGGTTGACCTTGGTTGTTGTATAATCACTGTTGGCGGGTTTGTTGAAGGTGTGAATGTATACTCGCCAGCTTCCTGGCACGAGCATACGCACCGGATTCATGTTTATATTTTTCTCGCCAGCGCAATAAGCTGGACAACTAGAACTTCCTGTATGTTCCAAGGTTATGATAATATTGATAATGAATTCGATTTTATGGCACCTAGAATGTAATAGAGTGGCTGGCAATTGTTGTAATGAAGAGTTTCAATTGAATGACACTGTTGATGGTATAACAATATACTTCTGAGAGCACTTCTTGAAGTTATCCTACTCAATTCAGACCACGGTGCCCAGATGTTGTGTATACCCTCTATTTGTAGGATAGAGATATTCACCTGTTTCCTTGCAGAAGTTTTATTTGATGACAAGACTGCATCCCCACTAACCTCTAGTTCTTTCTTATATATATATATATATATATATTTATCTAACAGCTTTCTTCTGCACCCTAAACAGACGGGTCATGAGGTTTTTGGAACAAGTTCCCCAAAAACAGATACCGTATCGGAGATGTCTCTCCATAAAGGCAAAATAAGCATTTCTGACCACTCCCCTACCCAGTTCCGTTAAAATAATTCGGATAGCATAGCAACTTGAAGAAACTTTTAGAAATACACTGTCCACGAGTCCATGTGCTGGTTCAACTTAAGCTTGCTATCTATGTACCGGGTGGCCAACTAAGAATTCGAGGTACCGTTTCTCGGAAACTATTTATCGTAGAGGCTTGCGGCAAAAAATTTTATGACTAAAACGGCCAAGAGAAAAACCTGGAAAATATTCTCAAGTTTCTGAAATGGTCGCTAGGGGGCGTAACAACCAACACCAAGTAGAAAAATATGATTTTTATGGAATTTTGTCCAATGAAAATATATCGATGAGCTCATTTTCGGATTAACTGACTATTTACCTACACTTTTTGTATAAAACGTTTTTTCTATCTATCATAATAAAGTGGTGGGAGAAGTTCAATTGTTTTTTAAACAAACGGAGATTTCTCCCGTTTCGCTTGACCGATTTAAACGAGCTTGGGCTCATATGAAAGAGCATGATCTGCACTTCAAAAAACTTTTTTGGTTTTGAATTTTTGACCTTCGCCGTCGCGGCTAGATGGCGTTAACTGAAATGGTAGCATGTTTTTTAGTTTTTTCCAAAAAAATCAAATGCAATGGTATATTCATTTTTATATATTTTAAAAGAAAATACATTTTCCTTTCAAAAAAAAACAAAAAAATTAATGTTTTTTTTTGTTTTTTTTTTGTTTTTTTTTGTTTTTTTTTTTAATTTTTTCTATAGGAAAATGTGTCCCCTTTTAAAATATATGAAAATGGATATACCATTACGTTTGATTTTTTCGGAAAAAACTCAAAAGTATGCTACCATTTCAGTTAACGCCATCTAGCGGCGACGGCGAATGTTACAAATTAAAACGCAAATGAGCATTTTATAGCGCAGACTATTCTCTTTCATATGAGCCCAAGTTCGTTGAAATCCGTCAAGCGAAACGGGAGAAATCTTCGTTTGTTTAAAAAAACAATTGAACTTCCCCCACCACTTTATTATGATAGATAGAAAAAAACGTTTTAGACAAAAAGTGTAGGTAGATAGTCAGTTAATCCGAAAATGAGCTCATCGATATATTTTCATTGGACAAAATTCCATACAAATCATATTTTTCTACTTGGTGTTGGTTGTTACGCCCCCTAGCGACCATTTCAGAAACTTGAAAATATTTTCCAGGTTTTTCTCTTGGCCGTTTTAGTAATAAATTTTTTTGCCGCAAGCCTCTACGATGTATAGTTTCCGAGATACAGTGCCTCGCATTCTTAGTTGGCCACCCAGTACAATCCTAAGAACTTACATTGTTGTGTCACACTCACAGGTTGATCATCCGTACATACATTGTTCAAATTACATCTAAATGACATCCCATTCGTTTTGCTCACATTTAAACAAAGTTTATTCGCATAACACCAATATTTGACAGACTTGAGATCTGCATTCACCGTACTCTTGATTTCATCTGAATTTCTCCCACTCCAGAGAATCGTAGCATCATCGGCAAAAATAGGAAATCGCCCAGATATCTTTAATTCTATTGGGTCGTTAATGTAGAGAAGAAAGAACAATTGACCTAACACGGATCCTTGTGGAACTCCACTTGAGATACTCTGGGGTTGGGATGTGATACCATCAAGAATAACAGCTTGCATTCTTCCTGTCAAGTAGGAGTCGATCCAATTCACCACATTGCCCCTACATCCATAGTAGCGCACTGAAAAGAGGCAAACATGTTTCAATTTTTTTTTTGGCGTACAACCGCAGGGGATGTTTATAAAATGATAAAGTAGGTCCCTGGGCATTGGAAATCGGTAATCACAACAGTTTTTATCAGGGCCGAACTTTTTTATTGCGAAATATGTCAAAATTGTGTTCCATTACTTTTTCACACATACTCCGCCATATCTCCGGAAAAAATTTAGATATCAAGAACTTTTTTTTATTGATAAAGGAACTGTGGTAGAAGGTTACCGGGGTATTTTCGTAAGTATAAGAATTTCAGTTTTTTTGTAGAGCCTTGCATTGAATATTTTTATTATTGGTTTTAGCTGTAAACTCATAACTGTAAATACAAGTTCCAAAAGATTCCGAAGTATATTATAGCCTTAGAACAATAATCTTCACAATCTTTCAAGCTTTCTTGATCCAGGCAGTAACTGCAACTTGCATATTCAAAGTCATTGCAACATTTTATTTCTGGTGCTTATCGTCAAAGTTTCCCTCACAACATCATGCACTGATTCTTGAGTGGAAAAATTGACCATCCAATCATTTTTTTTCTGGCTTCATTTGAATGTGGCAATTGTACCAAATTCTCAATTGATACAGACATCTAACAAAACATAATAGATTCATTCGAGTTTCGTCTTTGTTATACTGGGTGGTCCACTTAAGTTGAGACAGCACGATATCTAAAAAACGATAGTTACTTGAATAGTTAAAGTTGAAGTTATTGGGTACTGTGGCATTAAAAAAATGATTATGATCACGAAATAATAAAAAAAAACATAGTCAAGACGTTTTAAACTATGGAACAAATCACATAAAATTCATAAAATGTAAGCATGTGTTGTCTCAAAACTGTATTTTAAAGAAAAGTCGACGAAAAAAATACCCATATGAAGCTACTGACATACTATTACCCAACAGCAGGGTAGTCTTGACTGACTAGCTAAACATCAAGCTTGGTGTTCTTGGGGTTGCGGTCATATGATTGTATTCATACGCACAACATATGCTAACGCCCAAGTAGCAAATTTATTGCTTTATGGTATCAATTTGGCATATGAATTTTTTATAATGCCAAATTAAGGATCTGCGCGCTGAACGAGTCTGCCATATTTTTGTGTTAGTAGCAAAACGCTTCTATAATTGTGTCGTATAATTGCGTCCATCACTACACACAACTGACATTATGAAATATAGACCCATTATTTTTCAAAGATATCGTTTTACATCTTTAAAACGTATTATAAGACGGCATTAAAACCATTTTAAAAAGGTTTTTTAAGTGTTTCATAATGATATTATTACTTATGTATAACACAATATCTGCGATAAAAAGTGATTCCGTAAGAGTTTTATATAATTTATATGTATATGAGTTTTGTAAGGTGTCAAATGAAACAGTTTTTTTAGGACACAGACAAATGCTTCACAGGATAAGTATGAAACTGTTTCATAGTCTACTTATTAGGTTGTCGATTACTATGTTATGAATAGCTTAGATAACTAAATTGTCACAAATCTCTACATTGGAATAAATTATTGCATAACATAATAATGGACAATTTGCATACATTTTCAAATGACTTGAAATTTCATATACGTATTCTGGACAATATTAGAAAGTCATCAGCGAATTTTTTTTTCCAAAATACCCAAAAATATACTAAATAAATAAAAAAGAAAACGCAAATTTCACTGTTTGATCGAAAATGGGGAGGAGCCATATTACCCTCCCGAGAAAGAGAGAGTCATCTCAGTCAATACGCCAAACGGAGATAGATAATGTATTCTGTGACGTAGTGGATGTTGATTGGCGTCCTTAAGTCGGTGATTACTACATTAATAGAGGTCATAGGTTTCCCAACTAACACAGATTGTGCCTTATTAAACTAAAATGCTATATTATAACTGATATATCAGGGTCCTTCAATAACAATTGTATCATTTAGTGACGGTAGTTGGCACAAAATACTCTCAGTGACAAAAAAGTGTTATAATCATGTAATATAGCCCTCTAGAAGATCATTCAATAAGCCTTTTATGAAACATAAGAAATTGAATTCTCATAGCATATTATAGCACCAATTGTATAAGAGGAATTACTCTCAAGTCCAATTTGTTGTATAATTGGTTTATCAAGGTTTTATAGAGAACTTATGAGATCGTTACAAAATATTTTTATTAGAGATTTATTATTTTATCAAATAGCTATCTTCAATAAAACTGTTAAGTCGCAAACGTATTTAAATCTGAATTGGCTTACGAGAAGATCTTATAAAATTGTTTTATAGAATACTTGATTTCGAACGTACAAGACAGTACTATAAAACTAATAAAACACTTACAAAATAAAAATGGGCCCAAAATAGCAACATTGTCCTATAGTATGTCTTGCCTAAAGATGAGTTACGCGACAATCAACTTTCATTTTTCAAATGAAACAACTATTTTTTATTGGATTTTTAAATCTTGCATCGAATTCGACAAACCTACTATATAAATTTGCCAACCTTGCGATTGATAAGAATTTATAGAGGACCAGGATTTAAAGCTAACTGGTGGTGAATTTTGATTTGTTCGAAACACATTTCTCTTATAACTGTGCTGGTTGCGACAATGGACAATTTGCAATTTTTTTGGAAATATGTAAAATATAAGGATTAGTCAGTACTGATGCCATTGATGTTTACAAAGATCAACCCACGACCTCTTATAATGTAGTAATCACCGATTAAAGAGCTCCAATCAACATCCACTACGTCACAGAATACACTATCTATCTCCGTCTGTCGTATTGACTGAGATGACTTTCTCGGTAGGATACTTGGAAGGTCAATTTTTCTACTCAAGAATCCGTATTCGATGAGAGAGAAATTTCGACGACAAGATGTCAAAGTTTATTTTCTGCATAGCATCAGAAATAAAATGTTGCAATGACTGTGAAAAATATACAAATTGCATTAACAGCCTCAACCAAGAGAGCTTATAAAGATGCGAGGATTTTTGATCTTAGGCTATAATATACTTCAGAATCTTTCTAAACTTGTATTTACAGTTTTGACTTCACACATGAAACCAATCGGACGCCCCCATAACAGGGCTATAAGAGTATTTAATGCAAGGAGAGGCGGCGCGGCATGGCTGTTTGAACGCCGCGAGCCGCCCGTGCGGAAACTCAACTTCAACCAACTTTAAGTCAAAAACTGTACAACTTAGAAAATTGATTCTTTTTTCAAAAACTTTTTTGAACCTTTGGCTCTATTTCGTACGCAGAAAGTATAGCAAACTTCCTTAAAACAAAAAAAGTTTCTCGCTTACTAAAAATAGTTCTGCAGAAAATGTTTATGTTGAAGTTTTTCGCAGTTTTACAAAAAAACTAATTTTTTCATACTGACGAAACTACCCCAGTAACCTTCTCCCACAATTTCTTCATCAATAAAAAAAAAGTTTTTGATATCTAGATTTTTCCGAAGATATGACGAAGTATGTGTGGAAAAGCAGTCAAACACACTTTTGACGGATTTATGACAATTTCGCGATAAAAAATTCCGGCCCTGAAAAAAAAATTTTGTAATTTCCGATTTACAATGCAGAGACCTAGTCTATCATTTTATAAACATCCCATGCGGTGGTTTTCTTCGCTTTAGCGAGTTTCTCAATTATTTCTGATATAATCGGTGATTGTGCAATAAGTCTAAAATTTGGAGGATCCTCCAAATTACCTCCTTTATATATGGGGATAATGTTGGCTTACTTCAAACAAGGAGGAAACTCGGAAGGAAAATATCCCTTCTCGAATGAGCATTGCTTTAATGTAGAAGGCTTGGAGTTGCGTCAACGGCTTGTAGTTGCTTCACTGTAAAAAGCTTGGAGTTGCTTCACTGAAGAAGGGTTAGAGTTGCTTCAATGGCTTTGTATTTGCTTCACTGTAGAAGGCTTGGAGTTGCTTCGCTGTGGAAGGCTTGGAGTTGCTTCAATGGCTTGTGCTTGCTTCACTGTAGAAGGCTTGGAGTTGCTACAGTGTAGAAGGCTGTGAATTCACTTCAGTGTAGAAGGCTTGGAGTAGGAACTGATCCGGCTCAAAGGAACATAGAAAGGCGTCTCTAATATCGAGGATGACCATTTGATATTCTGCTGATAGCTCTATACCATGTAACTGGTTTAGGCTTGTGTCGTTGATTGTATATGTTGTGAGTGAAACACCGTTTGGTTCAATACTGATTCATTATACAATATTTACATCTATAAATACTGAAAATAATCCATAACAAAGCGTACGTATTGATGCTCGGGCTGGAAGAATATGATGTTCTTGCATTCTTGCGATATCAATTACTTATTGTCGGTGCTGTCCTATGAAAACATACACTCTACATCATGTGTGTTTATGATAACGAAATGCGAAACTTGTGTGAAGCAATTTGATAACTACTGTTCTTTTTTCCTTATGATAATTTGATTATATAATATTTGTCTAAAATATGTATTATGTTTAATCTTGGAGACTTTCTCAAGATGTCTAGTCTAGAAAATCTCCAAGATTAAATAAAATACGGTATTTTAGACAAATATTAAAAAATCAAATTTTTTAGCTTTTTTCCCATATATGTTTCATAGAAAACTCCCATCAATGCAAATAGCAGACAATAAATTCATGGCAGAATTTACCTGCTCATAATGGACAATTTGCACATTTTTTTTTAATATGAAAAATATAAGGATTAGTAAGTACTGATGCCATTGATGTTTAAAAAATCAAGCTACGACCTCTAATAATGTAGTAATCACCGATCAAAGAGCGCCAATCAGCATCCACTACGTCACAGAATACACTATCTATCGCCGTCTGACGTATTAACTGAGATGACTGTCTCTCTCGGAAGGGTAATATGGCCCCACCTCTTTTGCGATCATGCAGTGAAATTCGCGTTTTCTTTTTCATTTATTTAGTATATTTTTGGATATTTCGGAGAAATTTTTTCGCTAGTGACTTTCAAATAATGTCTAGAAAACGTATATAAAATTTCAACTCCTTTGAAAATGTATGCAAATTGTCCATTCAAAACTTCCATAATATATTATAATTTTTCTCCGGAATATGGCTCGATGAGAATTTTTCTGTAAATTCCCAAATAGAGCTTTTGTAAAGGTATTTGACATTAATCAACATTCGAAGATATTACAACTTTTTCGTACATACTACCTCTCTCAATAGAACTATAAATACCTACCGTACATTCAATGCAAGTGATAACAACTGAATCCATGATTTGCCAAAATATCATTTTGTTGTTACGGGGCGTTGACGCAAAAGTGCCTGTTCTATCGAACTTAATTCCAAGACAGTGACTCACATATCTATGATATTATGATATGACTCCGGACTCGACTTTCAATTCCATATTTGGATTTAATATTATACCTATAGTCTATAGGATCTCCTGAATTTTCAATGGTATATAGGTATGTCGAAAGCAGAACTTTTTTATGTCCGATCCAAAAATTTTGTGACATGCTCTTCGTCTTTCTGTGATTGACAATAAAGATCATTTTACCATTTCATAAAAGTAAAGTACAAATATGTGGCATTTCTTCAGTGTGTCCCCCCTGAAAATGACAAAACATGTTTGAATTGAAATTTCCTCTTCTGGGATTCAGCCCTGCTTGGATAGAAACTATAATTTGTGTCATATTTTTAGTTTCGAAAAATCAAGTACCTACCTTTGTCTTAGAAATTAACCTAAAAGCTATTTTTCTTACCAGTAATGTGCTTTTTCTATAGAAAATACGACCAAAAGGTTATTGAAGGAAGTTGCTCAGAATGAAAAACTTATTGAGAATGCAAAATGTCGAAACCCTCCGCCTACTTTCATATTTTGTATTTTTTCATTCTACGTTTCCAGAATTGCATGAAAATAAGATTGATCTTCTGTTTCGGTTTTTTGATTTTAAAATACTTTTTTATTTTGCAGAATTGTGTGATGAATGATCTAAAAGAAATTTTGCTCATGAGCTTTTCTAATATCTTCAAAATACAAGGAAGGCGTAGGGTTCTAAAATTCGCATTCTCACTCAGTTGTCTATTCTAAACAACTTTCTTCCATATCATTTTGTCGAATCTCCTATAGAACATGCACTTTTTTTTTTTTTTTTTTAATTCCAAGTGATACTTGATTTATTGACACAAATTATTTTCTATCCAAGCAGGATTGAACCCCAGAAGATGAAATTTCAGTTCACTTTTTTTTTGTTATACGTTCCAAGTGACTAAGATCATTAATCGAAAGTAAAGGGAGTTCAATTGAGGTGTTCTAGTGTTGATAATGGATGATGCTCATTAGAAACAACTAACATTTTGGTGATAATTTTGAACAATTTCTTTAACTTCTCAGTGCTAATCGTATGTTATATATATTGTTTAAATTGTGACTATCAAATGATACATACCTTATTGTATAGTCTGACATTTAATTTCATAAACAGCGTTGCTATTTTTGAAGATTTTTAATATGTCAGCCAAAATGTCTTTAAGTTACCTATTTGGGCTTTTGCTGAAAACGGCATTTTTTTTTTTAAATAACAGTAGCAATAAAGATGTAAGAACTATAAATGCCCAATAAAAGAAAACGAAAAGTCCGCCAATGGGTTTAAAAGTTCGGTCTTATTTTAATGGTGCATATCATACCTTATCAACCCCTCAGAACGTCTCAATTGAACTCCAATTACTACCTATAGATTGATGCTCTTGGTACACTTACAACGTGTACCGAATTTGGTGTTTCCAAAGTCAGGTTTAACGGAGATCTTGATTTTTTTCGAATTTTGAAACCTCACTTGCAAGGCGAATACCTTCTTAGGGGTGCAACTTGGTATAGAGGTGACTTGCGTTAGATCATAATATTTTGGATTCCCCTTACATGCTCCTGCTCTGTTTCGATTCTTATGCAGGACACACTGTATAATTTGACTATCCACTTTGGCTGTACCTACCAAAATTAGTAAAAAACTTGTTTTCCCTTTCCTCTCTGCTAGCTGTTCATCCATTTTTGTCAAAAAGTTGTGATGACAATATCAACTGTCTGGATAAAGCCAAACTTCAACTTTATTTATCCGATGCAACCTGCCCTACACTATTTACAAGATGAGATCGAACGCGTGAGTGTCGAAGTCACGTACCTATCAAATATCGAAGTGTGTTTTCCCTATTTTGTGATCTAGGTATGTATTCGGGCGTAGGTAGGTACAGGGTGTCTATTTAAGAATGGCAAGGTGCCAGATCTCAGAAACTAGGCATCCAAGAGACTTTTGCGGAAAAAAATTACTGGGTAATATGGAATAGATAGAAATGCTTGAAATATATCAGAAGTTCCCAAGATAGCCACAAGATGGCGTAACGGTGCTATCAAAACACAAAATTGCTGTTTTTTGTGATTTTTAAATAGAAACAAATATAAATGAGTACCGCTATGGATTCTTTGAGAAATTCCCTTGAAATTTTTTTTTTATTTTTTTTTCTAGCATGTCTAGCAGAGGTATCAGCTGTCAAATCTTACAACGCAAGAATGCTCATAACTTTCAAACAACTCAACCGATTGACGCGATCTTGGTCTCATTTTGAAGAGGAGGTTTTCTTCTTCCACAATTTTGAGATTTCAAATGATTCTGATCAGATGAGACGATTTTATCCATTATAATATGCGGACGACGAAAATTTTTCAAATTTACTCAAATTTTTTTAATTACAAAAGCATAGCGAAAATAGTTCGGCTGGAATGTCGGCTAAATTTCGCACATCTTTCATGCATTACACTTTTTTCTAGCTCTCCAAATAATTAAGCTAAATGCTTTCGTAATTATTTGATGCAAAAAAGTCCTACTAGGTATTCAAGATATAATTTGTTTGAAATAAAACAGTGACTGGGTGGTTTCTAGGTAACGCAAAAATCTGTTAATATCTTCTTCACGAGGGCATCTTGAGTAGTATCACTATTTGAAATTAGATCACAGAAAAGCATATTTAGGTGGCTTTCCTCATTTCGAAATCTAGAAACAAGTGTAATACAATGAAAGTTGTGCGGAATTTTGTGGATAATTCAGACGAAGAATTTTCAGTATACTTTTGCATTTGTAATAGTCTGTTTTGATCGGAATCATTTGAAATCTCAAAATTGTGGAAGAGGAGAGCCTCCTCTTTAAAATGAGACCAAGATCGCGTCAATCGGTTGGGTTGTTTCAAAGTTATGAGCATTCTTGTGTTGTAAGGTTTGATAGCTGATACCTGTCTTATTCGACATGCTAGAAAAAAATCAAAAACACAAATTTCAAGGAAATTTCTCAATGAATCCATAGCGGTACTCATTTATATTTCTTTCTATTTAAAAATAACGACAAAACAGCAATTTTGCGTTTTGATAGCACCGTTACGCCATCTTGTGTCTATCTTGGGAACTTCTGATATATTTCCAGCATTTTCTCTAATCCAAATTACTCAGTATTTTTTTTCCGAAAGTCTCTGGGATGCCTAGTTTCCGAGATCTGGCACCTTGCCATTCTTAAATAGACACCCTGTACATCAGAAAAAATATTTTTTCGAAAAAAACAATGATATAACAATACTTGCATCCAATCAGAAAACAACGTTAATAAAATATCATTGAACCTTGAATGACTGACATATTGCGTTTTTTATTACCAAGAAAGCTGCTTCTGAGATGAAAATAGCCCCTCGTACTCTGAAAAGCGAGATACATAAATCGTCGACAAAATCACTTCATTATTCTAAAATTATCTAAAAATTAAAAAGCCTCGACTTTTCTCACGTTCAAGAAACGGGTAGAAAATGGAACTTTTTTTTGTGAAACCTTTAATCAAAATGGCGCATCATTCGAATGTGGGCTGAATATAATGTACTTCCTAAAAATATCACAATATTGAAGAAAGGATAGTTCACAAGAATGACAGCAGAGACCTGAAACTCGGCAGTTGTAATCAGAGTCGGAGTGCCTTCAAAATGAGGTATCACTGGACTCCCCTTTCCGTTTAACATTTTCGGGGAAATATCAACCTCACTCAGAGGGTGATGTTGCAGAGTTGAAAATTGTGACTCAAGTTGTTTCCCCCTCGAAACAAAAATCGAAAGGTCCGAGCGTTTTTCATTATATTTTTTTGGTGGGGCGTTATTCAGTGTTGGAAGTTTTCAAATAGACACCCTGTATGGACTTCACTCAGGTTTGCCAACTCCTCAGATGTAACCAGGACATACCATCTAGTCATGAAATAATTGATTTTGGAGGTGTATAAAGCGCGAACTCAAAATAATGTTATCAACTCAACGAAAAGTCTAGAGATGCCATTTTTTCCACCCGATCTATCGACGTCATCAAAAATGTCCAGACTTTGGAGTAATCCTACGTATTTGTAGACAATTGTGTCTACTCTGATTTGGTATTTCATATTCCTCATCAAAAAACCCTTAGTTTTCGAGTTGTTCTCAAAAAAACTGAAAAAAGTGCCTACATTTCGAGGTTTTCTGCATTTTTCCTTGTGAAACGCAAGGTAGCAAACCTCAGATTCGGATTTAGCAGACCAAAAAACATATAGAACCAGTGAGTTTGTCCTGGAAACGCCGTTTCTGAACCTTGGTTTACTGGACTATACGCACTGAAAACAATATTGTTTGTTTAATAGTTACTATACACTATACGAGAAGTATAATATGCAAGCATCGGTATAGACGTTATCATTATTATATTAGTTTATCATACGTAGAGATGATGTGATAGGGTCAATCGCAACAAGTAGATAAACACGACATTCATCTCTTTATTTATTGACAGTATTTAAAAGCTTTGAGGAAAATATATGAGGTTTCATAAATCATCTTGGACCGACGAAAAGTTATGGACGATTAGAGAATTAGGTTCACAAGCTGATATATAAACTAGTTGAAAAATATTTTTGAGTACTCGTACGTACAAAAAATGCAGCCGATTAGTATTATTATATTGGCATTTGTTATCTCCGCAGCATCATGTAGGGAAATAGTGAGTTTCATCAATGATTAAGAGACAACAATTGATACGAAATGTATTTCATAGACAGAGGAGGACATCAAAAATGCAGTTCCAGGACATATAGAACTTGATCCTGAGATTCACAAACGCTTTCCCAACATTCCGGAACCCGAAAGTAATATTGACAGTCATATTGTTGGCGGGGTAGAGTCCATACAAAACTCCCGACCATATCAGGTATGTCAACGCAGATATTATCAGGCACTAAAAGACAACTCGGCCACTAAGCTGTAGGTGCTCGAAGTTCAAAACTGATGATAATATGCTCATAAATAGAGGACATTATTGTTCTGAGGAATTGACTATTCTGAAAGCGGCGATAACAATTTTGGTGGACTTTCCCATTGCCAAAACGGATGCATCAAGCTCTTTCAGTGTAAATGGACAATTTGCAAAAATTTTCCGTCCAGTCACGAAGCATCTTCTAACGAGTGTTCAATACAAAATACGGTCACCGATCGATTGCAATTGTTTCAGAAAACGTAAATCGTGAATATCATTACATGAAATCAACCAAATCTACCTTCTATCCTAACTTTTGTATTGCTGTCGACTTTTCGAGAAGTTTTGTGTTTTTGAGTTTCTGTGCCTTTTTATAGATCAAAATAAGTTCTTTTCAGAACTTGACAAGTGTTGTCGCTGTATTTTTGCTAACTCAACAATCCTCAAGTCGTCACCTGAATATTGGTTTGTTCTACCTCCATTTTTTTTTAAATTGATTTTGTGAACACCTTGACATTCTTGTTCTATCTCCACTTGTTGTACCTTGATATCGCAACAATTAACATGCATACATATTTTGGTCTATCTTCGGTGATCTGCAATTGCTGTGATTATTGGTTTGTTCTATCTCCATATCAACTAAAAGCAATATTAACGTAAATACTGTTCTATTTCCAACTCAATCAATAAGACGTTGGACGGCAAATGCACAGATTTGCTCTATCTCCATTCTGACCAATAGGGGATGAGAATTATTATTATATTCTTGCAAAATACTTCAACTTTTAATTACGTTATTATTCATTGAGAGTTCAACCATCTTTATTTTGCGCCAGCAAAATTCCGAGTGTTTACCAGTTATAGTATGAGTAACAGTAGCGATGCCAGTTCTTTTTTTTTGCGCCCTATTTTTCCTATGGGGAGTTTCAAACAAGAAAAAACTTTATTAATTTAATGTTTACAAATTAGTGACATGGAAGAACCATCTTAGTTGCTTAAAAACAATCATACAATTGAATAATTCAAAAATCAAAATTTGAAATGCCCCACAGGACATTTTACAATTTTGGAGGTAGAGCAAACCAATATTCAGGTGACGAAATGTGTCCAACCCTGTAGAAAAAAGGGTTTTGAAATGTTTTGAAGAAAATGGTGTGCATGTTCAACATCTTTTGCAATAAAATGTATCAATTCACCTTCCATTTTATTAGTTTTGAGTTTAAAAAAAGGCATGGGGAGAGGTAGAGGGTAAGCCACATTCAAAAAACCGTCCAAAAATTCAAAGGTTCCACCGAGATAATAACGCTTGTAGAGTAAATTCTTGTTTGTGCTAATTGTGTGCGGGCGCAAACGCCCGATTTCCAGAGTTTTTGTGGATCTCGTATCATTTTTATCAAAAACTAAATTAGATTCACGTAAAATAATGTCAACAAATAATAACAATTATTAGAGACATTCACTGACAATTGTGATAGAAAAAGAAACCCACAGCCACCCACGACCGTATTTTTTATTGAACAATTTTCATTGTAAGAAGTTTATGCTTTGTTTATCTAAAATCATACCACTTAAAAGCAGATCGCTTACCAGCATGTTAAGGTTAGATAATGATGGGATGTCAGAGGGTCAAATCCATCACCTTCAGGATCTGACACCTGCGAGTGACATTCTGACGCCGCCGGCATCTCCAAAAACACCGGCAACGCAGCTGACCAAAGTTGTCAGACGTCGGTCATTACTGATTACTGTCCAAGATTACTGTCATCTTTTCGATCGCGGGAAACTACAATGATTCTTATTTATGGGACGAGGCTGAAATACAATTATTTAAACGTTGAAACAGTCATTTGAAAAAGCAACGCTTTTCTTGCTTGTATGAACCGCTAGCCACCGTTCCAAGTTTATTCAGATCAGTTATCAGATAGTCTTGTTCTAGGTTGGAATGTTTATTCCTGTTCAGGGAGGCACATCCTTTTGCGGGGGATCCCTGATAAATGCTCAAACTATTCTCACAGCAGCTCATTGTGTTGACAGGTGAGATCGACAACGTTAACAAAAGAATTTTGTTTGGAATGCTCAATTAATGTTTGTACATCCAGCGTGATAGGAAATTTGGTAATTTACTTGGGAGCACACGAAATGCCACCTACTAATATGACCGGCGTAGTAAATGTTACTTCGAACGATATTGTACTTCATCCTTTGTGGAACAGCAATACTTTAATGCATGATGTCGCTGTCGTGAGGCTGTCTACTCCTGTTCAGTTGACTGGTGAATAGCAGAAATAATAATTATTTAATAATATACCTAGAGTATAAATTCTTAGCCAATATAAGACCGGTTCTTCTACCCACTGACGCTAGTCAAGATTATCTTGGAAACACGACTCTGATTAGTGGCTGGGGACGTCCTTCCGATGACGTTTGGACTACTTCACCCGTTTTAAGGGAAGTTTCAACATTCATCATCAGTAATTATGCGTGTAGACTGGCTTACCTTGGAACAATTGAAGAAAGTCATATTTGTTCTTCAGGTGCATTTGGAAGAGGTACTTGTCAAGGAGATTCTGGTGGGCCCTTGGTTATAAACGGCGTCGAGGTGAGCACCTTTTGATAAATAGAGTTTTATTATTCATCATAGATTTCAATGATTACATTTAGTTGATATTTGATGATTTTTTATTTGAATTGAATGCAAACGGATCTAAATTTACTTCTACACAAAAGAACGAACGTTAAATAATAGTAGTAACAATGTATAGTTAAAATGAAATTTCAAACAAAAAATTGGTACGATGGTACGCGAATCGTCGGTTACAAAGAGCTGATCATCGAGCTACCGCCGAACAAAATCACGACAAAAGAGGCCACACATTACAATGAAACCAATCCCAAGGTGCTGTCCATGGGTTTATTAATTATGCGCTCATTTCATGTTAGTGGAGTAAGACACTTATTTCTCGACTTTTTTTTCGAGGTATAACCAGATAAGACCTATAACTTATGATTGGGAATACAACTGTGCATCCGAAGTCGAAGACTTTGATTACCTATATCGAAAAAACGTCATAATCGCGAAAATGCAGAATCACAACTTTTCAAAACATAACACACGCTCTATGTTCCGATAGATTAAGTGGTTTCGGATAACCATTATTTGGTGGAAAATGGACCAGCATCGCTTGAAAATTAGGAAAAAATTGGTTCAAGCAGGTTTTCAAAATCCAAAAGATGTATTTTTTTATCAAAAATGAAGGCCACCAGAACTTAATAACATTGAACAGCACGCCAGGAAAAAGCAGACACCCGTATAATCCTTCACGTACTAGACGATAAATCACTCTATAAGTCAAACCTCGTTTTATCAGTCCTTCACGTAGGTACCAAACGATAAATCACTCTGTTGAGTCAATCCTCGTCAAATCAGTTGACACAGATATGTTCCTTCTTCTCCTATGCTACTAGAGTACTACTTTACATCTAAAACCAACACGGCTATTTATTCAGTTGGGCCACAGTAGAAATAAGCGACATATTGACATTCGAGACACACACAGACGAAAAATTAGGTCCACTGGTTACCAGGAACCTTCTGAAAATACATTGTCCACTGGATGGGACACTTCCAGTGCATTCTTCAAAATAGGGAAGAAACTCGTTTTTGAAACTGACTCGTTCAAAAAATATATCAATGCGTTGTCAGAGCTGCACGAGATACTTTATCATTTTGAGACGGAAGCAATCGCCCACTGCACCAAATATTATAATCTACTTTTGTATAAAAATAAGAACGCTGGTATCGAAAATCTCAATGATTCAAGATTGTCCTTGGCAACAACGATCAATTAGACTGCGGCAGAGATTCCTCCAACTGATGAGTCATTGAAGCAGCATTTGAAAATGTAACATCTTCTAAATACAACATACCACGCATATCAAGTAGTGTTGTTACACATGCATTGACCAATTAACAATGTGATTTGATTTGACTGAACCGACTTAGGAAGATCCTGGAAAATAAGGGTTGCACATGGGTTAAAATGTTGTAGTCAGTGCAAATGCAAATCATGCAGCAACAAAATTCCATTCTCCAGTTATGAAATGTCTGATTCGGAATCCGATGGTTTTGGAGGGAGCGAGTAAAATTTTGAAAAGTTGAGATTCTGAATTTCCGCGAATCTGGCGTGTTTTCGATATAGAAAAAATCTAGACACCAGGGCGATGTCTGTCTGTCGATGATATTGTATAGGTCTGATCTGGTTATACTGAAAACAAACGAAGGAGTTCGACCCGGTTTTCACTCCACTTTGTGGCTGAAGTGAGCCAGTGTTGGGTTGATTCCGGGAGTTTCGCGCAATAATATCAAACGACTCTGTACCTGATTTGTTTATTCGGATTTGAGTCTCTAGGGTGGGGGTCAAATATATGGGGCTAGAATGCGATAGAATGCAACGTTTCAAAAAATTATCGGGAAATTTGTTCACCGGTTCCATTGTACGATTGTCTTTCACACTCAAGACGAAGATGTTTCGACTTCTTCATTACAGATTCAGTTACTTACCTAAGCTGATTTCAGTAGACGTTCAGTAAATGATGGTAGGATTTCTTTTGCCATCATTGATTCACTCTGTCTCAGTCCTGGTAATTGGCACTATCTTGCTTCTTGTCGTTTTTTGGACCAACAGCCAGTCTCTAACAGAAAATTTTGTGACTCCAATGGCAGGTTTTGGACCCATAGGTGGTGTATTCGCAGCTTTGCGTGACAGTTGATCGGCTCACTCATTTCCAGATTTTTCCGTGTGTCCTACTATCCATCCTAGAGTCACAGCTTTGGATGCTTCCAGAGTGGCATGGTTTTGCTGATTTCTCAGACTTGGTTGGATTCAGTTTCCCAACAGAAGAGAAATTTTCTTCCTTTATGGCATTTCCTGAGATTTTCTTGCACGCAGACGTTTATTGCATGTATTTCCGCTTGGAAAATAATAGCGCGTTACTTCAAAAGTGTGTACTTGTACCGGTAAAAAATATTTCATGGTGCATATGTCGCAGGCTTACAGTGAAATCAGTCGTATTATTATACGCCTAGGCCTTTTCAATACGCCTAGGCATATTACAATATCACCAAAATAATCGAAAATCGTTCAATTTGACTGCCAATTTAGAGCACATTATAATACGCCGAATACTTGCTATAGGCTTATTGTCAAAATTCAACCGCTCGCGATTTTCTTTAGAATCCGACTGGATGAATCCGTCATATTATAATACGACTGATAGCTTACCACGCGAATTATAAGCGCAGTTAGTTTTGATCAGAGTCCATTTTGGTGTTTCGTTTTTCGCTAAAAAAAAATCTTCCTATCACAGAATCAACAAACGCTCACAAGGGTTCTCTTTGGGGTGAATTTCCGCCTGTTTGTTGTTTTCTACCAACTTGCTGAATGAAATTGTCCAAAAGGTCACTACTGAAAACGAAAAGGTATTGAACAACACTACGTCTGAAGGTGATGGCTCTGGTGCAACCTCAATAAACAATATTCATGAATTATCAAAAAGACTATGCAATGACGATTTTGAAGCAAATCCTGAAAAGCAAAATAAATTTTATATTGGTGACGGCTGTGATCAGGGTGATGGTGATGGTGATACAATACAGGAATTCGAGAAGAAAGATTCGTCACCCTAAAAAATTAAAAGGATGTGAAAAAAATTATGGAAGTTCATCGCTACTTCCACAAGTGAAGCAGACTGGTTGTGCAAATTATGGAAGAACAAAGAAAATGTGAAAAAGCAAAGAAAAGGATCTGCGGCAGGTCAAAAACAGGCTGCAGAAAAAAAATGTTTGAAACTAGCAACAAAAAGTTAAAACCTCTTCAAATAGGTCAAACGATTGCAATCTAGGTTTCTAAAGTAGACAGGACCTCTGGATCCTAAAAATATGTCATAGTGGAAATCTCCAATGACGTGTACAACACATGGACTTCTGAATCGATGGTTTTCGTGGGATGAAATTACCGACTATCAAAGTAATAAAATGATTGACATGTCAAAGAAAAAAGTAATAGCTTTGAGGGAACCTCTAAGATTATACTCTAGATTTGAAGGACATGGTTTTGAAAATTGTTCCTGCAAAGCAAGCAAAACACCTTGTCGTAATATTGAATGTTTGTGTTTTAAACATCACATGAAATGTAGCAGCAAATGTCATAAGAGTGGTCCATGTTGCAATAAATAATACAAAATCATAAGTATTTGTATTTCATTCAACAAGATATGTCTATAATCTGTCTGACACATTGTCAGTCGTATCATAATACGACGTAAGTGAAATCCGAATACAATCGCGTTCTGGTTGAATATGACAATACTACTAAGAATCGACAGGCGTATTATGATATGCCTTAAATAGTCAATGATATTACGATATTTTCATCTACTTTCACAGTATTACAATATGCAAATCATATTCGAAAAGCCTAGGCGTATCATAATATGACTGATTTTACAATAAGCCTGCGACATATACAGGGTGTCCCAACGATAGAGTAAAGTAGGTTTTATCATATAGGATATGAAAAATATCAATATCAATATGCGTCACAGGTTAGGGGTGTAAATAGCGCACATTCTGAAAATATTTGGAAACATACAGGGTGCGGCACAAAAGTATGGCACGAAAAAGTATGATTTTTTTAAATGGAACCCCCTGTATATTAATTGATATTTCAATTCTTTCTTCAATTTGGAACAAAAATTGAGATACAACTAATGTTCCTAAATTCAACCGTTATCGAGAAATCGCGTTTTGAAAATGGCATTTTTGCAGCTTTGACATGCTATAAAACTCAAACTATTCAAGTTAGAGGAAAATGGTTTGCACTTTCCTATCTTAACTTTTCAAGAGCTCCGGAGACCTAAGTTCTTAGTTGATTTTCTTCTATATCTTCAAACGAGGGGCGTTCCCATAAGAACGTGTCCGGTTTGGGACACCTTGTACAGGGAGTTTCATTATCTTTGATAACATTTCAATCAGCTGTATTGGAACCAAAATAAATATCAGAATGTATAGTTATCTAGCAAGTTTTTTCCTGTTTGAAAAATTAAACAAAAGACTATCGATTTTCCGAGATATCAACCCAACTCATATTCTTTTAAATGAGAAGCCCTGCATATGATTGGATCATTCGATTCTAGTCAAAATCCAAGTATATTCTAGAAAGCTCATGGTCGGATAAAAGCACATACCTATTATTATGCCTAAAATGTGATGAAACTTTGATTTTGCATTGGTGATCAAGGAGTGATGGTGCATTTGAGAGCTTCAATCCATTTATCATTTTAAGTGTCCTGGCGATTTTTTCAAAAATAAGTTTGGGACCCTCTTGTCACTTGCCAATTCCTTAGATGTTACCAGGACACCCCCCCCCGTAGATCCGCCACTGCATGGAAATATATTTAATCTTGATATTTTGAACGGTTATTTGTTTTTTCCTAATTTTTAAATACTTTTATACTTTGCAGAATTGCGTAATACTTCGTTAGAAATAATTTGCTGATGAACTTTTTTAATTTCTCCAAAGTATAAAAGATGCGGAGGATTTTGAAATTTTGCATTCTCACTCAGTTTTTCATTGGGTGCGTTCAGGTAGTTTGTGGCGCTTCAGCGCTTTTTCCGCTTTACACTTTATTTTTCCAGAATCGACATTCTGTAATGCTGTGAGTCGAATGTCATTTAGTTTATCTGGATATGCTAGCAAAAAGTCGGCGAGTTTTCCACATTTGCGAGAAAAACAAAAAACATGAATTATACCCGTCGAATTTCTTATCAACCACGAAAAAGGAATAGCTTTTGATGCTATTGTTAGGAACAGTCGAAATATTGTGCACGATTGATCAGGATATCATCATAATATCATCACAAATATAATAAATAATGTTTGAATTTCGAAAATTCAATAGTTCATTCTTCTTTTTTACCTGTACAGTGATTATAATGATGCACAAGGGAAATCAATTCAATTTCCTACTTTGCTTATACTTATAACTTGATAAGTAGATACTTCCATTAAGAAATCTTTGTCTCTCATCATCCAAGGATGCCTGTACATAAGCAATTTCATCTAAAAATTGTGGGAATATCGTTTCATCTGCTGAATCGCACATTTTATGAAGCTAAAATTTGAACGGATTTGCCAGTTTTCCACCGCTTTTTTCAAAAAACTTTATTTCGCATATACAGGGTGCCTCAGAAAGTCTTGGAGTAGTTCGACTCTTATTTTAAATTATAACCCTATTTTTTTATTCTATTTTTATGTTCTACTGAAAATTCTAAACAGTTTCTATGTGGCATACCCTATACCCAAATTTGAAGTGATTGTTTTAATGTCTGATGGATTTTTTGGCATTGTCGTTGAAAATGCCTTACACAGATGAAGAAACATGTGATATCTTTCGGATATTCTATCAAAATAGCTAGAATTTATTCTGGTTGAAGCCTAGTATGCTTACCAGATGTCACCAATTTCTCAAAAACTGCAACTCTCCGAGATCAATATCTACTTATACGTCACTTTTCCCAAATTTGACCTGACTTTTTGAACATTCTGTATGACATTTCATCACTAAATTATCGTTGTAGGGGTTTTTGGATATGCCAAATTCTGAAACGCTTTCCGTTTTTGAATTTAAAAATGCCTACAAACTTTTCACGTTTTTGATGCCCTTCTATAAATCATAGAAAGACATGAAAATGAGTTGGGTATGTAATTTTTTTTACTATAAAAAGATGGAGATTTTCAAGTACTGCAAGCCCAAACTTTTTTTTTCAAATTGGTCTATTTACAATTAAATACCGAATGATCGCCAATCAAAATGAAACATACTGTATATCAAGGTGACAAAATAATATTCATGACACGTTCAGAACCTTATTCGTATTCTTATAACAAATCAAACATTATCAACCAAACATAAAAATATATCATATTAAAATATGTCATTCTAGAATAAATATTTTCAACAAAGTAACAAAAAAAAGAAGCAAGTTATCAAGTACTTTTCAAATATCGTATCCCTCTTACTAAATAGTCGATAATCCTTATTCCAGGTTGGAATTGTCTCGTTTGGAAGTGCTTTTGGATGTGCTCAAGGTTTCCCAGGAGCTTTCGCAAGGGTATCATTTTACCTCGACTGGATTCGCGCCAACCAAGTCCAAATTTAATATTTCCTGACATGGGTTCCAAGTACTGTTCAATAATCAATATTCGCAAGATATTGATTTTAGTTTTTAATTGAGAATAAACTATAATTGTGATATTGAAAAAATAATTTGATTCCTAAACCATCCATTTGCAACTGCGACAAGGCTGAAGACTTATAATAATAACTCTAGTCTTCAAGAAATATAAATTACATCGCGATTCTTAATGTCCCAATGATTCATCCTCTAAAAAAAACCTATCCCATGGAATTGAGATTATCCTATGTTAAAATTAATCACTTGGAGACCTAAATCCACCCCTAAACATCAATTCATAGGATGTCTATACTTAACTTGTGAAAGGTCTGATGGTGCTCACTGATCTCATCTGATCAGTCCATTATTTTGGGCAATGTTTAAAAATGTGGAATAAACTAATAAAGAATGGGATGTTTTCGCAAAATTATATTTTTCAAGGTAGCACCGCATAAGGTACAATAAAATTCTAACAATATTACCTATGCGCCAAGGTAAGTGGCTTATAAGAATATCTCGCGAGTTACAGCGATATTGGGATTCTGAAAATTTGTAGGTAGAGATTTTCGAAGATGCTCTCTTCAAATGCAATAAGAGTGAGGTTGCGCGCTTTCCGGTTATACCGGAAGTAGGTGTCAACTTGCTTGTTTCAAATCACCCTATACAGGGTGATTCAGGAGGAAATGGAAATATTTTAAGGATATGTCCAGGAAGTCAAAATAAGCAAAATAAGCTCATATGTTCAAGTCCGATTTTTATTTGATTCAAAGATATTTTGATTAATTGTAATTTAAAAACTAAATCAAAATTATTACAAAACTAGTAAAACAAAACAAATAGCACTAATTCATAATAAATTATCGAAAACATTACCTCCCACTTCGATACACTTATTTGCGCGTTTAAAAATTGATCTAGTAGCGAGTTTATTTATTTTATTTTTTTTATTTTTTTTTTTTTTTAGCTTATTTTGCTTATTATGACTTCCTGGACATATCCTTAAAATATTTCCATTTCCTCCTGAATCACCCTGTATATTATTACATTTTGGATTCTAGTCAGATTTGATGTATGATCTCCTATACCTAAGTATGAGCGTTTTTGAAATATTGGAGTTTTTATGTCAAAAATGACGTTTGAAGGTTCCTATTTAAATGTAATTTTTTCGTCTAAGAAAGCCTTCATTATTCAATTTATATTGGATTTCTTGTTGAAAAGGACCTACTTTAGAACATTTTTCATTTTGATGAATATAATTACAGGGTGGCCCAAAAATAAGATCAGAAATAAAATCAAGAAAACTGCCAGGGATCAATTTTGTCAAATGGAAACCCCCAACTTTTATAATTTTATCTTGAGCATTGAAAATAAAGGCGGGTTTGTATAAGATTTTCCATTCCTGAAATTCTTATTCTCATTTTTTTTTTCAAATTTTGTGTGTGAAAAGTAAGTCACATGAAAAAATCCAATACGAATTAAATAATGAGGGCTTTCTTTTACGAAAAATTTACATTCAAATAGGAACCTATAAACGTCATTTTTGATACGAAAACTCGAATATTTCAAAAACGCTTATACTTAGGTATACGCCGTCACACATCAACTCTGCGTAGAATTTTACTTAGAATTCAGAAATGTCATCTTATGTTAGGTGTTCCGTTTGAAACCAGCGCGTTTACACCTTTTTCAGGTATAACCGGAGTCGCGCAACGTCACCATTATTCCATTTGAAGAGAGCATCTTCGGCAATCTCTCCATACAAATGTTCAGAATTTCGATTGCTTTATTTCCCGAGATATTCTAATGGGCCACTTACTTTGACAAACCCTGTATATATATAGACAGGTTGCCTCTGATTAAGCCTGTTGCTAACTTCTTCATCATTGATTACGAGGTCGTTTGAATGAGAGAACTAGTGGTATTTTTTCTGCGGATTTACGTTATGCTGACAAAAAACAATTGAACAATGCGTTCTCGATTTATTTCAGAAAACGTATTTTTCTTTTTAATGGGTCACCGTGTATATTTTCATCATAACTGATTAGCTACTCTTTTCTGAACTTAAACCAAAAATAACGGAGTAATGCGACTAATTTATAATCGTCAAAGTAACAAGTTTCAATGATTTGATTGTTTGAAGATGAGCTTAACAAACAAAATACGTTTAGAACGATATGATGAGTTTAATAGCAGATATGGCAACCGATATGATTGTATTATTTTGTCAAAATTTTCAATTTCATGGCAAAGTTTTCAAAGAATCAAAAAAGGCAAAACTCCGTTATTTTCGTCATAACCTTTCATGTTCAGAAAAAAGAGGGCAATCGATAATAAAAGGAATATACACGGTGACCTTTTCAAAAAAAATTTTTTTTTTTTTAAATAAATAGAGTTTGATTGTTTTTCCGTTAATACCACGTTAATCAGCGGAAAAAATACTACTAGTTCTCTCATCTAAACGACCTCGTATCTTCAATGATAAAGAAGTTAACAATAGTGCAAGACAGTGGAGACGAGTGAGTGCATCATTTTTGATTGGTCAGTTGTGTTATGTCGGCCATTTTGCAGCACGTATAATTTGACATTTTTTTCGAACATACTTATTATTTTGTCATTTAAAAGAAGAATGTTGCCTGATTACATTTGTGAAAAGACCAAATGTTTTAGAGATGTCCATAATTACAACACTCGACATTGTGATGATTTTATTTTAAACATAAGGTGTAATTCGAATTTAATATTCAATTCAATATTGTGCAGAGGTCTGAGTGAATTTAATCAACTACCTGCTGATCTCAAAAATTGTGAAAAATTTGATAAATTTAAGTGTTTATTGAAGGCATATGTCGTCCAAAACTTTTAATTCATTTTTTATTTTCTATTGTACATTTACTTCATAGTTATTACTAGCAAATTATTTTAATATTTATATACTGTATAACATTGTTTATTCATTTTACTATAAACTATTATTTGTGATATTTTGTAGCTTTTTTAGCTAAATAAAGAACATTATTATTATTTTAAGAAATTACGTTTTCTAGGTTACAACCCACAATTTTGATCTGCCAAATCCAATTAATGATCTTTGATTAGTGTGGACGTTCATAATAAATCGGTAAATTTTCTGACAGATTTCATCCAACTTTTTGGAAAAATACATGTTGGATAAAAAAAAATTTGGAAACCCCTCACAAACGGGAGTGCTAATTTCCACCACTTCAATGCTGGAATTACAAAAATATTTACTTGAACAAAAAAAATACAAATTTATATTGACTACCTAGTCGCTTTTCCCAAGATTGCTTAGAAAATCTTTTCTGTGTGATAAGAAGCAAGCAAATTATTCCGAATGCAGCCCAAGTGAAAAATAATCTCAAATTAATTTCTGTATCCCAATATTTGAAAAATGCAGAGACAAGCAGTTACAATCAAGACGACCGACAATTTATTGAGGGATTCTCAAACACTATAAAGACTACTAAATATACTTATGACGCAGTAGGCCTTCCCAAGAATATTCCCTCCAATTTGAATAATAGCGAGTTAAACTCTTTGTATAATGTATATGGATATATAAACTTAGTTTACTCAAAAGATTTAAATAAAACAGCTTATTTTTCTGTAATGAAATTTTGTTTTATTTTTTCGTTGACATGGAAAGCATTTTTCGAAAATATTTTTCAATTGTATATAAATAAAATTGAAAATTTGGAAATTGATTCAACTAATTGTCACCATTCAAAAAATAAAGTAGTTTCGAGATTTGTTATTTCTAGACTTAAAATAGGTTAAATAAAAGAAATCAATGACAAAAAAATATGCAAGTAAATCTATCGCTGGTCAACCTTTATGATAATTTATATTATTGAGTATTTTAGGAATGAGAAATTATGTATGTATGTATCTATCTACATATTATCATATTATTATTGTATTGATTATTATATATTATTTTTTTTCGAGTTTTTTTTTTGTTCATTGTTATTTTAGATCAATATACGTACAGGGTGGCCAACTAAGAATGCGAGGTACTGTATCTCGGAAACTATACATCGTAGAGGCTTGCGTCATAAAATATTAGTACCAAAACGGCCAAGAGAAAAACCTGGAAAATATTTTCAAGTTTCTGAAATGGTCACTAGGGGGCGTAACAACCAACACCAAGTACAAAAATATGATTTTTATGGAATTTTGTCCAATGAAAATATATCGATGAGCTCATTTTCGGATTTACTGACTATTTACCTACACTTTTTGTCTAAAACGTTTTTTTCTATCTATCATAATAAAGTGGTGGGGGAAGTTCAATTGTTTTAATAAACAAACGGAGATTTCTCCCGTTTCGCTTGACGAATTCTAACGAACTTGGGCTCATATGAAAGAGAATAGTCTGCGCTATAAAATGCTCATTTGCTTTTCAATTTGTAACATTCGCCGTCGCGGCTATATGGCGTTAACTGAAATGGTAGCATGTTTTTGAGTTTTTTCCAAAAAAATCAAATGTAATGGTATATTCATTTTTATATATTTTAAAAGGGGATACATTTTCCTATAAAAAATTTAAAAAAAAAACAAAAAAAAACAAAAAAAAACAAAAAAAAATACAAAAAAAATAAAAAAAAAACATTATTTTTTTTGTTTTTTTAAAGGAAAATGTATCCCCTTTTAAAATATATAAAAATGAATATACCATTACATTTGATTTTTTTGGAAAAAACTCAAAAACATGCTACCATTTCAGTTAACGCCATATAGCCGCGACGGCGAAGGTCAAATATTCAAAACCAAAAAAGTTTTTTGAAGTGCAGATCATGCTCTTTCATATGAGCCCAAGCTCGTTTAAATCGGTCAAGCGAAACGGGAGAAATCTCCGTTTGTTTGAAAAAACAATTGAACTTCCCCCACCACTTTATTATGATAGATAGAAAAAAACGTTTTCGACAAAAAGTGTAGGTAAATAGTCAGTTAATCCGAAAATGAGCTCATCGATATATTTTGATTGGACAAAATTCCATAAAAATCATATTTTTCTACTTGGTGTTGGTTGTTACGCCCCTAGCGACCATTTCAGGAACTTGAGAATATTTTCCAGGATTTTCTCTTGGCCGTTTTAGTCATAAAATTTTTTGCCGCAAGCCTCTACGATAGATAGTTTCCGAGAAACGGTACCTCGCATTCTTAGTTGGCCACCCGGTACATGATATGTTTTATTTTTTTACACTGTTTTTTTATTATTTATGTTTGTCTCTCGATCTGTCCCATTTTCTGGAGAAAACTACGTCTAACCACTTTTCCATCACTTTTATATGTATTTCAATTTCTTTTTTTTAACAATTTAAAAAAAAAATTAGATTCAGTTGGGCATCAAAAATCTTGGAAAATCGCATTTCACCTCTCTCACTATCAAGATTTTTCCTCATTATTGGGTAGGTGGTAAAAATGCTCACATTGATGTATGCTTTTTTCTCTACTTCAGAAATAAAATAGAAAACTGACTACTTTGCAATAAGTACGTGGGTACATACAAATTTACTTTTGCCATTAGTAGTTGCCTAATTATTATTAAAAATGATTTGGAACCGGAACCAATCATTTCATATTTAATCCATATTATAGTCCAATGTGTCAGACTGAAATAGCGATCCTACAATCTATCTATCTCTATCGGCCTCACTTTTGCAACATACGCCGCCAATCCAGTTGTTTAGGTTGTATCGTTGTTTGTTGTAACCACAGCAACGCAACATAACATGTTCGGAAAAATAATTGAAAAATAAGCTCCTCCCATCCGCCATATTGCAGCTTCTTGGTTATTCACTCGTCGCCACTGTCTTGTGTATAGACACTATACTATTAAGTAGCGAGTGATCACTCTGGTTAGGCCCATAATTTATATTAACCCCTTCAGAATAAGTCCAGGTGTTTTGTAGTCACCATACTACCTAGTGACAACTGGTTTTTAGTGTCACAGTGGTAATTGTTGAGACGTACGAAATAGAAAACTATCGGCTCTCAAATGGAGTTTGATTTATTTGGTTCAGTGATAAAGAATCCTCTCTAATCTCAACCTTCTGCATCTCACCTGCAGAGGTTTCCAACTTTACTGTGGGAGTTGGTGGCGCTCACCCACTTTCGTGGCCGGAAGTTTTGTGGTCCATCGGCACAGGGTTGAGAGAGAAAAGAGATATTTCAAACCAGGCTACGAATTTGGCGCCCAACGTTATGTTGGCTGAACACTTGGACTTGTTCGAATTTATATTTACTAACACCCATTCATATACTGTACTTGGTGGTTTACCGTTATATTTGATCAATTTATTAAGGAGAACTGCGGGTATTTTTTTTTCTGACTATCATCGGTGCGTCAACATATTTAAGTAGTTTCCACAATCTTTTCCGTCATACAATTTTCTTTGTTTTCTTGTATCTTTACTTTGAAGTCTCATAATGGTTTACAAGATGGAAATTAACTATTTGAAGAAAGACATGTTGACATGACTGTCGAAGAATTACGTTCTTTTCTGCGCCCTCTGTTGAAGATGGAGAAATTGGGAAAATCTTTACCGGTTCCTGTTTATGCGTTGGTTGCGGCAGCTGACTTGGATTCCATTTCTGCTATTCTTGAAGATCTCAAAGCTGCAGTTGGTTTGATTTCTGGCGATGACATCCAGAGCAAATTCAAAACCAATCAGTCACGTTTGATTCATGTCTTGAGACGACTCGACCGAATTCCTAGTTCAGCCCTTAGTGCTGATAACGAGAAAGCTCGATCTAAAATGTTGGTGGAGACATTATCTGTTTCGGACCAGCTTGATTATTTACTCAATTTTGATCCTGATCTTTCCATGTTATTGGACCCACCCGGTGCTTCATCCCCTGTACATGATTTATCAAATGATGGAAGACCTTCGGCAAGATTCGAACCCATTAAAAAATGGAGCTTGAAATTTTCAGAGATTCCCAAGGACATGGCGGTGCACGCATCTCTTGAAAGGGTGGAGGAGTTGAAGAACGCCAGGGGTATTTCTGACGCAGAGCTTTTCGAGTCTGCAATTGACTTATTCACGGGTAAAGCTATGACTTGGTTCGGGGCTTACCGTAACAGGTTTGTTGATTGGTCTAGTTTGTCCAAATTGCTTCTTCAACATTTCGAACCACCGGATTATAATGCCAGATCATTCAGGGAGTTGTTGTATAGAACTCAGAATCCATCGGAGGAAATCGTCGATTATCTTTCTTCAATGAATGCATTGTTCCGAGAAGATTCAATTGGATATCTGAACCCGAAACTTGGCTCCTTATATCACGTTACTTATCTTCCTCACGTCTCCACTATCGATAAGTTGGAATATGCGTGCTTGAAACTTGAGGCCAAAAAGTATCTAGTGGACACCCACCCTAGAAGCAAAGGACAAACCTGGTAGAGCCTGATTTTGCGTTTATTGACACAAGCCCCGCTCCTCACACAATATCTGTCGATGCCTTTGATTCTGGACGTCACTTGGGTGACTCTTCTAGTAACTCACACCCTGGAAGAACTGGTTCAATTTGTAGCCTGAGAAATTGGATTTTAAACCAATTTTCTCTTTCCTCTCTCAACTCTTTGCCGATGGACTACAAAATTTCCGCCCACGGGAGTGGGTGAGCGCCACCAACTCTCACAGTAGAGTTGGAAACCTCAGAAGGTGGTTGCAGAAGGTTGAGATTAGAGAGGGTTCTTTATTACTGAACCAAATAAATCAAACTCCATTTGGGAACCAATAGTTTTCTATCTCGTACGTTTCAGCGATTACTACTGTGACACTAAAAACCAGTAGTCAATAGGTAGTAGGGTGACTACAAAACATCTGGACTTATTCACCAAATTTATTTGGGTATTTCGCCACACCCTATCAAAAAACAATCAAACTAGTGTTAATATACCGGATCTGTCATATTACCTGAAAAAAGTTTATTAGTAAACAATAAAACCCATAGACTTAAAATAACAAGACACGTAACGCCTATACCTTAAGCATTGAATGTTTTGGTCCCAACACAATGATGATAGGCCAGTTTTGTTTTTGTTTACTTACCGGTGAAACGCCCGATTTTCGCCGGTTTTTTTTTCTCTGGCCACACACTACATACTTTTTAGGCACTGTTTATCAGTTAAACACTAAATCCCGCAATTTAGAACAGACAGAGCAAGACTTTTTCTGAATAATTGAGAAATAAGCTTAACTTACCAGTGAAACGCCCGATTTTCGCCTGTTTTTTTTCTCTGGCCACACACTACACACTTTTTAGGCATTGTTTATCAATTAAACACTAAATCCCGCAATTTAGAACAGATAGAGCAAGACTTTTTCTAAATAGTCGAGAAATAAGCAAACTATAAACGTATTAACCTCACTTAAGCGGACGTTTGTAAACAATGCGTCAGCCGGTCCGTCCTCAAAGTTGCGACCGGATGTTGCCATATTTCATCATGAAATGTAAAGCTTCATACAAATGTTCACCTTCAACAATGTTTTTAAACGAAGAAAAACAACGATCAACGTCTTCAGGCCTCAAACAAATATAATATACGGATGAAAAGGTTACATGTTTCGCCACATACTATGGCATCATCAGACCTACAAAATACAATATTTACGTCCAGTTAATATTAAAAAGTATAAAATAAGTACCGTACAAACACTCAAAAATAAAGAAACATCTCACGAAAACAAACAATACAAAGTGAGGTTAAGGAATTGACACTATTAAACACATTCAAAAAGAAAAATGTTTTTAAACGTCAGAAAAGACATTTGTGACGGAAAACTGAGAATAATATATAATAATAATAATAATATTTAGCATCAAGCTATATACAAAAAACTGTGTAGAAATAGTTTGTTGTACAAAAATATAATATATTTATAAAATAAATTGAATAGACCATATAGTTATTAAAACATTATACATATAAAAAAAGGGACTTATCACTGAAAATCACGATAACATGGAGGCAGGTAGAAGGGCGAATTACAAATTGTTTATCACATAATTTCGGAGCAGTCTTTTGAATTGGGGCAATTGATCACAGTGTTTCAATTCATTTGGTAGGTAATTGAAGTCATATAGGCCTTTGAACAGGATAAAACCAGAAGCCTGTTTCGTACTCCATTTGTTTTCTAAAATAAAATCATTTTTATTTCTTGTTTCATATTGGTGTACATCACTGAACAATTTGACTCTATCACAGACATAAGATGGTACCAGACCATTTTTGATCTTAAAGATAAATACAAAAACACTATAATTAACTCTTTGTTTCACAGATAATATATCTAGAACATTCAACATAGATTTCACAGGAGTATAACGACTACATCTCAGAATACATCGCATTGCCCTGTTCTGAATAATTTGCAATTCATTTAGAACATGTTTAGGCATATTGTAGAACAAACTGTTACAGTACTCAAGATGAGGGGAAGCAATACTATTATACAATAAAATTCTTGTTTGTGGTGACAAATGTTTTCCTGCTCTTATTATAAAATTGACCTTTTTAGAAAACTTACGAGTTATGTAGTTCGCATGAGTACGGAAAGACAGATTACAATCCAAAATTACACCCAAATATTTTATCTCATTAACATGATCTAACTTACAATTGGAGATACATACATTGAGCGCGCTTAAATCAAGGCGTGATAACAAATGTTTCTTGGCAAACAGACAAACCTTTGATTTACCAACATTTATACTCAGACTATTTACACATAACCATGTATAGATTGCATCCAAATCACTATTCATCTGAATTTGAATTTTCTCCAAATCCTTCCCAACAACGTAAAGCATCGTATCATCGCGAACATTCTTATTTTTGACTTGTGCACCACATTAACAATGTCGTTAATATATATTAGCAACAAGAGTGGTCCTAAAACTGTTCCTTGGGGTACTCCATTCCTTACTGGTAAGGTTCTAGATGTTGATTGCTTGAATCTCACAACCTGAGTTCGATTGTTCAGGTAAGATTGGAACCATGACAGAACTTCATTCCTTAAACCGATCCTCTCCAATTTTTGAACTAGTACTTCTCTACTGATGGTTTCGAAGGCTCGTCTAAAATCTAGAAATACTGCCATTATATAATTGCCTCCATCAATTTGTTTCACGAATTCGTCACATATATCAACCATCACAGTCTCACAGGAATGACCTTTTCAGAAACCGGACTGATTACCAACCAAAATAGAGTTTTCATTACAAAATTCCTGCAGTTGTTCTTTCACAGCACTTTCCAGAATCTTCTCATATACAGGTACACTATTAATCGGTCTAAATTCTTCGCATTTGTTGGTATTTGGTACCTTCGGCACAGGCGTCACCGTTGAACACTTCCAAGTTTGAGGAAATATTCCAGAAGACAGAGAAGCATTCACAGTATCTAACATCCTGTTCCCAGCCACCCTGAAGACGTCTTTGAAAATGTTTGTAGAAATTCCCGATTCACCACCACCCACTGTTTTTAATTCGCGCACATAACGTTTTAGCTCTTCCATAGATAACTTTTTGAATTTGCAAAATGTATTTGAGGCGCTCTTTACTGTTTGGAGTACATTTAGACTGGACGTTGAAAAGTTATGTATACTGGATACGATGACTTCCACACTGTCGATAAAAAACTGGTTAAATTTATTAGCTATATCAAGTTCTTCTATCACGGGTTTGTCATCAAAGATAATTTCATCCGAGATGGTATTGCTTTTGTCCGGTAATAGTTTCTTCAAGTTCTTCCACAATTCCTGAGAATTCGATCTATGATTGTCGATTACTTGATTGAAATAACTATCCTTCCCAATTTTGATTCTGTTGACAATATCATTTCTAAGCCTTTTGTACTGGTTCCAAACTGCATCAATTTTTTCTCTCACTGATCTTACATACAATTTGTCTCTTTCTTCCATCATTAATTTGATTTCTTCAGTAATCCACTTTTTGCCCATATACTTCAGCTCCTTTAAAGGTCATCTTTGGGCATAATTGGTCTAGAACGTTTGAAACACTACCAATAAATGAGTCCGCTAACACATTCACATCAACAGACGAACTGTCCCAAGAAATGTTCATTATTTGATTTTGAAGACAGCTAGCATCATATCCCCTCATACTTCTTTTGTATATAGTTTGGATTTTTGGACGAATTCTATCAGTGATGTGTTTATATTATGATCGCTTATCCTGGGTGTAGAGTGCAATCTGTGTGGAAGGAGTTTGTTATTGGTTACAACATAGTCTATTAAAGTTTGGCTTGTATCTGTCACCCTTGTTGGCTCATGCACAATCTGATGAAATCCACTTCGGAATTATAGGTGTTTAAGATTGATGATTTGGTAGTTGAATTAAATTATTTTTAGACGAGTGTGGTTAATTAGTTGGGTTTGTTGTTAACCACACTCGTCTACAAATTTGCTGGATCGTTAAATAAACAAAAGTTAAATTATTTTTGCCGGTATTTTTCATAAAGCTCTAGAACATTAAGAGCACATGACAACGGCGCTGAAATAAAGTAAATAGCTTCATGAGGGACATGTTGGGGTTAGCAATATTTGTTTTGTTACTTGTCTTGTTATTTTAAGTCTATGATAAAACCTATCAATATTAAACGTTTCGGAAGCGAATCTGCTTCCGTCGTCAGTGGAACCTAAAAAATAAAAAATTAATTCAAATTCAAAAAAAATTGTTGGTCTTTTTGTGATTTCGCAGTAAAATTGGCTTTTTTGTGTTTTTAGCACAAAATGTCACTTTTACTGACATTGAAGTGTTTGGTGTTGATTGTTTAACTTTATACAGTGCGGCTCTGAAAGGTCCACCCCCCTTTTTTTTTATGTGTGTACCAAAAATTTTGAAACTTGGCATACTTTAATTGCTGTCGAAATACTACTTTTTGATGTTACTGACGTACTTTTAGTATTCAAGATGGCGGCTGGGCGGCAACAATATTTTTTGAATTTGAATTAATTGTTTTTTTTTTAGGTTCCACTGACGACGGAAGCAGATTCGCTTCCGATACGTTTGATATTGATAGGTTTTATTGTTCACTTATAGACTTTTTTTCAGGTAATATAGAGGATCCGGTATATTAACACTAGTTTGATTGTTTTTTGATAGGGTGTGGCGAAATACCCAAAAAAAATTTGGTAAATCATGGATGCGCCACAAGGATACAGAGCATATCTCCCAGGACTCATTCTCAAGGGGTAAATATAAATTATGGGCCTAACCAGAGTGATCACTCGCTACTAAATAGGTGCTGGGAATAATATTTATACTGACATTCACATGAAATTATATTCGGTGACAACTATTCGAGTTTAATCAAAACTTGATGATTACTTAGAACGATGGCGCTAGTGAACCAGTAACACACACGGTACGACGGCTCCGAAAAATCAACATTTTGCGGTGGCTCATTTCAAACAAAATACTCAAAGTGTTTACCAGTGCTTAATTAGATTATCGGATTTCTGCAATAATTCGATAATTAGTCCTACTTAACCCGTACCACACACGAGCAAGGCAAAAAAAGGGGCCAGCATCATGATGACACGGAAAAAACAAGGCAAAAACGTCGACGGCTGGGAACCGATAACGGAGCCGGTAAATGACGATAAGTTGAACCAGATATTAGTGAATTCTGCAGAAACGAATAAAGAAATTGCCGACCTAAAAAAGAAGCTGGATGATCTGTCTAGTGAATATTTCGAACTGAAAAATACCACACGAAAAAATACAGAGGACATTTCCGCTATACACCTTAAAATGGATAAACTGGAACAATACGCCAAACGAACCGATTTAAGAATCTTTGGTTTGCCGGAATCAAATAGAGAAAATACAACCGAAGTAATTCTGCAGCTCTGTCAAAAAAAACTAAAGGTGCATATAACAGGAGAGGACACGGAAAAGTGTTACCGAATTGGTGATAGAGAGGATAATCCACGTTCTATATTCATTTCCTTCAAAAATCATCAACACAAGCAGGAGATTTTTGCCAGAAAGAAGGAACTAAAAGGGACAAAAATTACGATCAGGGAGGATCTTCATCAAGGCAATATCTTCACGGCAACGAACTTCAGTCATACAAAAGGTAGTGAAAATGGTGCATAGTGTATAGAATTTTAAATATTAAGCAGTATAATTATTTAATCAATAAATTTTCCATATTTTTTTCTCAATAATAATATTTTATTATTAACTCTAATGGTTCCCCTACTATTCCTAAATAAAATATTTGATTCTCAATGAGCTGCCACAAAAAAAAAAATTATGAATATTCAACCGTACATACCGAGCTAAGTTCTATTTATATCGTATTGCTTTGAAAGAAGTTATTTATTTATGGAACAATGCAATTTTTTGGAAGAACTGGAGAGATACCAACATGAAGAAAAGTTATATTTCAATAGTATTTGCAGCATTGATACAATTTTGGGGACAAGAAACCATATTAAAATTATACATCTAAGCATAAGAAGTATTCAGAAAAATTTTGATGAACTTTTAATAAAATTATATTAAATAGCTCAAAATTTGACATAATAATTCGCATTTAAATCAAAATGATGGAGTATTGGTGTATGTAAACTCAGATTATTTAATTTCGTGTCAGAATACAGAATAAATAATTTAACCCTTTCTTTATTGTGCTACTATAGCTCGCCTTCTACAGACATTGAGGTATTTAATAATTCCTTAGATGCATTTATTGCTAATCATAACAAAAAGGAATCTGCTGACATTCATGTTTTTATAGGAGATCTGAATATTAATATCTTGAACCAAACATGTCAAAACACTCATAATTACCTTAATATACTATATGAATATGGATATACAAGTTTAATTAATAAACCCACTAGAGTAACAAATGATAGTAGCTCATGTATAGATCATATTTTTTATTAACACACCAATAATCTAAATTCAACTTTGTTCCCATTTATCCTAGAAAATAGCATAACTGACTGACTGACCCAATAGGTCTGTGTATTCAGATACCTAGTGAGGACCAAACTAAGCATAAAACTATTAATAAAATAAAAAAAATAGACTATGGAAAACTTAATCAGCTATTGAGCACAGAAAATTGGTATGCTATATTACATGAGAATGATGTTAATGTGGCCACTAATAACTTAATTTTTCTATCAAAAAAATATATTGATTCAAGTACAGAAACTATTACAATCACAAGTAGTAAAAGAAACCAAAACCTTGGATAACGCAAGGAATAATAAAATCTATAAAAACGCGTGACATATTAAAAAAAAAGTAATTCTAAATAAAAATAATTTGAACTCTCTCACAACTTATAAAAATTATGGAAATTAACTCACAAAACTGATTAAAATAGCAAAAAATAAATATTATTTAGCACTTCTAAAGCAAAACTAAAATTATTTACCTTAAACCTGGAAAATAATTAAAGAAGTAACAGACGATACAAAAAAATACTCAAATATACATCTTCTAGACTCTAATAATATACCTATTTCCGACATCAGTAATAACCACCATATTCAAGAGCGGCGAGAAAACAGAACCATCAAACTATCGTCCAATATCAGTAATAAATAATTATGCAAAAAAATAATTTGAAAAGGCCCTTAAAATAAGATTGCAAAATTTTTTAAACAAAAATAACATTCTCTCTCAGAACCAATTTGGATTTATACCCTCTTTATCGACAGTTGATGCAATATATAAACTCACATCCACCATAAATGAAAATCTTGATCAAAATAAAAAGTGTATTGCTATTATCCTGGACCTCGCGAAGGCAATTGACACGGTGTCTCATCAGAAATTACTCAATAAATTAAAAGCTCACGGAATAAGAGGACTAGCGTTGAATGCGTCTTCTCGAGCTACCTTGAGGACAGGGAACAATATGTAAAAATTGGCGATATTTATAGTCAAAAAAAAAGTTACACAAATGGGAGTGCCTCAGGGTACTGTATTGACTCCAATACTCTTTTTAATATTTATAAACGATTAATGCTCACTAAAACTAAATGGTCAACTTATCGCTTACGCAGATGACACCGCCATAATATTTCAACATGAATCCTGGGAAAACTTAAAAACAATAACAAAATCAGAATTACAAAAAATTAAAAATTGGCTCGACTATAATCTTTTGTCTCTTAATATAACCAAAACGAAGTTCATTAGTTTTTCAATTAATAAATCTAATCAACCAACCTACAATTACATAACCCTTGAGAATGAATCTAAAACTGAATCCGTGAATAAAATAAAATATTTGGGAGTTATGATAGATATGCATCTAAAATGGCAAAAAAAATTCTATATATCTATGCGACAAAATGAGAAAAACTTTCCACAAATTCTACCAACCAAGGGACATCCTGTCAATAAATACTCTCAAAATTGTGTATGTATCTTTAACCGAATCTCTTCTTCGATATGCAATTGTGATCTGGGGTGGAGCTTATAACAATTGCTTAAATCCGTTACAAATTATACAAGAATCAATATTAAAAATAATCCTAAAAAAAACCTCGTTTATACTCTAGTGAAGCTTTGTTTCTACAACTTAATATACTCGACTTGAAAATACTTCATCAGCCTGAAGCAATTTCTTTTATTCAAAAAAATATACATAAATACAAACATATAGAACATATCTATCATACTAGAACTTTAAACAACTAAAACTTATTAGTACCAACATACACCAAAACTTCTTGGATTATCTAGGCCCCTATTATTATAATAAAATACCCCTAAACATCAGAATCTTACCCAAATACAAATTTAGAAAAAAGCTCAAGCAATATCCTCGGTGTCTCTTCAGTCCATTCAGCACAGCCCTATCTATTGCAAAATTATGATTCCTTAACACTATTGTCTAGTTTAGCAATTTTGTATAGATTAAGATTTATTTCTATAAGCATGTTTTAAGCATTTAAAATGATTTGTATTTATATAAATTAAACCCTGGGCACAATACAAGCTCAGCTTAGGTGCTAACATTTCTGTAATTAAATATTTTATAGTATGTAATAACTGCCTATTAATTAGTAATATATGCCTTTGAACTTTTGAACTTTGAACTTATTAATAAACTTCCGAAAAGAACAATAATCTTCAGGCAGACTTGAATGATGAATAAAAAAAATACGTTTGAAGAATTAAATTTCAAATGACTTATCAAGAACTCCAAGAAATGATAAACGATAGGGTGGTACATATAACAAAGCAATAAAAACTTATCTGCTTTCTGCTTGGTAGGTTGGAGCTTATCCGTCAGCAACACGAGGGGGTTTTGGGGGTCAGAACCCCCCCCGCTTTATCAGAAAGGGTCATTGAAAATCACATTTTAATTCGAATGATGAAGTAATAGCAGTCTTACAACCTCTTGGAAAATTAATTAAAAAGAAAAAATCCTCAACATTTTTCGCCTGCGGCACTCATGCAGTCTTAATCCGGGCCTGAGGCCCACCTGTCCGAACCCAACCCCCCCCCCCCCCCCCCCCTTATAAATTATCTGGCTACGCCACTGAATCTCAGAAGTGGTTTTTCTGGTCTGCTCAAAACAAACACCAAAACTAACGCAGTATCAGAAAATTGTTTCTGAGAATCATCAAAATCCCCTTATTAGTTTAGCAAAAACACGCCAATAAGAAGTTGACTAAGACCTACCCAGTCGACTGACTTGAAGAGAATAATCGAAAAATGAAAAGTGTCATGATAAGACAAAATGTCAGGACCCAGAATGTAATAAACGAAGATTAACTCATTTATTCCTGATACGCTTGGTAATCGCTCAATAAAAATTGCCCACTCCGCTGCAAACTAACACACGTACGGAACACACCTGTTGAATGTTGAATTGGAAATTTAACCTCAAGTTCACAGCTAAACTTTAAAACCAAGTAAACAAAGAAATTGACCGAAAAGCAAAATATCCATAGACCGTAATTGAATATTGTATGAGTAATAATGTTCAAAACACTGAATTTGATGAAAGATGTGAGCTATAATACCCAATATTTCTCAATCACAAAAAGTACAAAATCAAACCGTTACAATATCCCTGCTCCTGTGCCTGTATTTATCTTTGCTGCGTCTGTAAAGAATGACATCTCTTCCTCCCTTATAGTTGAGTCTTGATTCCAGTCTTCTCTGGATTTTAACCACTACCTTATTGTCAAAAAAACTTTTGGTCACCATGTAGTCTGATGCCGTTTGTAGCAGCTTCGCCTCTTGGTTATCCATTTCCTTTGAGATTTCCCTTAGCACCGTTGAGAGTCCACTTGTTGCCTGTTTCCACTATTTGGCCTCCTCAGTCTGAGAGCTCTCTTTGCGGCAGTGCTTTTATTGAACAAGTCTTTGAGCAGGAGGTTTAGAATGACCTCCAAAGCTGCCTGCGGTGTGCTGTTCTTTGCTCTCGTTGTTCTTAGTGTTGCCAGCCGTTGTACTTTTGTGAGCATCTTTACGTTCGAGTTCGTGTCAGTGGCTTTCCACCATACTACGGCTCCGTAGGTAATTATGGGTACATCCAGTAGATTCCCATTTTTTACCAATCATTCACCTGCATATATAAATAATGCATTGAGGCCTGTCCCCATTCTTTCCTCTGTGTTTTTTTTCCAGGAGAGCCTTGAGTCTAGGGGGATCCCTGGGTACTTTGCCTTATTGGAAAGCCTAAGAGTTCATCCCCCGAATGTTGGCCTCACTGTTGGACACCTTGTTTTCCCTTGTGAACAGTACTAGATTTGTCTTCTCAGGGTTTACTCCAAGGCCATTTTGTCCTGCCCATTTGGAAAGTTCCTTCAATGCAGATTCCATGATTTCACTGATAGTTGACAAGCTTTTGCCCACTACCAGGATTTCCACGTCGTCTGCATATGCTTCCATCTTTATTCCATGTTCTCTGAAGGTTTTTGAGATCGAGTTTACTAGGATCAACCACAGTGGAGAGATAAATCTTATTTGTGGTGTCTCTCTTGTTATTCTTTTCCTTATAGAACAATTCCCATTTTCTGAATTTATAGCTTCTCAGCATTTTTATTGTCTAGTTGATGATGATTGGTTCAATTGATCATCCTTTCCATTTCTCTTTCGATGGCCTCGGTCGTGACATTATTGAATGCTCCCTCTGTGTCTAGAAACGCGCCCAGCGTGTATTCTTTGTCACCGAGAGATTTTTCAATTGTTTTCACAACTTCATGCAAAGCGCTGTCAGTTGACTTACCCTTAAGGGTTGATCCGGCATTGCATTTCTATCTCAGTTGATTATCTTATGTGAAGGCCAATAAGCTCTTCCAGTGTCTTCAGCAAGAAGGATGATAGGCTGATTGGTCTGTAGTCTTTTGGAGTTGAGTTATTTGATTTTCCCGATTTGGGTATAAAAACAACTTTGACTTCCCTCCATCTACCTGGTGTGTATCCCAATTGGAGACAATCAGAGTATATTTCTACCAGGTGATCGAATATGCTTTCGAGGGATTTCTGTAACATGATTGGCATTATTCCATCCAGTCCCGCGGCTTTATACGGCTCGAAACCGTCAGCTGTTGTTCGTCAGAAATGCTGATTTCTGCTACCCTACATCCTGAAAAGTGCGTCTCCATTAAAAGTTCCAGTGTCTCATTGCAGGATTCTTTCCATGAGTTATCTGGCCTTTTTATGCTTCTTTGGGCCACCACCTCTCTTGAAAGCATCTTTCTTATTCTTGCTGACTCATTTGCATCCATTATAGACTCGCAGAAGTCCTGCCATGAGTCTCTTTTGGCCTTTCTGATTTCACTCTTGTGTCTGTTAAAGCTGGTCATGTATTCATTCTAGTCCTTCTCTGTTTCATTTCTCTTTGCTTGGTTAAAAAGCCTTTTTGTCTTGTCCCTAATCTGTGTCAGTTCAGCTGTCCACCAAGAAGACGTGGTGTTTTTGCGTGGGCGACTTAAGGGACATGATTTGTGAAAGGCTTTCTTTATTTGTTCCTCAAGCTTCGCCGCATCACCCTGTATTTTCTCTGTGGTAGGTGATCGTGATACCTTGGCCTAAGCTAATAGTTTCCTGTTCCCTTCCATGAGGTCAGAGAATTTTTGCCAGTCTGCTCTACGAGGATTTCGGTATGGTTCTACCTTTTGGAGCTCACCGTTGATTTCGAAGAGAATTCTCCTATGATCCGAAAAAGATTGTATAAGAGAGACTCTACAATATTCAACCGTTAGCTTGTCGGAATAAGTAGCCAAAGTTAAATATAACACCTCTTCCCTAACCCTGTTGACAAATGTTGGTACATCTCCCCTATTGCATATGACAAGGTCGGTGTTTAGTATAAAGTCTAAAATTGACTCACCTCTGTTATAATTGTCACTGCTGCCCCACTGCGTGTGATGACCATTGGAAACGCACCCTATCACATACAGCTTTCCTTTCTCCTTGGCGTGGTGGACTAGAGTTCGGATTGCTGTCGGTGGTTCAGGTTATTCATATCGCATGTATGCGGGCGCTAGAATAAGCGGTTGCTAATTCTTTTGCAGGTTACCACAGTCAAGTCACCTCTACTGTGCTGTGAGGTTAGGCTAAGATTAGGTGTCTTGTTTGCAAGTATAAAGGTTCTCATTTTACTTACCGACGGAGTATGATAAAGATGGTAGTCTTTCGCTTTCAATCCTTGAATCTATTGAGCCATGGTTTCTGGATCAGCGCGATGTCTACTTTATTCTCCGTCATGAACAACACCAAGTCCTCCGATGCCGCTTCGCAGTGATGCAAATTAATTTGCACTGCTTGCAGCTCCAGGTTCCTTGGTGCCATCTTTCTTGTCCTTCGGGAGCCTCGCTTTTGAGGTGCCTAACCCGAAGATGATGCTCCCGTTGTTACCCCTCAGTATCTCGAAGGTATCGTCCTCCGCCGTGCAGACGATATTTTTTCCTGGCGGAAACTTGCACTTTGTCGAAAAGATAACTCTCCAGCTTTGCGTGTTCAGGCCTTGTTCTGTTTGTCGATGATCTTTAGTATGGATTCATCGCTCACCGGAACCGGAGGCGGAATCCACATAATCCGCAGCCGCCGACCAGACGCTTGAAAAAGTCAATTGACTTTCCGTTAATGCAGAAGTCAACTTTGATCCCCGAAGTTGACCTTTTCATTGCCGCTCTGCTCATCTAGCTCGAGAATGGCATCCAATATCCTCGCTTCCACTTCGAGCCACCTTTCGGCTGCAATTTTGTCATCGGGATCAGATCGATTCACGATGGCCACTTGCAGCTCTCATGGCGTATCAAAGCTTCTGGAGTTTTTGGGCTTCTTCGCGGTGTTTTGTTCTTCCTCGCTAGAACGCATGTGTTTTTGCATTTTCTCCCGGAAACTGGGGGATTTTTCTCAGCTGGAGATGACACCGCATCAGACCTCACCAGCAGCCTCCGCTTTGGCTCTCGCTTCAGCTGTCACTGTTGCTCTTGCCTCTGCGGTTCCTCTTCCGGTTCACGTTGCTTTAAGCCTTGCTCCCGCTTGAATTGTTGCAACAATCTTCCTGTTCTTGATGAAGTCTTTCTCTTTCTTGGAGAGTTCTTCATCCTTCTTTTCTTCCATCTTCCAAAAGTTCTTGGCGCACTTATAGCTATTTGTAGCTTTTTGCGCCGAAGTTTTAGCCTAAGTCTCTGGTTTTTTGGAGATTGACTGTTCCCCAGGGGTTAGAGTTGTGTCTTTCTCTCCCAGCAATCTACCCTCTGTCTCCAAATCCTCCATATCGACGGTGCTGCCTTTTGATGACAAGTCATCTTAGGCCGCTGAGTCGATACGGAGATTTTTCAACTGGGTTTGAATGCCAAGTTGGTTGACTTACCCGTATCCTCCGGTTCACAGTCGTCCACCGCATAGTAAGAAAATCGCCAAAAAGAAGGGGTTTCAACTTGAAAGTTATTAATCAGATTGAAAAACTAATATGAGGATATTATCTTTGTACTAATTTGATATGAGATAATCTAATCACGATTTAATAACCTCCTTTTTAAGTTTTTTTTCGCTCCCAAAACAACTGTGAGACGTAGAGTAAATCAAAGTGCTTCACGACTGGTACAAATTTTACATTTATTCACCACAATACATAATTATTTGTAGCAGGGGAAGAGCGTGTGACTGGTTCAGAGATGTAGGCTCGCAATAAGGCACTGAAATGTTTCCCAAAAAGGGTTCTCTATGCTACCAGCACTACCTCTCGACGGACCAGTGTAAGCACTGATATCTGTTCAATGAACATTCTACTATTCAAAGTTACAGAAATAATGATAGCCACGTATATTTAACCAAGTCAGTACCTCTTCACCTCAGAATGCCGAATCGACAAGTTTGGGGTTCATTCTAGTTCATCACTGGGCGATTTTGAACTTGAATAAACTCCTTACTGCTGCATTCCCTGTAATTGCCCGGATATTTGAATTAAATATTTGAATTAGAAAATCTATTAAAATATTGGAAATATTATTGACTTCTTGATATAGGTTATTGATGAATAATGTGTGACGAAACATGCCCAGTGGTACGAACTTCCAAGGCGGTCAACAGCGGAGATGACGTTACAACCAGTGCGTCTCGCTATAGATTATCTCATCTTTTGTCCCGTTTGTCATAAGTCCAAACCACTGTTTAGAATCTAGAATCAAGAAGTCTATTCGATTGCCTACATCTGGAATATTGGAGAACTTTCGCCATCTATCGAGGGATCGAAAGCCCGCCATTCAGACAAGAGTTCAGTTGTTGTGTTGTTGTCAACGGCTTCGTGAGGCTTTAATAGAAGAAGGCATTGATCCCGATACGTTCCAATTCGAGATATCTGATCTCGATGCAGTTGTTAGGAAAATGTAGGAAAAGTTCGAAGTATCTTCTTGTGTCATGGAATGAAAATTGAAAGAGAACTTCAATGAATCTCCTAGAGCCATGGGAGAGAACTCGAGAAAAATGGAGGAGAATCTTGAAGAATCTTCTAGAGCTTTGGAAGAAAAGTTTGAAGAATCACATAGAGCTATGGAAGAGAGATTGGCAGAGAGGCTCAAAAAGCTTCTAGAGCTATGGAGGAGAAAATCAAGGAACATCTGACGGAAAACTACAGCCACTTGAAGGATCAGGTAGCAGAAGAGATCAGGAAACAGCTAGAAGATACAGTGAAAATTCTGGACAAAGAAATAGAGCAAATGAAAAGGCAAGTAACAGTGATCATGAAACAACCAGGAGTGACATTCGGGAGCAAAGATGCGAGTGCTAGAATAGAGGCTGATACAGTCAGAGTCCACATGAAAGCCCCTCAGTTTGATGGCAAGCTGTCCTGGAACAAAGAAAGCCTTGGCATTGACAATGGCACTTCGTGAGGAGGCAACGGAAATCCTGCAGATGCAAAAAATTAAAAATTAAATCAAAAAATCAAATTAGCTAGACTATCCTTTGTCCAGTTATTGATGCGAAATTTTGCCCCTCTTTCAAATACTGCTAGCCACTTTTTATCAAAATTTGGCATCGTATCTAGAAATATCTTGTTATAATGATTACACTGCTTTTGATCCTTTTTTCTTTGATGTTCGGTCTCCTGTCAATTATTCAGCGTTTAGATCCATAATAAATAATATTATTTATAACATATTGTTTATTTTCCACGGCCTACTTGATCTGAATACCTAAATAGTGTTGAGAATTGATAGAAAAGTCGGATCAATAGAGAAATGTAGATTTGAAAGAAAACTACCAGAGATTGATATTAACAACCGTATATCGCCAGAAAGCTAATAAAATTCTACATTCAATCGCATAAAAAAAGTTAGTTAGTTCCATTTGAAAAAATCAAGTTATCCCTGAACAGGAAGACTACGATGTTCTGGTCAAGCATTTGGAGCTGAGATATGGACAAACTCACATGGAGCACTGGTAGACGTGCTCCATGTGACCTGAAAATTCGCTCTCAGAAGACCAACGGGAGCTTGCGGGAGTTTCAAGCTGATGTAGCGCGCTTGGCGCGACTGGCGTATCCAACCACACCAGAGAACGTTATGTGGGAGCTTGCCGTTCAGGCATTTTTGGATGGACTTCAAGACAAGGAGATAAGGCTGTCCTTGATACTCCATCGTCCTGACAGACTGGTGGATGCGCTGGCAGAAGACCTGGAATTTGAAGCGGCTAAGCAGTCAGTCTATATTCCGGCGCGCGTGCGCAGGACGAAGGAACAAGATCTCGCGGAGGAAGACCCCTTCGACACAAATGTGAGGAGAGTCGTCAAGGAAATGGAGACGTCCAAGCGAAGAGAGCTACAATGCTGGAATTGTGGGGAGCTTGGCCACATTCGTATCCGATGCAACAATAAGAGACGAGCACCTTCTTCGACGTCGGAAAAATAGGGACGGTCGAGGCGAAGGGGAGATGATAATGTGGGCTCGCTTGGAAGAAAAAGTGAAGAGAGGAAGCACCGTTATGTCTGAGCCAAAATTGCACGACTCCGAAATAGGACGAGGGATTGTTTGTGGAAAGTGCCTGGTACAAGTGAGGAGGACTGTACTTGTCAGAGTGATGAACGTCAACTATCGCCCAGTGAGCCTTGCGAAAGGAAAGGTTTTGAGGCACTGCTCGTCAATTTCCTCCGTGGTGCGAGATTGACGCGACAAATCCTGCGTTCATGGGAGGTGTTTAATCACAACTATTAAACATGCATTGTCTTCTTATCTGGGTATATTCCCAATTTTTGTACAGATTTCATGCTAGGTTAAAAGCCCACGAGTTCAGTGTTAGATAGATAGGAAATTGATTAATCATCACGTTCTCGAACCATGGTCGGTCACTCGGTCATGATATGATTATTATGCCGACGAAAGCACGAACGGAATGGCATAGTAGAATATGTTTACTATAATATTTTGATATCATTATTTGTGTACTATAACAATTATAATTATTTATGTAGCAACCCATTTTTCTGGTGACAATTTTATGTGCTTTCTGATCATTCTTCTCTACCTTGATAATCATTTTTGACAGTGGTCAAAGTGATATTTGGAAGCTAAATTCCTTTTGATGGTATTTTGAGTGCAGAAGATGGATTCTTATGCTGCTAATGTGTTTTGTAATGATGAGCCAGATTCCTATTTTACTGATTATGGTGAGTGGTCTCACAGAGTTACCTCACTTAATTTATTATTACGCGTTTTTAACTAATCAAGAGTGTGTTTACTAATCAAGAGTGTGTTTTCTATTCTGCAGCCACTTCTGGCGAACTATGGTGAGAATTATCTTACCAGCGGTCTGAAGAGTTTGATTCTTGAGCTATCAAGAATCAGGTTGAAACGATCTGCCGCCGCCCCTTTTTTTGAGTAATGGAGATTGAGGAATGACTCACCATCAGTAGTCTAAAGAGTTTGACACTTGTTAAATGCTCTGCTACAGCTCACTACAGTTCCTAGAGCGTAGTGGTATGAAATATAATCATACTTGTGGTATGGGAGTTTGGTCTTCGTGAATGAAGTGATTCTCGAGTTATGAGTAGTTAAATATCATTCATAATCGAATATCTACTTGCCACGGCCCTTCTTTGAGGCGATTGCGTTAAAGACTAAACATATAACGCGTAGGTTTCACATATTGGCTTGACGTATTTGGCTGTGAGTTGATATTAAAATTGATTAAAGAAGAAAGCTATTTGTGCCAAGTTATATGGTTGTCCTGCAGCCTAGGGACGCCGTACAGTAGTATAGATTTTACAATTGGTGTATTTCTCTTATTTTGATTTCAGTTTAACCCTTATAAAAAATATCTTAAACTTGATAAATACCTCAAAGTATGTTAACATCAATAAGGAAGGTGACTCAGCCTAATTTTTAGTTCCAGGTGCGTTTGTTCTGGCCAAGAGAGAAGCTGAGCTCGGTGAACCAGTCAATTATTTATTTGTTATTGTTACAAATAAATCCTGACAATTGTTGGAAGTGAATTTTACTCCACATTCATAAGCAAGTCGTGGGAAATAAATGACCAGTATTCAACAATTACTCAAAACTTTGTTTTACTCAGCAAATGTACTGTGCCCAAGCCCACTTGGCCATAGCAGAGAGTGAGACTCCTCTCTAGCAGTAAACTCTATCTTTTCCGCTGCTCAACCGAACCAAGTTGAGCAAGTGTAATCTACGAGCTAAACCTAGCTCGTACAGGAAGGATGGAGGTCGCTACCCCTTCAAAGGACCTGAATAAGGGACAAAAACAACGCTTGAAAGGTATAATGAGAAATTTAAGCGACATCTTTGACAACGGAACGGTAGAAAAGGGTCGGACAAGCGTTGTACAGCACAAAATTAACACCGAAGGTTCACGACTCATCCGTCAAACGGCAAGGATACTACCTTTGGCGGAAAAGAGGGAAGCGGACAAGATAATTCAGGACATGGAGAAAGGCGGTATCATCGAGCCTTCACTAGTCTGTGGTCATCGCCAGTGGTGCTGGCAAGAAGAAGGATGGTTAAACCCGGTTCTGTGTGGTTCATTTGGATTATGCAACGCCCCTGCTAGCGCATTCTGAACAGTCGTTCCTTGGCGTTGATTCAAGGCGTTCGTGTAAGCGCCTGATGAACGCCAATCCGTATTCCGTATAATATGGCGATCGTCAATTGGTGTTCCCGACAGTGTTCGTTACCGTCTACAGGCGAGTAGTCGTTGAGCTTTTCATTTAGAGTGTTTTTTTGACATTTGGTTGAGAGATAATTTCGCGCACCGCGTTAAAATTTCGGCTGTCGAGCGCTCGGGCTTTCGTTTTGGGCAATCGGAACGTGTTTTAGAATTCAACCAGCGTTCGTGCAAACGCCTATCGTCGTTCGTTCGATCAACGAGCGCCCGGAATGACCGCCTGTACAGAATGCGCCTGCTGCTACGTTTAAAAGGCTAATGGAGACGGTGCTCAAGGGTTTATCGTGGTCAACACGCCTGGTGTACCTCGACGACATAATCGTGGTTGTCAAATCATTCGAAGACCACCTGAAGAACTTGGAGGAGGTATTCCACGGGATAAGAAGATCTGGATTGAAGCTGAGTCCAAAGAAATGCCAACTATTCCGGAGTGAAGTTCGATACCTGGGTCATATCGTGTCGGCGAAGGGTGTAGCTGTCGACCTGCAAAAGGTGAAGGCAGTTGAGTAATGGCCAGTACCAAAGAACCTACAGGAATTACGAAGTTTCCTGGGTTTGTGCACGTACTAACGGCGTTATGTACAAGGGTTTGTTAACATGGCCCAACCTCTCCATAGACTCACGGAGACACAGAGGCGTTTCCACTGGGATGAAGAATGCCAGAAAGCTTTCGCCACGTAAGAAAGGGCACTTGCCAGCGCGCCCATTCTTGGCTTTCCACTACCTAAAGGGAGCTCTGTCTTGGACACGGATGCCAGCAACGTAGGACTTGGTGCAGTGCTGTGCCAGATCCAGCAGGGACATTAAAGGGTCATCGGTTACTTCAGCAAAACTATTTCGGAGCCTGAAAGGAACTACTGCGTTACAAGACGAGAGCGGCGGCAGTAGTCAAAGGGGTGGAGCACTTCTACAAGTACCTCTACGGAAAAAAGTTTCTGCTGAGAACCGACCATGCTGCACTCTAGTGGCTTCCACCATTCAAGAACCCGGTAGGTCGAGTGGCTCGTTGGATCAAGAGACTCCAGGAGTTCGATTTCGACTGCTGCGGGAACGGTTTTACTGGGTCAATTGCCAGGCCGACGTGCGGAAGTGGTGCAGGAAATGTAATGGACCACAGAAACGCCCAAAAGCTCCTATGCGCCAGTACAATGTTGGAGTTCGAGAGGATCGCTAAAGATGTGACCGGACCGTTCTCGGGCAAAGGGAACAAATACATCCTGGTCGTGATGGTCTACTTCAGCAAGTGGGCCGAAGTGTATGCCCTGCCAAATCAAGAAGCGGCAACAGTAGCTGATGTATTGGTTAAGCAATATAGATCTGCCGTTTTGATGTTCCATTGGAGCTGCATTCGGACCAGGGCAGAAACTTTGAATCGGAGTTGTTCCAGAATGTTTGTGAAGTCTTGAAGATCAAAATGACAAGGTAGACAGCTCTGCACCCACAATCGGATGGCATGGTGGAGCGAATGAACAGGACCATCAACCGACACTTGGTCAAAGTTGTCTCTGACCATCAAAGAGATTGGGGCGAACACCTCCACCTATTCCTCTTGGCATACCGATCTGTAGTTCATGACGATTAGACAGGCGAAACCCCAGCAAGGATCATCATGGGTCGTGAACTCCGGCTGCCCTGCGACCTGAAGTTTGGATGTCGCTGGGGAAGACTACGCAAACGATCTTCGGGAGGCATAATGTGGAGAATGATTCGATAAATTTGTAAGTAGGGTATACACATCTGCACTATCGCGAGTCAATTTTTTAGGTGATAACATAAACTTTAATTAAGGGTATTTTTGTTATTATACAGTTGTACCTGGTATATCTGGTTGTTGGTTGGTTGTGCGTCTACATTCCACGTTTCCCTGAACTGCCCTGCAGAATGGGCATCCGACTATGAGGTACTAACAGATCTATCATCTTGAGGTTGAGAGAATTTAATTCATTTTCTTGAATCAGAGTGCAAGCGTTATGAATTTTTGGCGCCCAACGTGGGGCCCCGTTTTTTTTTCTTTTGCTACTACTTTTTTTTTTTAATATTGGCTAAATTGTGCATGATACTATAACTGTATTTTACTAACCTTTTTTGATCGATCACTATTGAATTTATTTTATGTGTTTACTGTATTGAAAATTGAAACCTTTTTTTGCATTTGCTTATCTCGGCGCCGGCGCCTGAAAAAGCATTTCTCGTTTGGTTGGAATTTATTTTCGAGCGGTGAATATTGAATAATTCTGTTTATTTTTTGAGGCTTAGAAATTTCAGTGAGGATTGTTTAGTGGAGTGGATTTGGAGGTGTTTTGATTTTTTTTTTTTTTTCAAAACTGTGTTTTTTTTGTCGTTTATAATTGGTCAGTTTTCTTAATTCCAACTTTCATTTTTGAATAATTTGGTAGCTTTTTTTTTTGAAGGTTCGGATAAAGTAATTATCAAGTATTTATTGAGTAACCACATCCACTTACCGCCTCAATCAGTAAATTATTGATATCAGTCTCCATATATATATTTTTTTTCTCGTCATTTTACTCAAATTATTTTTACCGTGCTCGAATAAGACCTTTACTGAGACTGGAGAAACAAGGTAGACCAATATCTTACCCCATTTATGATTTGAACATCACTGAGGAACCAAAGACTATTAAGGAACGATTTTAAAAAAGCCAAGATTTTGTCAAAACTGTTTCTGGTGCGGACGCTAAAAGTAAGTTTGAAAGAGCCCAATCAAAACTTGTACACTTACTAAGAAGGACCGATAGAATACCCATGAAATCAGCATCCGAGGAAAAGAAGCAGACTGAAGAAGAAAACCCGACTGATGTGGAGAACCAGTAGAGGGCACTCTTGATGTCCGATATATTGTCATCTCTGGATCATTTAGAACAAATATCAAAACAGGATCCAAACCTAAGTGTTTATTTAGAGGAACTGCAGATCTTCGAAGTCAATGATACTGACGAGGAATCTGATGAATGCTCGAAGGACGCCTCGGACGACCCTGTTATCGTGGCACCAGCTTTTCCCACCCTATCTACTTCATCCAGGAACCAGAAGAAATCTTATTCAGTACCAGTCAAGAAATGGGATCTCCAATTCTCTGCAGAATCGAAACATATTTCTGTACACATTTTTTTGGAAAGAGTCAATGAGCTTCGAGAGGCTAGGAGGTTTCTGAGAAGGAACTTTTTGAACAATCTATTGATCTGTTTACGGGAAAAGCTCTAAATTGGTTCAGAGCCAACAAATCTAGATTCTCAAACTGGAAGTCATTATCGGAGCTGCTGATCCGACACTTTGAACCACCAGACTACAGAGCGCGTTTATTCCGGGAAATCTTGAAACGAACCCAGGATCCATCTGAAGGCATTGTAGATTACTTATCCTGTATGACAGCCCTTTTTTCGTCAGTATGGAAACCTTGCGGAGGATGCTCAGCTTGATATAGTCACAAGAAATCAGGCACCTTCCTGTAGTAAAATCACTAGAGGAACTCGAAACTGAATGCTTGAAACTAGAGGCGAAGAAGTTCAGAGTTTAACATTTTGTACCACCATCAAAACGAAAGCAGACCTTTGTCGAACCTGATTTTGCCTTCGTATCATGTGAAGCCTCCGTATCACCACATCAGCCGATTGATGCCATTTATAATTCTGCGCCGAAGAAGCTTATTTGTTGGAATTGTCAAGAGCCTGAACATCTTGATCGAGAGTGTCGAAAACCACGAAAAATGCATTGTTTTGGCTGTGGAACTGCCAATGTGACATTTAAATCATGCCCCAAATGTTCAACGGGAATGGATATCGGGAGAGTCACTGGGTGGTATGATTATTCCCAAAGAACCTGCCCCTGTGGCCATTGATTATCTTGAGAATCGAAGCAAAATTCTATTAGATTATATAATTTCTCATGCCAAAGGTGATCGAAGACCTTACTTAGAAGTATCCATTTTGGGACATTCTATACTTTGACTTTTGGATTCCGGTGCATCAAGGACACTTGTTGGTCTTCCTGGATACGATATTCTACAGCGTTTAGGCCTTCCACTCCAAAAGGAAACTATCACTTGTACCGTTGCAAATTGAGAGTGTTGCCGGAGCATTGGTTATATTCAAACAACAGTCCTATGTCTCATCAATAAGACAAAACTAGTCGATATTCTTGTTCTTCCTGAGCTATCCCATACTCTCATATTAGGGATTGATTTTTGGACTACTATGCAGATTGTTCCTGGCCTCTTGCAGAATGTTTGGCAGTTTTCTGAACATCCGCAGTCATCCCAGCTATCCAGGACAAAGATTCTTTGACAAAAGAACAACAATGCCAATTGAAAAATTCAATTGAATCAAAAATATCCATTATGGGCACCGAACTTGGATGTAAATTGGCGGAACATGTTATCGAAATTTTTCCCGGTACTTCACCTATTAAACAAAGATACTACCCAGTTTCACCATTTAAACAGAAGATAATTGACGAAGAAGTTGAAAAGATGTTATCTCTTGGTGTTATAGAACCATCAAAGAGCTCTTGGTCCAGTCCAGTTTGTCTCGTGAAAAAGAAAGATGATTAATTTCGTTTTTGCATAGATCTTCGCAAAGTAAATGCTGTCTCAAAAAAAGACGCTTACCCAATACCATACATATCAGCTATTCTTGATCAATTGAGAGATGCCAAATATCTAAGTTCCATTGATATTAAATCTGCGTTCTGGCAAGTACCTCTACCAGTCTTCAAGAGATTACAGTAGTTTTACAGTATCTGGTCGAGGATTATATCGATTTTGCCGCATGCCTTTCGGACTCACAAATGCACCCGCTACCTGGCAGCGAATTGTGGATACCGTTTCTGGGGCCGATTTGCAGCCATGCGATATGGTATATTTGGATGACATCATTATCACGAACAGAACTTTCGAAGAACATCTGAAGACCTTAACCCTAGTTTTTGATAGACTACATGAAGCCGGACTTGTAATATCGCTCGAAAAATGTCCTTTTTGTAGACCTCAATTGAAATATCTCGGTTATACAGGGTGTTTCAATAATATTGCGAAAAAATTCAGGGTGAGTTTCCCCACTTAAAAATAATAAGAAAACTACATATAAAGGTTTGTCCGGAAATGCTTCGTTACAGAGCTACAGGGTGTTGAAGTTTTATTTTAATTTTTGTTTTTTCTAAATAATATATGAACCAATGAACAACAATGAACCATATTTCTCCTTTATTTTTATGCAAAAAAGGCATACTTGTTAGAAGTCGCTACGTGGAACCATTTTCAAGATATTTGGATTTGGAACAAAAATTAAAATAAAAAATAAAACTTCAACACCCTGTAGCTCTGTAACGAAGTATTTCCCGACACATCTTTATATGAAATGTTCTTTTTATTTTTAAGTGGGGAAACTTATCCTGTATTTTTGGCACTATCAATGAAACACAATGCTCGGCCATAATTTCATTATCATATGTATTCATTATTTCAAATCTAAATATCTCGAAAATGGTGGCACGTAGCGACTTCTAACAAGTATGCCTTTTTTGCATAAAAATAAAGGAGAAATATGTTTTTTCACTCAAATATGTCATACGGTTACGTCCAAAAAAGTTATGGCTGTACATGTCAGGACAAATGAGTGTAGGTGGCGCCCTCTACAAGTTGGAGCCAAACTGAGATAAAATTCGAATTCCGCATAAAAAGAAACCCTCAAATACCGATTTTTATGGAAATATAGACATTGGTTCAGATATTATTTATAAAAAACAAAAATAAAAATAAAACTTCAACACCCTGTAGCTCTGTAACGAAGGATTTCCGGACACACCTTTATATGAAGTTTTCTTATTATTTTTTAATTGGGGAAACTCACTCTGAATTTTTTCGCAATATTATTGAAACACCCTGTATAGTGGACAAGTTTGGATTAAGACCAGATCCCGAGAAGATTGAGGCCATCACAAACATTCCATCACCCTCATCCGTAGCAGAAATACGACGATTTATAGGCACTGCCTCTTGGTATCGACGCTTCATACCTAATTTTTCCAGCATATTAGCACCATTAACTAATTTAACGAAAAAGAATGTTAAATGGCATTGGACTGACGAATGTGATAAATCCTCCAGGAGAATAGAGGAACTTCTCATTTCTGCACCAATTCAGACCCTTCCTGATTTCAATAAAACCTTTACTCTTCAATGCAATGCATCAGAATATGGGATTGGCGCCGTACTTACTCAGGAGTTTGAAGTTGGTGAAAAAGTTATCTGTTACATGTCCAGATCTCTAACCAGACAAGAACAAAAAATAAGTGCCACTGAAAGGGAATGTTTAGCTGTTATTTATTGTGTTGAGAAAATGCGGCACTACTTGGATGGAACTCATTTCAAGGTTATAACTGATCATTACTCTTTGCTACGGCTTCAACGACTCGAAGATCCCCAGGGACGTTTAGCAAGATGGGCTTTGCAGTTGCAACCTTCGACCTGATCCATAGAAAAGGAAAGGATAATGTTGTTCCAGATTTCCTATCACGAGCTGTCTCGGAAGTTGTTGATTCCATTGAGACCACGATTACTGATCCTTCAAAATTCTCAAGTTGCACTGATAAATGGTATTTGAAAATGGTCAAATCAATCGAAGAAAACCCCAATAAATTTCCTTCCTGGAAATAACATACTCTATAAATATAGCAAAGCTAATATTCAAGAACTATGTTCATCAACTGTCAAATGGAAGATAGTTGTACCAAAGGATTTTCGCAGTTGTGCTCTGAGTCGATGTCATGATTTTCCAACTTCTGGACATTCAGAAGTTTCAAAGACTTATTGGCGTATTCAAAACTTGTATTATTGGCTTGAATTGAAATCTGATATGACTAGCTATGTTCGATCTTGTAAAGTATGTGCCTAACAGAAAGTTGAACAGAAATCTCCAGCAGGACTTATGGGTTCAAGACCTGAAATAACGGAGCCGTGGCAAGTTATAAGTTTAGACTACATTGGACCTTTGCCTAGATCTAAACAAGGGAACTGCTATGTCCTTGTGATAACTGATTATTTTAGTAAATATGTTCTCCTTCATCCGTTACGTAATGCCAAGTCCAAATCACTCGTGAAAAATGTTGAAGAAAATGTATTTCTGACTTATGAAACTCCGCAAAGTATCATATGTGATTATGGACCTCAACTAAAATCTAAAGAATTTCAGAGCCGTTGCCAGAAGTATCAGACGAAAATTTTCTACACTGCAAATTATTTTCCTCAAGCTAACCCCACAGAGCGAACCAACCGAGTCCTCAAGACGATGATAAGAAGTTATATAAGCAATGATGACCAGCGCACATGGGATGTTATTCTTGCATCCATTGGTTGTGCCCTTCGTACAAACAAACATGACACAATTGGTTACTCTCCATATTTTGTAAACTTTGGTAGAGAGCGTAAGCTGTTTGGAAAGGATTATCCGGACCAACCCTCTGAAGAATTCTCAAAAGTAATCAAGAGACGCATCAGCGGTTCTCAGAAATTATACAAGGATGTTCATCATAAAATTGAAGTTAGTCGGATTCGTCGAAAACATCAATAAAATCTTCGTAGCCTACCAGCCTGGGCAGAAAGTTTGGCGACGCAACAAAATCTTATCTGATTCCGCTAAATACTTTAATGCAAAATTAGCTCCAAAATTTATCGGATCATTCTCTATCAACCGTAAGGTTGGAAGTTGCACCTATCAATTAACAGATGACTGTGGAAAGGATAAGGGAGTTTGGCATGTTCAAGACTTGAAGCTGGATAACACTGAGGACGATTTCCATGAGGTAGATTCGATGGGTAATGATGGTTCAACTCATTAGTTTGGTGTGATTTAATATTTATATGTTATCAACTTTCACAGTTTATTATGGTAGGTGTTTATGTCTATTCTCATTTCAAGTCGTCGGTTAAATTTCTTTCGAAATTTTCCCTCCTGTCGAAGGAGAGGGGGAGTTGTTACGTTCCAATTTTGTATAGGGAGAATAAGTTTGAGCAATACGTCGCATCCGCCATAATGTGGAGAATGATTCAATAAATTAGTAAGTAGGGTATACACATCTGCACTATCGCGAGCCAATTTTTCAGGTAATCACATAAAGTTTTATCAAGGGTATTTTTGTTATTTTACAGTTGTACCTGGTATATCTGGTTGGTTGTGCGTCTACATTCCACGTTTCCCTGAACTGCCCTGCAGAGTGGGCATCCGACTATGAGGTTCGGATTAAGAATAGTTCTGCACCTGACACATGGTTGTGGTAAAAGGCCACTAAGTGCATTTGTGGAGCAGACCTTCATCCTGTACACAAAGGACGAAGTTTTTTTTTGTAGTCATTTGTCTATTTGGGAATTTGAACAGTCTTTGGGTCAGTCTTACTGGTTATTTCATTTAATTAATCTTCTCTTTATAACTTCTATTCATCACAAATTCCCTTTGATCTCATTTCATTACCCTGAATTCAATTAAAAATGTCCCGTAGTAATCGAATTGAACCATTTGTTTCACCCTCGTATTCTTTATCGATCTTAGTTCGTTTGTACCTGCTTGTAACGCGAATTCCTGCTGCGCGCCTTATGCATCGTTGCCACTTTCACGAAAAATGTATGTCTTTCCTTGAATCTTCATTATTGATTTTCCTCAATTACGTGATGTTCTTCAAAAATCAAGCTTCGCAACTGGTTGGTTCATTTATATTCATTTTCTTTGGCGATCTTCATAACAGTTATTTTCTTTAAATCTTCCTTGTGATGAAATTTCGTTTGAATCTCCCGCTTATTATGACAACAGGGTACTTTTACGCTTTTGAGCGCAAGCCCGTGTATTATTCTGAGAATTAATCTCAACCGTCATTCTTTTCGGTTACTTGCATTTTTGAATCCCATTTCATAGGAGGCTTTTAGAGTTTTGTTCTACTTTTATTGTAGACATCCTTCGAGGATTTTTTTCTATTAGAGCTCGTCAATTAATTCCAAGGCATTGTTTTTGCTGATTTATTTTGTATTTTGTGCATTGATGCCGTTAGTGCTGGAATTCTGCCACTGAGTGGGATCTGATTGAATTGGGTAAGTCCGCCATACTTCTATTCACGTGTTCGCATTTGAGTTTGGATTTTCGTATGCAGGATCAAAATTGTAAGTCCCTTGCCATAACCTTGTGCAACAAACACCGTACAGACGCACAATCTGAATCATCAAGGAGAACTTTTCCTCAGTTAGCCCTCCAAAAGAGGTGAAGTAGTTTGTCGTTTCATGAACGGCACACAGTGGGGACAATAGCGGCAAAAATTCGACTTTCGGAATATGCCGTTCTGGAATAACTGATCATTGATTTTTGTAGTAGATTAGTTCTTGAATCTAGATACACTGATTGACCGATAATAAAACTTTAGACTCTTTATATAGTGGTTCAAAATCAATATTTGGCAATTGTGTGCGTTTCAGGTGGCTTGTCAGAAATATATATTACGTGAACACAGGGTGCGGATCATAAAATATATCATAATTTTTTCATTTTATTGGAGTTTTTTTAATTTTTAAGGGTAGGTCAACACCTAAAAGTAAGCTGGTACACGGTAGAGCAATACAAAATGATAACTAGTCAACCATTATGCACTTCCGTTCGTGCTTTCGTCGGCAAAATAGTCATGATCGACCGTGGCTCGAGAACGTGATGATTAATCAGTTTCCTACCTATCTGACATTGAACTTGAGGGTTCATAACCTATCAGTAAGTTATTAAGAATTGGAAATGTATTCAAATTACAAACGTGATGATTGATCAGTTTCCTACCTATCTAACATTGAACTTCGTGGGTTCATAACCTATCATGAAATTATCAAAAAAATTGGAAATGTATAAACTTAGAAAGTAATGCATGTTTAATACTGTGATTAAACATTCTGCCGCCTCTCCACGATGGACGAACGTAGAGACATCAACTCTATGTCTTCGTTTTGGCCTTGTTTTTTGTCCGCTTTCTGATTTCTCCTCTTCTGTCTCCTCCTGATAATCAGCTTCACTGTATGCCATCCTAGGATCACTTTTATGAGGATGGCTATTGTCGTGATACTGCTTATGGCCGCTGTGTGATGATGAATGCTGCGCCATACTGTATCATGGAGAAGATCTTTGAAGTCCTTTTCTTCTTTTATCAACTCTCCAAAGCCGTCTGTCTGCCTTAGTACGGGCTCGGTGGCTAGGTGTGGGGTTTCATGATTGCTGATAGTCCCATTGAAGATTATGGGCACTGCTTTGGAGTAACTGCCGAGGACTGGAACGACTTCGCTTCTTTTGGTTGTAAGAATGTTCTGCTTTGTTTGAATGATGCATTCTTGGGTTGGGAGATTTGGATTATTTCTGTTGTATTCAACACAGCATCTTCCCGAACTCGATTGCATATTACAGCCACTTTTGTCGAAGAGTTTGCGATAAACATCCATGTGTTCGTAGTGCACACTTGTTTCCAAAGGATGCCGTTTGTTCTGTTCTGTTGTATGTTAAAATGTCTGGGCTGTGGTCTTTCGTATATCTCATTGATGACGCAAGACGGGTTGGATTCAATGCTTCGGATGGAGACAGGAGAGCAGATGAATTTGTGCGGATGTAGGTGAATGCACCGTTGGAATTCGCTTTCCTGCAGCTAAAAGTATAGCTGGGTGTTGTAATCCACAGCGGTATAATCATCGGAGAGGTCCAAGGTCCAATAAGCTCCGTTTTCTATCTTCCAGGGAATGGGCGTTGCTTTTACCAGAGTGAACTCTGACCCGTCAACGATTGGAAGATGTCCTTGTACGTTGAAATGTGTGGTGTTGATGGCTAGCCTCGTGGATAAAGCGGTGGAGATGATCTTAAGGTTGCTGGGGAGTTTTTGATTGGAGTCCTGTATGATTGTGTTGATCACTGCTAGACATTAGTTCATAAATTGTGCCTCTGTTGAAACATACGTTGAGCAGTTTTTCGTAGTAGTCGTTGGTGTCGCTGATGAAGTTGGTAGCTACTTGATATGCGCTTAAGATATTAATGTTGAGTGTATTCGTGTCTATAACTTTATACCAATTTTGCATGGTATTTATGGCATCAATTCCTTGGTTCAGTCGTTTCTGGAAGTGTTGTAACTTGCTAGTGATCCTGGATTCTGTTGCGTTGAGCGTCGTGATTGTTGAAACCATAAATTTTGTCTGGTGGTTGGATGCTCTAATGAGCTCTTCCTGATTTGTATTAAGTTTGTCCATGTCTTGATAAACGTCGTCATTTACACCAAACACTGCGGTTAGAAATTTTCCAAATAGTCCTCTCTTACTTCGATGATGAACGTCATCCAAGGTTTCTACTATCCATTTGGAGTAATTTACCTGTTCTTCCAAATGCTGAACAAGAGATGCGCACTTCACTTCTTTTGACAGTCTTTTGGACTGTTCGCACAGGTCACTGAATTGGCCAACGACAGTCGATAGTTTTGATATGTCTTTTTTGGTTTTGTTCCTATTATGTGATGTCTCAATTCTGAAGACTCCTCGGTCCACCCTTGCTGATCCAAGGTGTTCCACGTAGACTCCATGTTGAGGGTAGCTTATTTTGGATCCGTTGTCTCCTGCCGCAGCGGAGATGATCATGAATATGATTGCCAAAACGACCAGTAAGTGAGACTTTGAAGTGGAGGCCCTGGTTTGCGTTCGATCTGTTTTTCTGTCTTCTGGCTGGTTTTTTATGGGTGTGGAGTTATTGGTTTCGTCTGTCGGTAGAGGAATTAGTTTGTGGATGGGTCTTTTTTGAATCGATCCTTCCGCCTTCTTAACGGTCACTACTCGTACTGACCCGCCTTGTCCCTGATGAGTTTCTACTATTCTTGCCAAGGGCCATTGGTTTGGATTTATGTTTTCTTCTTTGATCAGGACCATAGTTCCTATCGTCAAATTGTCGGTTTGAGTCGCCCATTTATATCTCTGCTGTAGCCTTCTTAGGTATTCGGTACACCATGCACTCCAAATGTGTTTCTTCAAACTTTGCACTAGTCTCCATCGTTGAGTTAAAGTAAAGTTCTCGGTAGATTTAAGGTCAGGTGGCGCTAGTAATTCTCTTCCTATGAGAAAGTGTCCTGGAATCAGAGCGCTGAAATCCTCTGAATCTTCTGTTAGCGGGCAGAGTGGTCTTGAGTTAAGGCATGCTTCAATTTGATGCATTAACGTTGTCAACTCTTAATAAGTCAAGGTGCAATCACCAATGATTCTCTTGAAGTGATGTTTCTTTGATTTTACACCTGCTCTCCATACTCCTCCAAAGTGTGGGACGGCTGGTGGAATAAAATGCCACTGCGTTCCTAGGTTGACGATTGCACTTTGCAGAGATTGATCTTGGACCACTTTAGTTATCTCATCTTCAAATTGTCGTGCTGCTCCTACGAAAGTCGTACCATTATCGCTGTACATATGGGCACAATGTCCTCGTCTGGCAGTGAATCGTCGGAATGATGCTACGAATGATTCTTTAGTTATGTCACTCACTACTTCTAAGTGGATTGCTTTGGTCGCTAGGCAAACGAAGACTGCAATGTATCCTTTGTGGGATTTGTGACCTCTACCTTTAGTTGCTCTGACTTGAATAGGTCCCGCGTAATCCACTCCTGAGTTTGAAAATTGTAAAGCTGGTGTTACTCGTGGTTTTGGAAGCTGTCCCATGAGCTGCTGAGCTGTTTCCGCTTTGTGGCGGATGCACACAATGCACTTATTTATGACAGTTTTCGGTTCACGGTAATGATGAGCTTTCGAGCCTTCCCTCTACTCGGATTACGCCTTTGCTGTCTATAAATGGACACAGAGTTAGTAGCTTGCTTCGTTTGTCGATGAGCTTGTTCTGTTGTAGCGAATTATATTCTTCCGGAAATTCTTGTTGCTGCACCGTCTTGATGATTGTTTCGAATGTTGTATATATCTCTTGAACGGACAATGCTGGTTTTTCCCCTTTTTTGACGAATTGACGGCAGTAGGACAGTACTCTGAGCATTCTTGTGAGATCTGAGGATTGTTCACATATGTCTGTTCTAGTTGTGACTTCAGTTTTGAGGCATGTTGCTCTGACTTCTGCTTGGACCTCTGGAATGTCGTGTGTTGTTGGAAGTTCGCCTAGGGAGTTCAACCAACTAGGACCTTTCCACCATAGTTCTGCTGATTGTAGTTTGTCTGGATCTACTCCTCGTGAAATGATGTCGGCTGGATTATCTTGTGATTTGACGTGGTTCCAGGCTGTATAGGGTGTGTTCCTGTGTATTTCACAGACTCTGTTTGCTACGAAGGTCTGCCATCTCGTTGGGTTAACCTTTATCCAGGCTAGAGTTATCAAAGAGTCGGTCCAGGCAAATGTTTCTGTGTCATCTTCTTAGTTCTTTGTATCAGTTTAGACAGTAGAACCGCTGCACATAGCTCTAATCGAGGAAGGGTTGTCCTGTTTTTTGCTGGAGCTACTTTTGACTTCGCTTGAAGCAGAGTTATCACTTGGTTGCTTTCTTCGACTGTGCGGCTGTAGATTACCGCACCGTAGGCATTTTCTGATGCATCACAAAAGCCATGCAGTTCCACTTTTCTGTCTCGCTGATGTATCCACTTCGGAATTTTGATTTTCTCTACTTGCATTTTTTTGAAATCGTGTCCATCTTGAAGCTATTTCCTCATCCACTGTTTCGTCCCACTCCCGATTCTTCAGCCAGAGGTCTTGGATGATTAGTTTGGCTTGTATCACGATTGGAGATATCCATCCCAAGGGATCAAACAGCTTAGATAATTCAGATAAGATTTGTCGCTTTGTGAGTCTGTGGATCTTGGAGATGTTTACTTGGAACTTGAAGGTATCGTCAACTGGTGACCATAGCACGCCTAAGGACTTGAAGTCGTCTTGTGGTAATTCCTGTACCTTTTGATCTCGGAATTGTTCTGGAATGGACTGAAGTAGGACTGGTGAGTTGCTGGACCATTTTCGGAGGTTGAAGCCAGCGGAGATGAGCATCTCTAGCAACTGCCTTTGTAGCTCTAGGGCTGTTTCTGTGTTATGTGCTCCTGATAAAATGTCATCGACGCAGAAGTCTGTTAGTGCTACCTGGCTGGCAGCTGGGAATTTGTTGGCTTCTTCAATTGCGAGCTTCTGGAGTGTCTTTATGGCTAAGTGCGGAGCTGAGGCTGTGCCGTAAGTGACGGTGGTGACCTCATATTCGAACATTGGTTGACGGGGTTGCTCTCTCCATAGAATTCTCTGGAATTGTTGATCATCTGGATGAATTCGAATTTGACGGTACATTTTCTCAATGTCCGCACAGAATACAATTCCGTGCTTTCTCCATCGAAGAAGTATGTCAGCTACAGTTCTGCAGGAGTCTTGGGCCAACGTGCATGGTGTCATTGAGACTGATGCTGGTAGAACTTTTGCACGATGCATCAAAAACTACTCTTAGTCGTGTTGTTGTGCTGGATTCTCGGATGACGGCCTGGTGGGGAATGTAATATTGTCCTTGATTTACTTCCTGTCGATTGACTTTTCTCATGTGGCCTAACTCTAGGTACTCTCTCATAATCCCTGAATTTTCTTCTCGTAAACTGGAATTTTGATGTAATTTTTTTTCAACATTTATGAGTCTTGCCGCAGCCCTTGGTTTAGAATGACCCAATACGTCCGTTGGTTGTTTGAATGGGATTTTCACTACAAATCTACCATCGGAATCTCGGGTTGTGGTTTTTTCGTCGAATTCTTCACATTCTTGTTCTTTTTTTGTCAGTTGAACGGAGTCTGGCATTTCTTCAATTCCCCAGAATTTAGTCAATTGTTTGTCTTCTTCAACGTGCGTGATCATACTGACAATTTGTATGGCGATCCTGATGTTATTGGTCCAGATACTATCCATCCTAGCTCTGTGTTTTGTTTTAGAAGACCCTCTGTCGTTTTCTGGAGACCATTCATCATGATGCTGGCGTATTCCTTTGCTCCAAGTATCCCATCTATCGCTCCTGGAGTCATGAATGTTGGGTCACCGAGCACTTCATTTTTCCAACTGTCTATACTGCTGATATGCAGCTGTTGCATCGGCATGAATTGCGTCAGTCTTGGAAAAATAATCTTGTTGACTTCCATCGAGAATGCGCTAGCGAACTTTGGTTTGATGTGTGCGTCAATGGACCATTTGGAGACTTGTGGATTGCCATCGCCAACTCCCGAAATTTCTGATCCGATGTGGCGTCGAGGCAGTCCTATATATTTGTGACCCTTGATCAATGAGTATTCTCATGACTTGAAGGGAGCTTGATGTTGTCACTTCTACCAGTGCCGTAGGACATTTTCCTCATTCTTTGAAGTGTGGTTTGTAGTGTTACTTCTTGTTGGATAGTGTTCTGTTCTTCTTGGAGGTGCATTTTGTGGATAATTTCGTTGAGTGAATGATGTTCTCCCTTGATTATTCTGCTGCCTGGGAGAATTTTGCTGGTTCCTGTCCATATGCAAGAGTGTATGGTGCTGGCGACTGCAGATGCTGCACTTGCTCATGCTGTGACATCTTTTATTGTTGTCATGTTTTAGACAGTTGTAGCAGATCCGCTTCTCTTGGACATATCTATTTCTTTCCTGTGCAGATAGCTCTTTGAATTTCCGACAGTAGTATATTATATCTTGATCCTCACAAAACAAAGATCTTGACGGACCGTGTTTTATCTCTGGACTTGACTGTCGTTCGGCTCCTGGAATAGTTTCTAATGACTGGAATCTCCTTTGCAAAAATTTCATGATTTCGGTTAAATCCGGGATATCGTGTGGTTTGTCCAGACTTTGTTCGTACAGCCGGTTCGTTTCAGAATCCCATTTCCTGATTATCATTCGAGTGATCATGGGCCCCCATGTACTAACATCCACGTCCAGGTTCTTCAGTGCTTGTAGACATTCGTTAATGACGTCGTGCATCTGCCTCAGTTTTTGAGAGTTTTCTCTGGAGTAGTCTCTGAAGTAGATCCCAGGCTGAGTCGTAATTGGTTGCGATTGTTTCCAGGTGTTGTATCAGCTTGCTTGCTTCTCCTCTCGTATGCGTCTTTAAGTAATTTATTTTGTCTGTTTTTGTCAATGCCGAGTTTTCGTGGATAATTCTTTTGAAGACATCACAAAAGGTAGGCCAATTTTCATAGCCCCCATGAAAAATTGGAATCTATACTTTTGGCAGCGGTGAATGCTGTTGGAATTGATTGAATGATACTTGCTGACTCGGGGCTATGACGATTTGCTGGAGTTTGATGGACAGATCCCCAGCCACTTGTTTGTATTGTCTGCTGACTTCTGCGAAGACGCTTTCAGTGAAATACTTGTCTTCATGATCTTCTTCGTCGCTTAATATTTCTTCATGGAGCTTCTGAAACGCGTCCCATTCCTTGTTGACTTGTTCCATTAGGTGCCTGTAGCGATACTCTCCTTTGTCTAGTTCCAACTCTGACTGTATTTCCGTAAATAGGTCTTTTAGTTGTTCTATTTTGAACTCTTGTATTTTCAGTCGCTTAGTCTGGCTGCTGGAGGGGAGAGATTCAGCTCGGTCGATTTTCGGTATGGCCTTTTGGCATGTTGACAAGTAGTTTTTGCATTCATGGTATTTGGCATATACTTGTTGGAAATATGCCTCGGTGATGTAGGGATGCTCGCCGAAGTCCTTAAGTTTTCTGAATAAGTCGTCGTTCTTGAGGACTTCCTGCCATAACTGTTCCAGATGGGCTGAAGGTTTCTTGATGTAGGTTTCTGTTTTTCTGGTGTTTGCGTCTTTTTTGCTGTTGCTTAGTATCTGGACGATCTGCATTCTCATCTTTTCTTGCTCTACTGCTAGGCGATCAAGTTCGTTCTTGTTTTCGATTGTGGCTTATTGGTTGCCTTATGTTGCATTCACTTTTGGCTGGTTGAATAGCGAGCCTCTGATGGACTGGATTTGTAGTTTGGATAGTGAGCCTCTGTGGACTGGATTTGTAGTGAGCCTCTGATGGACTGGATGTGTAGTGAGCCTCTGTGGACTGGATTTGTAGTTAGCCTCTGTGGACTTGATTTGTAGTGAGCCTCTGATGGACTGGATGTGTAGTGAGCCTCTGTGGACTGGATTTGTAGTTAGCCTCTGTGGACTGGATTTGTAGTGAGCCTTTGTGGACTAGATTTGTAGTGAGCCTCTGATGGACTGGATGTGTTGTGAGCCTCTGTGGACTGGATTTGTAGCGAGCCTCTGATGGACTGGATGTGTAGTGAGCCTCTGTGAACTGGATTTGTAGTAAGCCTCTGTGGACTTGATTTGAAGTGAGCCTCTGATGGACTGGATGTGTAGTGAGCCTCTGTGGACTGGATTTGTAGTGAGCCTCTGTGGACTTGTTGTAGTGAGCCTCTGTGGATTTGATTTGTAGTTAGCCTCTGTGGACTGGATTTGTAGTGAGCCTTTGTGGACTAGATTTGTAGTGAGCCTCTGATGGACTGGATGTGTAGCCTCTGAGGACTGGATTTGAAGTGAGCCTCTGTGGACTTGTTGTAGTGAGCCTCTGTGGACTTGTGGACTGGCTGGACTGCAGGCGGGTTGCTGCAGTTTTAAGGTTGCTCGAAGGACCAATGTACAAGTACAATATATCCGGCTCGAAGGACCAATGTACAAGCTAGGTTTAGCTCGTAGATTACACTTGCTCAACTCGGTTCGGTTGAGCAGCGAAAAATATAGAGTTTACTGCCAGAGAGCGAGGCTCTCTCTGCTATGGCCAAGTGGGCTTGGGCACAGTACATTTGCTGAGTGAAACAACGTTTTGAGTAGTTGTTGAATACTCATCCTTTATTTCCCACGACTTGCTTATATATAATTAATTGTTATAGTACACACATGATGTTATCAAAAGATTGTAGTAAACATAATTCTACTATGCACTTCAGTTCGTGCTTTTGTCGGCAGAATAGTCATGATCGATCGTGGCTCGAGAACGTGATGATTAATCAGTTTCTTACCTATCTGACATTGAACTTGAGGGTTCATAACCTATCAGGAAGTTATTAAGAATTGGAAATGTATTCAAATCACAAACGTGATGATTGATCAGTTTCCTACCTATCTAACATTGAACTTCGTGGGTTCATAACCTATCATGAAATTATTAAAAAAATTGGAAATGTATTAACTTAGAAAGTAATGCATGTTCAATACTGTGATTAAACACAATAAAGCAGCATAAATGATTAATCCATGCAATACATCCAGTATCCTTTATTTCGAAGTCGACCGTATTTTCAATATTTTACCCGTAGGTATTTTCACTAGATATCTTAAGAAGTTTTTCATCACCTTGTTTTCAAAATAATATGAAGGAATTCCTTAGCCCTTATCCTCAACAATTTTTTTTTATTAAATTTATTGATGTTTACGTTCTGATCCGTCAACCTTTCCATTCATTGACGCAGGTGTTTCAGAGTATTCTCGAGACATTCGTATTTGAAATAATGAATACATGTGATTTTGGAAATATCGCGAAGGTAACCTGCTAGAATTTATAGATCATTTCGTATGATTGCTAAATATTTCCAGTAAAAAGTTCAAGTAGTGTGTGATGTAAAAAACAACGTTTATACAAATACTAATATTAGTAAAAATAATTGAGAAAAAAAACTTCAAAATGCTGTAGCTCTGTAACGAAGCATTTGCAGACCCATGTTCATAGTACATTTTCGTCTCGAATTTACCTAAGGAATACATAGTGACATTTCTTCACTTACCTCGCGGGACACCCTGTATAATAAACAAATTTAAGGAACAAGTCTATATAGTTCGTATAAAATTTTATAGTTTTTTGTTTTGAAAATTCAAAAGTCGAATAAAATAAATTGCAATATCTAGGGGTTAATGCAACTGGAACCAAGGGGTGGTACTTTTGATGGATGATATCCTTAGATGTGACAAATAGTTGTGCAAAATTTGATTCAAATCGGTTGGATACTTTTCAAGATATATATTTTTTTCCAAATTTCATATGATTCTGCACCACTGTGCGCCGTGCTCAGATTTTTTTTTTCTTCGCATAAGGGTTCTCTTCCCTTGCCTTCGAGTTTTTCACTGTAAGCTTGGAGCTTGAATGAACACCAAGCATGTTCTCCTGCGAATGCTGACACCTGTTAATTGGCAAAGGTAGATTCCTACTTAACCCCCATCTGTACCTACCCGTGAAGAACCAACCCTCACCTTCACAGCAACCAGCCAGAGCCAGATGTACGAGGAGTTGCGTAAGCCGTACAAAGACTTTATTTGCTAACAATTTATTTATTTGGATATAACTTGCACAAGCTAATATTTTCGTCAATATGACTAGTTAATCAATTTCAATTTACCATTTACTTTATTTGAGTTTATTTTTGATATTGCGTACTTGCTGAAATTTGTCGAACATTTTTTTTTCTGTAAAACAATCACGTGATTGGGGACCCTAATACTGTTTTTATTTTCAAATACGTATGCATTATTGATACCCTATAGTGTAGAATCATACAGAACTGGTTCACAACAGTTCACATATCCACATAATTTCGTGAACTAAAGTTTTTGCTCAAATCAGTAAATAAACTGATTGTTCAATTCCCAAACTTCGACTTTTTTTTATTTAAACCATTTTTTTTTCTTTTTTCCTTCTGGAGTAGCATCTGTTTGTTATCAACAATAACTTGAAGATTTTAGTCTGTCTGCTGAGGCAACTGGCGCCCCTTTAAAATAAACCTACCCCAGTTCTCAACTCTGAATTAGGGCACAGCTTTGCACCACTTTGAGTTACTAACAGATCTATCATCTTGAGGTTGAGAGAATTTCATTCATTTTGTTGAATCAGAGTGCAAGCGTCTATAGGATTCGAAAGCCACCACGAGAAAACCCAAGTGTCGTTCGTCACCTCAACCATTTAGCTCGGTATGCTGGGAACCATGGCGATCAGGATGCTGAAGTGAGGCTGATCAGGTCACTCGAGGAAGACATGTCACTGAAGACTTTCATGTCTCTTTACTCCAATGGCAAGAGAGTCCAGAATGGCGTTGTCCAAGAAAGGCAGCTGGATTTGTTCAAAGCACCGGTCAAATTCGTTTGTTCACTGGGTCACTGAAGACCTAAGCATGAAGGGTGGAATTGCTGCTGTTTTTGAACGGAAATTCGGACAACTGGACCATCTGCGACGACAAAGGCCTTAGGTGGGGAAGGTGCTCCAAATCATGGAAGAGACATGACACCTGTTCTATCTTGTAACAAAGAAGCTTCCACAATATCTGACCGCCTACATAAATGTCTGGAGAGCCCTCAGTCATCTTCGAGACTGGATGCAGTAAAAGGACCTGACCTTATTTGGCAATTCCAAATAACTCAGTGGACTGGCGTGTGGTGAGAAGCATGCTGGAAGTGATCTTCAAGGAGAGTGGCATCAATATCCTGGTGTGCTGCTATCCTTCCTGGAGGACCAGAGGACAGTGGACTCCTATTTTCACCGAACATCTCACTGCAGGCTTGGTGACGAAACATGCCCAGTCGTACGAACTTCCAAGGCGGTCGAGAGCGGAGATGACGTAACAACCATTGCGTCTCGCTATCGAACATCTCGTCTTTTGTCCAGTTTGTCACAAGTCCAAACCACTGTTTAGATTCTTAAATCAAGAAGTGTATTCGGTTGCCTACATCTGGAATACTGGAGAACTTTCGCCATCTATCGAGGGATCAAAGAGGATATAAAAGCCCGCCGTTCAGACAAGAGTTCAGTTGTGTTTTAGTGATCGTTGCATTAATTGTGAACGGGCAGTGTCATGGGCCAGTCAAACTGTCACCGAAAATTGAATATGGATACATTAATTAGGGTGGTTCCACATTTTTGATATTTTGTCTGGGTTGGTACACTAATGCCAAATTCAAATTCACTCCGCCATCTTGAAAAAACTCCTAAATGTTTGCAATTTGGCCGATTTTTTCAAAATAGCTCCCAAAGTAATTGTTCTGACAAAAAAATGTCCTTACATATTATTACTTACTAGTATTTACTTACATTATTGATTCACTGTGAAAAATATATGTGCATTCGTCAAGCTCGAAGACGGCGGCGGCCACGCGCGGAAGGAAGGTAGTAGGGATGGCAACTATTTTTAATATTATCTCATGAAGAGACAGTGTTATCGAGTACAAAAGAAAAGTTCATTGGAAATGAAAGTAATAAGAAGCGATTCATCGAATTACTCATGAAGGTTTTCAAAAAAGCCAACATGTCCGTGCAGCAAGCTCCTGAGAATGCCGACGTCGTGATTATAAATAAAGCAATTTCTATTGCTTCTAAATAAATTTGTGGTTGGAGAGGACATTGACCTACTTGTCCTACTTACTGTGATCTGTATTTTCAAAAGTGTGGAAGAGGAAATACCCCAGACACTTATTACACAACATCATTCAAACATGGATTTACTCATGTGCTATTATTCATTCATACTGCGATACAACTTCAGCGCTGTTTGCCCAAGGCAAACAGTAATTTTGCAGTTTATTTCTTGAATATCCCCAATTGGTGAGTGAGGCAGCGTCGTTCCACAACCCTAGTTTAACAACTGTGGAAGTTGCCGAAATAGGAGAAAATGTTCTCGTTGCTTTGTATGGGGGTGATCCAGCAACTGACCACCTTGATCAAATGCGGTACAACATTTTTGTTATAGCGGCGGCCAAAACTAAATTCAACCTCGCTAGATTGCCACAAACTGCGGATGCTGCCCAACTTCATACTATGAGAAGTTACCACCAGATACAAAAATGGCTAGGATTTGACAAAGACCCTCAGAATCCCTCCTTCAGTGCATTTCATGTACTTTTAAAAAAGGTTGTATGAATGCGTGTGAATGCAGAAAAGCATTGCTCATCAATATCCAAACATTGCAATGGACAGTCGTGCCAAAATGCAATGCTAGTCAACTTGGACAACGTAGCTGAAGAAGATGCTCCAATATCAGTTGACGTGGTTAGTGTGTGAAGACATCGCTTTCGGAATGATGACATGCGATACTATGCGAAATAAGAGCAGTTACAGTGATGATGCAGGTACTTCAAAAGTAATGAAAATGTAGAATTGTATGTTTTTAAAAAATCGGAGAATGACAAAAATGAAGCATTTAGCGGAGGTGGGGGAAATTCAAAAACTGAAATTTAGCACTAGAGTATCAACCCATAAAACATCAAAAACTTGAAACTGTAGCATTCACATTTTCCACTTGGATGGTACTAATTAATCTTCTAAACCGGTTTCTCCAATATTTATCAATATCAATATTTATCAACAAATTACCTTAACCTTCATATTTCACAGCTGTTAGTTCCCGAGACAATGTTGCAAAGTTTCCCTGTTTCAGTACTTGAATAATACTAAGGTGAAATCTTCTGGGGTCAGTTGGGTCTGTCCAGTTGATTGATCACTTTATACGTGACATTTGTCAATGTCCATCTGACACTCTTGATTGATGATCGATGGTGGTATTTCATTTTTTTGGCCTTGCTCCTTGCTCAGGGACTTGTTCCCGTGGTGTGATGAAAGTCACACGTAAAATGTGCTGAGCAGCCTTTTTATGAGAAAATTAATATGTATCTCTAAATAGCAGGAAGGAAAGAGGTTGAAGTACTCTGAGCAAGTTTATTTAGTAATATTAGTATTATTAGTATTATTACTAAATAAACTTGCTCAGAGTACTTCAACTTCTTTCCTTCCTGCTATTCTGAGATGAGCAACACAGCCATTCCTTCATATGTATCTCTAAAGTTCAACGTAACTTTCTGTTCTAAAAATATCTATAAACCTCCTACCGAAGATATGGATGTGTTTTAACCAGCGATGGCATGGATATTTGTTGATTTCTTAAGAACCTAACGAGGTGAGTCCGCTAACCCTACTTTCCCCATGAGGTGGATTTTGAAAATGAAACATTGTTTCAGGGTTTTCTATTTTTGTTGCTTTCTTCCATTCTGGATCTTTCTTACTGATGTCTACCGTCGATACAAAATTACGATATTGATGGTACGCTGGCCAAGTATTCCTTTGAGCTTCCATCTACATGATGTCTAAAGACTATCACCTTGTCGTGATGCAGCTGAAGTTTGTCACTGGAATGGCACTCTGAGTTGTTGGGGTTACCAGCACCGCCGAAGTGAACAAATCCGCTCCACGGCCGATGGCCTTGAGGCAACAGCAGCAATAACAGGCCAGTTTTTCCATTAATAATCTTGATATCAATAATTCACTTATACTTATAATGGTACTTATACTTGCGCCGTACATTGACATACGTATAACTACACCCTAAAAGGTTCATGAACATTTTATTCCCTGAAGTACCGGTTTAAATTAAACTTAATTCACCCTTTTCACTTTTGCGGATTTTAAATCCTTTTCAATACTTAACTTTTCTCTTTTAATAATTATAACAGTACCTATCGGTAAACTTTTTCAAATACTGTCATTATACTTAACCAATTGAACTATATTTAAGTTCAGTGAGTGGGTTGGTGTGAGGACCACCCATATTTCAACTTTCTTCGACAACTTGTTTATTTATGTAAATAAATGCTAGTTATAGTGTTTTGGGACACACAGTGTTTTCTTCCACTCCGGACATCACAGTGAATCCTTTTACACAAGGTTTCTTTGTTTTCACCTATAAAAAAATAAAGTGACGCCCTCTTATTAAACTTAAACATAATCAAAAAGAAACCCTACTCTACCACCCATCGCCAACGACTACAACAGCTGCTGCAGCCAAATTTGTTGAAGCCAACTGGGAAGATCAAAAGGTAGGCTACAAAACTACCCCAAATAATGTAACCAACCCACTTAATGATGTCGCTAAGACATAAAAGTTTTTGCCAACCCAAACTAGCCCCTACTGAAAATACATAGGTATACATGATATGATACGGCATCCGTACAATGTTGAGAATATACACTTGCAATTCGCAACTTTCGAATTCTCCCGAGCGTCTAATACATGGGGGACCCAAAAGAAACGGGAATTTTGTTATTTGTTTTTATTTATTAATATTTTCCAGCAAATGTGAGTCGCCTTCAAAGTAATCCCCATCGACTGTAATACACTTGTCCAATCATTTTTTCCATTGTTCAAAACATTTTTGGAACTTATTTATTGGAATGGTCTTTAACCCTTCCAGCGATTTTTGCTACAATCCCAAAACGTTTTCCTTTCATGCAATTTTTGAGTCGTACCCATAACACCATGATTCGTCACCAGTTATGACCTTCTGGGTCCACTTCCAACTATGTTTGCAGTTCAAAACAAGCCTGATGTCGACACTCTCTTTGATCGTCAGTGAGAAGGCAAGGAACAAATTTGGCTGCAACCCTTCTCATGTGTAAATCTTCGGATAAAATCCTCTGAACTGAACTCCATGACACTCCAGACATCTCTCTCAGTTCGTTAATGGTTCGGCGACGGTCTTCACGCACAAGGGTGTTGAATAAAGCAACGTTGTCGTCCGTCCTTGAGGTTGAGGGGCGTCCAGAACGAGGTTGATCTTGAATCGACATTTCTTCATTCTTGAAACGCCAAAAACAGCCGAAGACACGTTTTTTACTTAAGGCAGCGTCCCCATAAACTGTTTAAGCATCAGAAAAGGTGCCGCGGCAGTTATCCCCAACAGATAACAAAACTTCACATTCGTGTGTTGCTCTCGGCAGTCAGCAATCGCGCGTTTTCGCCAAAACGAAGAAAGTTGTTTCACTAAAAAAAACTCACGGACGAACCGATGCACTCACAACGACCAAACTTCGCACACTGACACGTTGAGTTCCCCACTTCAAAATCCACCATCAAACATCAGATCCCCTACTCTACCTTTCCACCATAGCCCCCTTCCCGTTTCTTTTTGATCCCCCCTCGTATGTCGGCAAATTCCAAAAATGCGCGCGGGGCATGTGTTGGGAACTTCGGCACTCCTCGAGTAGATTTCGCGGCAAAATGATCATTCTAATATTGTTATATGTTCGGTGATATTTGCCAGTCCTTTTGGGGACATACCCTGAAAACAGAAACATAGCGCAAGAAAACTTCGAAGCGTGTGCAGATTTTTTGCTATCGGAGACTCCTTTCAGCTTAGCTTCATACTATAGCATACCAGTCCTTGAAAGTCAAAATATTCTAGATCAAGCTTTCAGAACAGTCCCCGTACATTTTTCAAATCTTTGTGTGTAATATTCGTATCGCACCGATGTAGCCTAGGAATCTATATATCAATAATACACCCTACCAAAGTCTATACGCGGCTTCGTGTCGGTGTCCTAGCTATACCGAAAAAGGAGCACACTCATTTTAACTAGGTGTGGGGGTTGCAAGTTAAAAGACTCAAAGTAGCGATGAGAGGTGAGACCAACGTTTGAATTTTTACGTTAAAAACAGAATGTGAGGTGATAGACATATACACTTCAATCCTCTTATCAAGCCTTGAAGTTGAAGATAGACTCAACGATATCGAACTTTTTTCAAAGCTCAAAAACTTGGAAATTCAGGAAGTACCAAGAAAAGATGGCGTCTGTTTTAGCCACCAAAGTTTGTAATAAACCAAACTTAATACATAGTGCACTCATATTTTAATACACAAGCATTACCAAAGATATTATCCTTGGATTTGAGTCCCGCAAAACCAAGGACCAAAATGTAGATGCAGTAAAAACAGAAAGGCCGTGACCGCAACAGTGGTGGAGTCTTACACTTTTATCAATGTATAACTCTTTCCGAACCAGAAACAAGTTGCTGGTAAGTGGGACGTTTGTTTTTTTTAACGGAGTAGACACAGAGATGCTAAGGTGAATAAAAAAATCCACTATGTCAAAAAACTCATTTTTCTAACAATCACCACCAAAATTGGAAAAAAATCGAATTATCAATAACTGGGACATCAGGGTGTATTCATGAATAGCGGGATACACTGTATCAAGTACGGTGTAGCATGAGCAAATTATGCAATGTCAGACCCAAGACTGCTGAATCGCGTACCTACAGTGTGTCACCGGATCGACGCATGCGGTGAAAAATATAAAAAAAAATTGAATTGAAATTTCATCTTCTGGAGTTCAGCCCTGCTTGAATGGAAACTAATTTGTGTCATAGTTTGGGTTTTTGAAAATCAAGTATGTCCTGAAAATTATTAACCTGAAAGCTATTTCTCTCACCAGTAAAGAGCTAAGAGATACGACAAAATGTTATTGAAGAAACTTGTTTAGAATGAAAAACTGAGTGAGAATGCAAAATTTGAAAACTCTCCTATTTTGATATTTCGCATTTTTCCATTCCAAGTTTTCAGAATAGCATGAAATTGCATGGTTCTCGAATACTTTTATATTTTGCAAAGTTGCGTGATTCCTCATTAAAAAAAATTGCTGATTAACTTTTCCAATTTCTTCAAAATATCAAAATAGGCGAAGGGTTTTGAAATTCTGCATTCTCACTCAGTTTTTTATTCTGAACAACTTTCCATGTGAGTGGTGCCAGCTGCCTTACTGATGAGTACAATTTCGGGACGAAACCGGTATAAGGAGGGCACTACTCACATGGATGCAACTCTAGACATTTATTACGGTTCTGTACCAACCTTTCCGTTTAACATCGGATAACCGTAAAACAATGTCTCTTTATTCCATGATCGAGAGGTACAGCTCGAACATACCTCACATCTATTCGCGTTCACAGACTTGTGAGCCAATAGATGGCAGTGGTTGTCTAAAAACAACCACTGCACATTTACCCAGATTAGGGTAGTGGCTAGAGTTGCATCGGTGTTCGGTGTGAGTGGTGCCAGCTGCCTTACTGATGAGTCCAATTTCGGGACGAAACCGGTATAAGGAGGGCACTACTCACATGGATGCAACTCTAGACATTTATTACGGTTCTGTACCAACCTTTCCGTTTAACATGGAAGGGGGAGTCCAATGTAGCTTTCAATACTTGACTTCCAATATCTTCTGGACCGTTCAACGATTTGAAAATGTTTGGCCTTGTTTTAAAGGCGATTTCATGATCTCTCAAAAGACATTTTTCGTTAGAGCTTTTGGTACAAAACAAATACACAAGAAGGCGTTATTTGCAAACATCTATAATCTTTTGAAATAACGCCCTCGAGTGTATTTGTTTTGAACTAAAAAGTTTAACAGAAAATTCCATTCAGAAGACCATCCAATGCTCTTTCTGATAAGGCCAAAAATATTCAAATCGGTTGAACGGTTCAGGAGATATTGAAAGATGCATTTGCCTCCTCCTCCCTTATTATCACAGATATGAAAAAATGTCATGAAACAAAATGATCTGCTATGGCCCAAGCTATAAAATGACGTCTTCAAAGTTATAGCTCAACATGTTTCTTTACGAGACAGCGTGAATAATATGTTATTATTACTACTACTATCATTATTATGGAGATATCGCGATGCGGTTGTCACTAAAATTAAGCTGATTTTATGTTCGTCAAAAGCCCCTCAAGAAAATGTTACCGTTTAATTTAACGTTCTTCCAAAAATCTCAATAATTTTTAATGAGATTCAAATCCGTTGATTGGATCAAGAGATATTGGGATTCAAATGCTGAAAGATACATTGCCCTCCCCCTTCCTTATTATGAAAAAATGTCATAAAGCAAAATGATCCGGATTCACCTAAGCTATGGCGTTTTCAAAATTATAGCCCCCTCGCTGTCGAATTACGACCAGTCATTTATCTTGCCCACTTTACATATAGAGATTTTTTTCTCAAACATATGATTCTTACCATTATCAAGATACAGCCGCTCCGTATTCGGACACCCTGTATATGAGCGATCAATCAAACATTTCTAAGTCACAGTGCTCGTAACATGTGTTGATTTTTCGTTTTATTAAAATGTTGCTAGAATGATGTATTGAATAGTTCTTTGTGGATGTTTCTATATATCTGCTATATCAGAATATATCCTACAAAATATACAGGGTGTTAGTAAATAAGTGTAACAAACTTTGGGAGGCAATTCCGCATGAAAAAATGATGACAATGGACAATTTGCACATTTTTTTGAATTATAAAAAATATAAGGATTAGTAAGTACTGATGCCATTGATGTTTAAAAAATCATCCTACGACCTCTAATAATGTGGTAATCACCGATTAAAGAGCGCCAATCAACATCCAATACGTCACAGAATACACTATCTATATCCGTCTGACGTATTGACTGAGATGACTCTGTCTCTCTCGGGAGGGTAATATGGCCCCACCCCTATTGCGATCATGCAGTGAAATTCTCGCGTCTTCTTTTTTATTTATTTAGTATATTTTTGACTATTTTGGAAAAAAAAATTCGCTGGTGACTTTCAAATAATGTCTAGAATACGTATATAAAATTTCAAGTCAATTGAAAATGTATGCAAATTGTCCATTTGCCATATAAATATGTCCGCAAATGCTTCATTGTTTCTTAAAAAAAAATTAGATCATTACCCGTATGCGCACCACTGATGAACATAAAATTCTTAATTGCATGTCAAAAAATGCTCAATAACTACCTCTTAAAACCCACCAAATTTCATTTGCATATCTCCACCGGTTTCAGATCAATCAATAAATCTTCAGTTTTTGAGAAAAACTTCAACACCTTGTATCTCAACAAAACGAAGCAATGGCGACATAACCACCCTATATAAACATATTATGTTTATAAACATATTATGTTTATATAGGGTGTCCCTGAAATGACTGTACAACGCTTAACCACAAATTCCTTAACCAAAAATAAGACGATCTAGGCAAACTTACCTATATCCAAAATTGCTTCGTTAAGTCTACAGAGAGCGTCAAAGATTCACAAAAAAATTTGGTTTTTTCTACATTTGATGAGTGACTCAAAACGCATTATGTCACACAAAACTAAATTCCCAATAATGACCACAACACTTTACGACTAAAAACAAAATGGTTTGGCAAAATGTGTGTGTAGAATCGAGGTTTATACATGCATGGACATGGAAAATAGTCTCATCCAAATCAAAAGTACCTCGAGTTTCTATAAAAAGACTGAAAAGTCCTGGACTAAATGCGTTTCGCTGCAACATGTTGGAGAAAATTGTTTATTATGCGTTTTTTGTTTTGAAATCTTGGATATTTTAAAAAATAATGGAATGTATCTACATTTATACTTACGAATGAGTTCAAATAAAACTCACTAGGGGTTCCAAGTGAAAAAAAAATAGTAATTAGGTAAGTAGATATTGATAAAAGTCTGTGAAAATGAAAAAATCTTTGAAGTATTGATTACTTGATGTTCCAACACTAAAAAAAAACCTGTTTTCGGAACTATATCAGCGCTGCCAAGCGTTTTGATGTGACTAGTCGATTTTGTATTTGAATAACTATGGGATCAAAGTTGATTTGCTGCATTCCGTGGATGGATATATTGTGTCTTCATGATAGCAAAACCACATCAAACTATTTTTTTTTTTTCGATTTTGGACAAAACGCATTTTGATAAGTCACTCATCATTTTTCAAAAACGTGCAAATCAATTTTGATAATTTTTGGTACCTCGTCTTGGACCATGAAATTACGTTTTATGTTTCTATAGCGACTGGTTGTAATTAACCGGAAGTGTTATAAAAGTGACGTCATATGCAGTTATTTCTTTTGATTTTTTTTGACATTGACTTTTTGATAATTCAAATGATTTTATCTAAAAGTTTAATGTATTGGGGAGTTTTTCTCTCTCCTGAAAAATTTTGATAAGAACAGTGGTTGTCAGAAAAAAAATCTTTTCAATTAGGTCCACAGATATTAAATTATTGATTTTTTTTTCTAGCATAACTACTTATCCCAGCAGATTTTTTCAAGAGTGGAAAACACTTTTTCACACACTGGAGTTATTAGATGAAAACTAAATTATCAGAGAGTCAATTTCATAAAAAATCCTAAACGTCATATGCAGCTATATCTTTTGATTATCTACAGAGGGCGTGTAGACCTAACGAAGAAATTCTGGATATAGGTAGATCACCTCATTTTTGGTCAAGGAATTTGTAGTTAAGCGCTGTACAGTTATTTCAGCGACACCCTGTCATTATTTTTTCATGCAGAATTACCTCCTGAAGTTTTTTCGAACTCATTTACTAACACCCTGTATATTTTATGACAATCTATAACTGAACAGAACGCATTAGACTTACCGTCCCAGATTCTTTCTATTCAATGCAGCGTTCACACTCTCGCCGAGAAAATCCAAGTACGAAACTATGAAGGAGGAACTCCTCTAGCCAGCTTTTGCTTTGGTGTCGGTATTTGTAAATTCATAAATACCTCCTTCCCCTCCGGACTCTTGAATTGAACAGAAAGCATTCAAATTAAAATTTTCCATACAATGTGTCAGTGAGTTGATACTTTTGATTCATGAGATTTTGAACCCTTCTCTATTGCAGCTCAAATAAACATTTACAGATATCATACATGTATACCCAGATGTTCCTGAGACATGCCCCGTGAACTATAAAAGCTTCCTCTACGCACGCACAAGAGGTGATCTTCCGTAACTTCCGGAACATCTACACCAATTTAGTTCAAGAGAAAGTGACAATAATATCAACAGCAAGCAATAGTTATTTTTTGTATAATGATCAATAATTATTTTAAATATACAGAGATTTAACTTTTGACGTCGTATAAGAGATATTCAACGAGATCACGCTTAGTTTTCTTCTTCATTGTATCAACGTGCTGTATGGATTCTTCAGAACTCCTATCCTTGTCTTTAAAAAGTTCGCTTAGTCTGCTTGTATCCGGATCAAACTTTTTGCAAATCAGATCCCCCAAGGGAATATCATAGTAGATAATTATCTGAAAATAAAAGTAGTATTAATCTAGAAATGATCATCATCGATTAAACAACATTGGCTTTGAGTTATTTGGCTTGCCCCAGTTGTAGTTTTGTAACCGAGTGATCCTACGAGCAACCTGGAGAGTTGTTACTTCTTACCCTCCCAAGAAAATTAGGTTCTAAAATGTCCTTTGCTTTTTGGGACAGAAGTGGACTATGTCGGGAGAATGTCATATTTTGACTCTACATTGGAATCTTGAAAGAAGACAGAGGCTCTTCTAACAGAACAGATTTCTGGTAATATCCATCCCTTGATAAGATACCTACGGTCTTCGGCAATTCTATCAATACAATTGAGAAGGTGAGCCAGTCAAATTGAAGGGATAAAAACGCATTATTCTTATTCTGAATATTTTTTTTACAGAAACCACGTAAAACGGATTATAGAGTTAGATAGAGATGGGATAGTTTGAAACTGGCACATGACCATCCTCAAGTGATTTATTTCATGAACCCAAAAATTTAGACGGGCTGCATTTTTTGAAAATTTAGATCCTAATTTGGACATGTCGACTTTTGCATGTTGAGGATTGTGACAGGTCTGTTTTGTTTCAACATTCTGTTTAATTTGAGCAAAAATCAAGAGATGCCGATCTGTCAATAAGTTTTCATTGGATAGAAACAATACAACGAAAAACCTGGCACTGCTGCAACCAAATATTTTATAGGAAACTCTCAAACAAATTTTGTGAATCAAAAAAAAAAAAAAATGTATAAATCACGCGATGACCACAGTTTGCTAAGAGGTATAATGAACGACTGGAATGAAAACACGAAAATGATATGTCATACATCAAATCCTGATTTTCGAAGCCGAATATCTCATGGCAGTTGTCAAGTTTTGCATATTATAATGGGGTCGTTGCCTTTATTTTTTTTATTGCATATTCTGAAAATATAATCAAAAATATTAGACCCGTATTTTCACTTTTTTTAATCGATTTTCAAGGGCATAAACTAGTGTCGAAGTTCATTCGTAGATTTATAAGTTGAGAGAACGCAACGGTGCCGAGTTGCTTTTATTCTGGTGATTTTTCAATTTCGAATTCACGTTCGTGGTTTGGTTCAACTTTGCTCTTCACGGTCTGGTCTGCTTTTTTTTTCAAGCGTCTTGAGCTGGATGATATGCGTATTTTTTAAAAATGAATGTGAATCAAAACCAGAACTGACAGTTAAGAGAAATGATTGTTTTTCATTAATTTCTCACCAAAGAAATGGAAAACTTTGTAAAATTGCGGTACTGCTCAGGCATGTGTTATTCCTGCGAGAAGAATTTTACTTTATTTACTGGTTCTATAGCTGTGAAAATATGTGGGATAGATGTCGCTTTCGACCAAATTTGAACTAATTCAAAGAACATTTTTAATTATGCATGTACCGGACAACAACCAATGTACAGGGGATACATTTTATAACTCTTTTAAGGCTGCGGTCTCGCCGTCTGAATTTGTCCCGTTGAAATACGCCCGACAGCTACTGCCATGTAAAACGAACGAGTGACTTGCGAATCAATCTATTTTTAGAATACTTCCAAGACTTGTTTGTCGAGAAATATGAAATCTTTCGTTTTCCCGCTTGGCAATATCGACTTGTGAATCATGAGATACATGGACCGGACTGATGTTCTGAACTATGTACGTAGCAATGGCTTATTTGCGTATATTTTATATCGGGTTTTTTTATCGTATGATTTATTTGAACAAAATAGTGAAGAATATAAGCTCCTGAAATATTTATTATTTCCAGTATTTCATTATTTCAGTTCAATAATACGATACATTTTGTTCCCCAAAAACAAATAAAAGTCAAATATTTTCTCTACCATGTGCTCAGGTTTTTCCAAATAAATTTTACAATGAGGAATATGGACTCTACTATGCAGAGGGGGAAAAAGTTTTTTTTACATCGAAACATTCCATATGGGCAGAAACATATAGATGGAAACACATTCTTGAGTAAGTTATTTATTGTTTTTTTCAAGCAAACAGGAGCAGCACAAAAGAGGTATTTCTCCAATATTTGAAAATTAAAGTGGTCATAGATACATAATTCAAATAAGAATTCGGAACTGAAAAACATTGAAAAATTGTACCTGCATGACATCGATTCTCGGATAATATGCTCTGACCTAATTGAAAACACTTTTTGTAGACATTGTCTGATTGCACGTATTTGCCCATATTAGGTACAAAAGCAATAAGCATACAAAATCCTTCTTCTATTAAAATAATTAAAATAATGAACAATATGAAAAATACGGAACAAAGAGAATTATTGGAAATTTCGTCAACATCGAAGTAGGTTCTGAGAAATAAATCGTGGAACCACTTCACTTGAAAATGAAAATTCTCTTTCTATTTTACAGATGTCCCCCAAAGCAAAACTTCTTTTTCTAAAATACAAGTATGGTGATTGTTACTTTATATATACATATATATATATACTTTACATATAAATAAGTTTATATTTTTGCTCAAAAAAATGTTTTTTTGATTTAAAAAAAAAACGCATTCTCAACTCTTTTGCCACTGATGAGTATTTTGCGCAAAAAGAAACTCACGCTTTCAGAGGCTGGAGACAACCTGTGATTATCATGGAAATATTGTTTTCCATGTTCGCAAGATTTTCATCAGACCTACAGTATGGGCTAATGAAAAACAAAACATACAAACATGCATTTCAATAAGAAAAGAAAATCATTTATGACTTCGTAAAACCGAACTCAAGCTAATTAGACAATCGGCACCAGAGAACTGTCAAAAACACGTCGGTTCCGTGACCTTGAAGCGGCGTATCTGGCAATAATCCTAATATAAAATCAGCTTTGCTTATAGTACGCTGCATATGTACTTACCGATCTGCATCCCTTGGAAAAGAGAAAATGTTTTTGAACCGTTTCGAAAGGCACACCTGATATGTGACATGGTATTATATCAATAATCTTTACGTCACACAAAAACACCAACAATTGAGCAAAAGGCACAGTGAACAATTCTATGATATCGTATCAAAATCGGATCATGGACTATCAAACTAATGATATTGCCAACCTTAGCCTCCAATTTTGGTATATATCTCAGACATTCAGGTAAAAAAACAGAATGTTGGCCTAGCCGCTGCATATTATGGAGCTAAGCTGGCAATAAACAGCAGAGTTGTAATAATGGATTTTCTCCTCATTATAATAATATGAACTGCTCACTCATCTTCAAATTATATGACATACTAGTTCAACCAAATTTCCGTTAAAATATATACAAAAAAAAATATTACATGACTCTCCAATTATATGGATGTTTCCACACAGGCAATTTGAGAAATCATGACTCAACAATAAAATAATAATTTTTTTAAATTTTTCAATGAATCAAAAAAAAGTGTTCTAAATGATTGACTGAAATATCCACTTCAATTGTTGAGCAGTGTATTTATTTTTCACCCAAAATAGCCTCATTATACCTAGAGTTGTAAAGTTAAAACCTTATTGTAAAATTGTTACTTGTTACCTAGGTATAGGTATTCGAATTTAATTTTATCTAATGCGACAATTAAATAGGTCTATATTTCAAAAAAAAACTTTATACCATACAAACGGGGGCAGAGCACAACACTTCAATTATTATAAATTAGTTTTTATTTCCACTATTTGATAAAAAAGCATCTCGCAAATCAAAAAATATTTCCTAGTCCGGCTCATATCCCAATTTCTAGACGTAAGCAAAATGACAAAAATGCCTTCCTTTTGCTGCGTCATCTATTTCACTCTGCTCGAACTAACCAGCTCAAGTCGGACGACGAAATCTGTACAGTTTGGGTCTATAACACTGGTCTGACAATATCTCTGTCCTTTTTTAGCATGTGGTTTTGACGTGAACGAAATGTAAACGAATTGGACTAATTTGATTCATGGGATTATGCGTTAATTTCAAAAACTAAGCATTTGTTTTCCATAAACGAAGTGTTTTGTTGAAGTGCATGCCGGAATACATTGTCTGAAGTCTTTACTTGAGGGAAAATATCGAACTTGCCAAGGAATAGGTCTTTATGTCGTCCATATTGCAGCGTCCAAAATCGCGTGAGTTTAAACATGAAGATCATATTAGTAAAATTGAATATATCCAGCTCAAATTACTTCAGACAATGAGATGGTTCTTTGTTTACACAAAACAGACCTGATCGGCAATCAATTATGCTGTTTTCTCTAGATCAACTCCTTTTCATGAGGCTATGTCAGGTATAGGAAATTGGCATTGCGAGACCGCAGCCTTAAGCATGATACTATCAAAAATCAAGAAACGCATCAATTTTTTTGAACGATTAAATACGGAGAATATCGAAACTGATATCTTATTAAATCCAATTTGGCAATAGTGGCGGCATAATCAGGGTTGTTGCTGAAGGTCGTTTGTGTGGTTTGAGGGTTTCGGAATTGGCAGTTTCTTGTCTTCTGCGATCAATTACATAGCCTAGAAATGACAAAGCGAAGGTGTGTAGTCCCTATAAGCAAAAATGAAGCGTCTCCAGATGCCAATAGAATATTTTTGAGGGTACCTTCTAATAAGCAACGCCAAAAAACATAGGCTCTCGCTTTAAACGTACCTTCTGAAGATTATTTTCATGTGAGTTTCATAATAGTCTTACCAAATATCTAGACATATATTCAAAAGAGAATGAGCCAATAAATAAAATTGCCTACCTGCTTCAATTTGCAGGTATTTCTTTTTTATCAATATTTACGGCCTTTGATCAGTATGGCGCTCCTGGCCAATACTTCTTTGAATTTATTTCTACGTCTGATGAATAACTATTCTACGCATCTGCATTAATTTTGGTCCTTCGAGCAACCTTAAAACTGCAGCAACCCGCCTGCAGTCCAGCCAGTCCACAAGTCCACATAGGCTCATTATCCAAGTATCCATAAGGCCAGTCCAACAGATGCTCACTATCCAAACTACAAATCCAGTCCATCAGAGGCTCACTATCCAAACAACCAATCCAGTCCAACAGAGGCTCACTATCCAAACTACAAATCCAGTCCATCAGAGGCTCACTATCCAAACTACAAATCCAGTCCATCAAAGGCTCACTATCCAAACTACAAATCCAGTCCAACAGAGGCTCACTATCCAAACTACAAATCCAGTCCAACAGAGGCTCACTATCCAAACTACAAATCCAGTCCAACAGAGGCTCACTATCCAAACTACAAATCCAGTCCATCAGAGGCTCACTATCCAAACTACAAATCCAGTCCAACAGAGGCTCACTATCCAAACTACAAATCCAGTCCAACAGAGGCTCACTATCCAAACTACAAATCCAGTCCATCAGAGGCTCACTATCCAAACTACAAATCCAGTCCATCAGAGGCTCACCATCCAAACTACGAATCTAGTCCAACAGAGGCTCACTATCCAAACTACAAATGCAGTGCAACAGAGGCTCACTATCCAAACTACAAATCCAGTCCATCAGAGGCTCACTATCCAAACTTCAAATCCAGTCCATTAGAGGCTCACTATCCAAACTACAAATCCAGTCCAACAGAGGCTCACTATCCAAACTACAAATCCAGTCCAACAGAGGCTCACTATCCAAACTACATATCCAGTCCATCAGAGGTTCACTATCCAAACTACAAATCCAGTCCAACAGAGGCTCACTATCCAAACTACATATCCAGTCCATCAAAGGCTCACGAACCAAGAAACTACAGATCCAGTCCATCAGAGGCTCACTATTCAACCAACCAAGAGTGAATCCAACATAAGGCAATAACCAATCAGTCACAATGGAAAACAAGAACGAACTTGATCGCCTAGCATTAGCACAAAAAAAGGTGGGAATGCAGATCGTCCAGATGCTGAGCAACAGCAAAAAAGACTCAAACACCAGAAAAACAGAATCCTACATCCAAAAACATTTAACCCATCTGGAACAGTTATGGCAGGAAGTCCTCAAGAACGAAGACTTATTCAGGAAACTAAAGGACTTCAACGAGCATCCCTACATCACCAAGGCATATTTCCAACCAGTATGTGCCAAATACAATGAATGCAACATCTACTTGTCAAATTGCCAAATGGCCATACCGAAAACCGACCAATCTGGACCTCTCCCCTCCAGCAGCCAGAAAAAGCGAATAAAAATACAAGAGTTCAAAATAGAACATGGGGGCCCATGATAACTCGTATGATAATCAGAAAATGGGATTCTGAGACGAACCGGCTGTACGAACAAAGCCTAGACAAACCACACGATATTCCGGATTCAACCAAATTCATGAAATTTTTGGAAAGAAGATTCCAGTCATTAGAAACCATTCCAGGAGCCGAACGACAATCAAGTCCAGAGAGAAAACACGGTCCGTCAAGATGTTTGTTTTGTCAGGTTCAACATACAATATACTACTGTCAAACACAGAGCTACGATGAATAGTATCTTGACCCATAACATCGGGATCGCCAGCCATACAAGTTGTTAGTATGATCTCGCACGTTGAAGAAAACAAACAATTGACTAAATTCTTGGAATTTGAAGAAATGCCAGAATCCCTTCAACTGACAAAAAAAGAACAAGAATGTGAAGAATTCTACAAAAAACCACAAGCCGAGATTCGGATGGTAGATTTGTAGGGAAAATACCATCCAAAAAACCAACGGCGTATTGGGTAATTGTTGAAAGAAAGTTACATCAAAATTCCAGTTTACGAGAAGAATATTCAGGGTTTATGAGAGAGTACCTGGAGTTAGGCCACATGAGGAAAGTCAATCGACAGGAAGTAAATCAAGGACAATATTACATTCCCCACCAGGCCGTCATCCGAGAATCAAGCACAACAACAAGACTGAGAGTAGTTTTTGATGCATCGTGCAAAAGCTCTACCAGCATCAGTCACAATGACATCATGCACGTTGGCCCAAGACTCCAGCAAAACATAGCTAACATACTTCTGCGATGGAGAAAGCAAGAAATTGTATTCTGTGCGGACATTGAGAAAATGTACCGTCAAATTCGAATTAATCCAGATGATCAACAATTCCAGAGAATTCTATGGAGAGAATAACCCCGTCAACCAATGTTCGAATATGAGCTCACCACCGTCACTTACGGCACAGCCTCAGCTCCGTACTAGCCATAAAGCCACTTCAGAAGCTCGCAATTGAAGAAGCCAACAAATTTCCAGCTACCAGCCAGGTAGCATTAACAGACTCCAACGTCGATGACATTTTATCCGGAGCACATAACACAGAAACAGCCGTAGAGCTACAAAGGCAGTTGCTAGAGATGCTCAGCTCCGCTAGCTTCAACCTCCAAAAATGGTCCAGCAACTCACCAGCCTTACTTCAGTCCATTCCAGAGCAATTCCGAGATCAAAAAGTACAGGAATTACCACAAGACGACTTCAAAAAGTCCTTGGGCGTGCATCCCTTCCTCGATTGGAACTATGTGCAGCGGTTTTACTGTCTAAACTGATACAAAGAACAAAGAAGACTCTTCAGTTAGAAGACACAAAAACATTTGCCTGGACCGACTCTATGATCACTCTTGCCTGGATACAGGGTAACCCAACGAGATGGCAGACCTTCGTAGGAAACAGAGTCTGTGAAATACACAGGAACACACCCTATACAGCCTGGAACTACGTCAAATCACAGGATAATCCAGCCGACATCATTTCACGGGGAGTAGATCCAGACAAATTACAATCAGCAGAACTATGGCGGAAAGGTCCTAATTGGTTGAACTCCCTAGGCGAACTTCCAACAACACACGACATTCCAGACGTCCAAGCAGAAGTCAGAGCAACATGCCTCAACGCTGAAGTCACAACTAGAAGAGACATATGTGAACAATTCTCAGATCTCACAAGAATGCTCAGAGTACTATCCTACTGCCGTCGATTCGTCAAAAAAGAGAAAAAACCAGCATTGTCCGTTCAAGAGATACATACAACATTCGAAACAATCATCAAGACGGTGCAACAGCAAGAATTTCCGGAAGAATATAAGTCGTTACAACAAAACATCGACAAACGAAGCAAGCTGCTTACTCTGTGTCCATTTATCGACAGCAAAGGCGTAATCCGAGTCGGGGGAAGGTTAATGCATCAAATTGAAGCATGCCTTAACTCAAGACCACTCTGCCCGCAAACAGAAGATTCAGAGGATTTCAGCGCTTCAACTTCAGGACACTTTTTCATAGGAAGAGAATTACTAGTGACACCTGACCTAAAATCTACCGAGAACTTTACTCTAACCCAACGATGGAGACTATTGCAAAGTTTGAAGAAGCACATTTGGAGTGCATAGTGTAAAGAATACCTAACAAGGCTACAGCAGAGATATAATTGAGCGACTCAAACCGACAATTTGATGATAGGAACTATGGTGCTGATCAAAGAAGCAAACATAAATCCAAACCAATGGCCCTTGGCAAGAATAGTGGACACTCATCAGGGACAAGACAGATCAGTACGAGTAGTGCCAGTTGAGAAAGCGGGAGGATCGATTCAAAAAAGACCCATCCACAAACTAATTGCTCTACCGACAGACGAAGCCAATAACTCCACATCCATAAATAACCAGCCAGAAGATAGAAAGACAGACCGAACGCAAACCAGGGCCTCCACATCGAAGTCTCCATTACTGGCCGTTTTGGCAATCATATTCATGATCATCTGTGCTGCGGCAGGAGACACCGGATTCAAAATAAGCTACCCTCAACATGGAGTCTACGTGAAACACCTTGGATCAGCAAGAGTGGACCAAGGAGTCTTCAGAATTGAGACATCACATAGTAGGAACAAAACCAAAACAGACATATCAGAAGTATCGACTGTCGTTGGCCAATTCAGTGACCTGTGCGAACAGTCCAAAAGACTGTCAGAAGTCGTGAAGTGCGCGTCTCTTGTTCAGCATTTGGAAGAACTGGAAAATCCCTCCAAATGGATCCTAGAAACCTTGGATGACGTTCATCATCGAAGTAAAAGAGGACTATTTGGAAAATTTTTAACCGCAGTGTTTGGTGTGAATGACGACGTATATCAAGACATAGACACACTCAATACAAATCAGGAAGAGCTCATTAGAACATCCAACCACCAGACAAAATTTATGGTTTCAACCCTCACGACGCTCAACGCAGAATCCAGGATCACTAGCAAATTACAACACTTCCAGAAACGACTCAACCGAGGAATTGATGCCATAAATAACATGCAAAACTGGTATAAAATTATAGACACGAATACACTCGACATTCATATATTAGGTGCATATCAAGTAGCCACCAACTTCATCAGCGACACCAACGACTACTACGAAAAACTGCACAACGTATATTTCAACAGAGGCACAATTTATGAACTAATGTCTCCAGCAGTGATTAACACCATCATCCAGGAGTCCAATCGGAAAATCCCCAGCAACCTAAAGATCATCTCCACCGCTTTATCCACGAGGCTAGCAATCAACAACACACATTTTAACGTACAAGGACATTTTCCAATTGTTGATGGGACAGAGTTCACTCTGGTAGAATCAACGCCCATTCTATTGAACATAGGAAACGGAGCTTATTGGACCTTGGACCTCTCCGATGAGTACACCGCTGTCGATTACAACACTCAACTATACTTTCAGCTGCAGGAAAGCGAACTCCAACGGTGTATCCACATACATCCGCACAAATTCATCTGCTCTTCTGTCTCCATACGAAGCATTGAATCCAACCCGTCTTGCGTCATCGATGAGATATACGAACGACCACAGCCCAGACATTGCAACATACAACAACACAGAACAAACGACATCCTTTGGAAACAACTGTGCACTTCGAACACATGGATGTTTATCGCAAACTCTTCGACAACAGTGGCTGTGATATGCAACGGAGCGCGGGAAGATGTTGTCTTGAATAAAACAGGGATAATCCAAATCCAAAGCAGTACCCATAATCTTCAATGGCAGTATCAGCAATCATGAAACCTCACACCTAGCCACCAAGCCCGTACTCAGGCAGACAGACAGCTTTGGAGAGTTGATACAAAATGAAAAGGACTTCTAAGATATTCTTCATGATACAGTATGGCGCAGCATTTATCATCACACAGCGGCCATAAGCAGTATTACAACAATAGCCATCCTCATAATAGTGATCCTAGGATAGCGTACCGTGAAACTGATCATCAGGAAGAGAAAGAAGAGGAGAAACCAGAAAGCGGACAAACAACAAGGTCAAAACGAAGACATAGAATTGATGTCTCTACGTTCATCCATTGTTGGGAGGCGGCAGAATGTTTAATTTTAACCAATTGATCATCCAGTCATTTCTTTTCCAGTCTTTTTCACAACCATACTTTTTATACGATTTATCTACTCTCTACAGGGTCCTTCATTAGTGCGTCGGGCAATCCTAGCGTGGTTATTTACAAAAGTAGAAAAAAAAGTTTTATACAAAAGTTGTAGAATGTGACTTTATGCATATTTTAAAAATATTTTCAAACATACAGGGTGCGTCACAAAAGTATAGCACGAAAAAGTATGATTTTTTTAAATGGAACCCCCTCAACTCTGGAGGCTGGAGACAACCTGTGATTATCATGGAAATATTGTTTTCCATGTTCGCAAGATTTTCATCAGACCTACAGTATGGGCTAATGAAAAACAAAACATACAAACATGCATTTCAATAAGAAAAGAAAATCATTTATGACTTCGTAAAACCGAACTCAAGCTAATTAGACAATCGGCACCAGAGAACTGTCAAAAACACGTCGGTTCCGTGACCTTGAAGCGGCGTATCTGGCAATAATCCTAATATAAAATCAGCTTTGCTTATAGTACGCTGCATATGTACTTACCGATCTGCATCCCTTGGAAAAGAGAAAATGTTTTTGAACCGTTTCGAAAGGCACACCTGATATGTGACATGGTATTATATCAATAATCTTTACGTCACACAAAAACACCAACAATTGAGCAAAAGGCACAGTGAACAATTCTATGATATCGTATCAAAATCGGATCATGGACTATCAAACTAATGATATTGCCAACCTTAGCCTCCAATTTTGGTATATATCTCAGACATTCAGGTAAAAAAACAGAATGTTGGCCTAGCCGCTGCATATTATGGAGCTAAGCTGGCAATAAACAGCAGAGTTGTAATAATGGATTTTCTCCTCATTATAATAATATGAACTGCTCACTCATCTTCAAATTATATGACATACTAGTTCAACCAAATTTCCGTTAAAATATATACAAAAAAAAATATTACATGACTCTCCAATTATATGGATGTTTCCACACAGGCAATTTGAGAAATCATGACTCAACAATAAAATAATAATTTTTTTAAATTTTTCAATGAATCAAAAAAAAGTGTTCTAAATGATTGACTGAAATATCCACTTCAATTGTTGAGCAGTGTATTTATTTTTCACCCAAAATAGCCTCATTATACCTAGAGTTGTAAAGTTAAAACCTTATTGTAAAATTGTTACTTGTTACCTAGGTATAGGTATTCGAATTTAATTTTATCTAATGCGACAATTAAATAGGTCTATATTTCAAAAAAAAACTTTATACCATACAAACGGGGGCAGAGCACAACACTTCAATTATTATAAATTAGTTTTTATTTCCACTATTTGATAAAAAAGCATCTCGCAAATCAAAAAATATTTCCTAGTCCGGCTCATATCCCAATTTCTAGACGTAAGCAAAATGACAAAAATGCCTTCCTTTTGCTGCGTCATCTATTTCACTCTGCTCGAACTAACCAGCTCAAGTCGGACGACGAAATCTGTACAGTTTGGGTCTATAACACTGGTCTGACAATATCTCTGTCCTTTTTTAGCATGTGGTTTTGACGTGAACGAAATGTAAACGAATTGGACTAATTTGATTCATGGGATTATGCGTTAATTTCAAAAACTAAGCATTTGTTTTCCATAAACGAAGTGTTTTGTTGAAGTGCATGCCGGAATACATTGTCTGAAGTCTTTACTTGAGGGAAAATATCGAACTTGCCAAGGAATAGGTCTTTATGTCGTCCATATTGCAGCGTCCAAAATCGCGTGAGTTTAAACATGAAGATCATATTAGTAAAATTGAATATATCCAGCTCAAATTACTTCAGACAATGAGATGGTTCTTTGTTTACACAAAACAGACCTGATCGGCAATCAATTATGCTGTTTTCTCTAGATCAACTCCTTTTCATGAGGCTATGTCAGGTATAGGAAATTGGCATTGCGAGACCGCAGCCTTAAGCATGATACTATCAAAAATCAAGAAACGCATCAATTTTTTTGAACGATTAAATACGGAGAATATCGAAACTGATATCTTATTAAATCCAATTTGGCAATAGTGGCGGCATAATCAGGGTTGTTGCTGAAGGTCGTTTGTGTGGTTTGAGGGTTTCGGAATTGGCAGTTTCTTGTCTTCTGCGATCAATTACATAGCCTAGAAATGACAAAGCGAAGGTGTGTAGTCCCTATAAGCAAAAATGAAGCGTCTCCAGATGCCAATAGAATATTTTTGAGGGTACCTTCTAATAAGCAACGCCAAAAAACATAGGTTCTCGCTTTAAACGTACCTTCTGAAGATTATTTTCATGTGAGTTTCATAATAGTCTTACCAAATATCTAGACATATATTCAAAAGAGAATGAGCCAATAAATAAAATTGCCTACCTGCTTCAATTTGCAGGTATTTCTTTTTTATCAATATTTACGGCCTTTGATCAGTATGGCGCTCCTGGCCAATACTTCTTTGAATTTATTTCTACGTCTGATGAATAACTATTCTACGCATCTGCATTAATTTTGGTCCTTCGAGCAACCTTAAAACTGCAGCAACCCGCCTGCAGTCCAGCCAGTCCACAAGTCCACATAGGCTCATTATCCAAGTATCCATAAGGCCAGTCCAACAGATGCTCACTATCCAAACTACAAATCCAGTCCATCAGAGGCTCACTATCCAAACAACCAATCCAGTCCAACAGAGGCTCACTATCCAAACTACAAATCCAGTCCATCAGAGGCTCACTATCCAAACTACAAATCCAGTCCATCAAAGGCTCACTATCCAAACTACAAATCCAGTCCAACAGAGGCTCACTATCCAAACTACAAATCCAGTCCAACAGAGGCTCACTATCCAAACTACAAATCCAGTCCAACAGAGGCTCACTATCCAAACTACAAATCCAGTCCATCAGAGGCTCACTATCCAAACTACAAATCCAGTCCAACAGAGGCTCACTATCCAAACTACAAATCCAGTCCAACAGAGGCTCACTATCCAAACTACAAATCCAGTCCATCAGAGGCTCACTATCCAAACTACAAATCCAGTCCATCAGAGGCTCACCATCCAAACTACGAATCTAGTCCAACAGAGGCTCACTATCCAAACTACAAATGCAGTGCAACAGAGGCTCACTATCCAAACTACAAATCCAGTCCATCAGAGGCTCACTATCCAAACTTCAAATCCAGTCCATTAGAGGCTCACTATCCAAACTACAAATCCAGTCCAACAGAGGCTCACTATCCAAACTACAAATCCAGTCCAACAGAGGCTCACTATCCAAACTACATATCCAGTCCATCAGAGGTTCACTATCCAAACTACAAATCCAGTCCAACAGAGGCTCACTATCCAAACTACATATCCAGTCCATCAAAGGCTCACGAACCAAGAAACTACAGATCCAGTCCATCAGAGGCTCACTATTCAACCAACCAAGAGTGAATCCAACATAAGGCAATAACCAATCAGTCACAATGGAAAACAAGAACGAACTTGATCGCCTAGCATTAGCACAAAAAAAGGTGGGAATGCAGATCGTCCAGATGCTGAGCAACAGCAAAAAAGACTCAAACACCAGAAAAACAGAATCCTACATCCAAAAACATTTAACCCATCTGGAACAGTTATGGCAGGAAGTCCTCAAGAACGAAGACTTATTCAGGAAACTAAAGGACTTCAACGAGCATCCCTACATCACCAAGGCATATTTCCAACCAGTATGTGCCAAATACAATGAATGCAACATCTACTTGTCAAATTGCCAAATGGCCATACCGAAAACCGACCAATCTGGACCTCTCCCCTCCAGCAGCCAGAAAAAGCGAATAAAAATACAAGAGTTCAAAATAGAACATGGGGGCCCATGATAACTCGTATGATAATCAGAAAATGGGATTCTGAGACGAACCGGCTGTACGAACAAAGCCTAGACAAACCACACGATATTCCGGATTCAACCAAATTCATGAAATTTTTGGAAAGAAGATTCCAGTCATTAGAAACCATTCCAGGAGCCGAACGACAATCAAGTCCAGAGAGAAAACACGGTCCGTCAAGATGTTTGTTTTGTCAGGTTCAACATACAATATACTACTGTCAAACACAGAGCTACGATGAATAGTATCTTGACCCATAACATCGGGATCGCCAGCCATACAAGTTGTTAGTATGATCTCGCACGTTGAAGAAAACAAACAATTGACTAAATTCTTGGAATTTGAAGAAATGCCAGAATCCCTTCAACTGACAAAAAAAGAACAAGAATGTGAAGAATTCTACAAAAAACCACAAGCCGAGATTCGGATGGTAGATTTGTAGGGAAAATACCATCCAAAAAACCAACGGCGTATTGGGTAATTGTTGAAAGAAAGTTACATCAAAATTCCAGTTTACGAGAAGAATATTCAGGGTTTATGAGAGAGTACCTGGAGTTAGGCCACATGAGGAAAGTCAATCGACAGGAAGTAAATCAAGGACAATATTACATTCCCCACCAGGCCGTCATCCGAGAATCAAGCACAACAACAAGACTGAGAGTAGTTTTTGATGCATCGTGCAAAAGCTCTACCAGCATCAGTCACAATGACATCATGCACGTTGGCCCAAGACTCCAGCAAAACATAGCTAACATACTTCTGCGATGGAGAAAGCAAGAAATTGTATTCTGTGCGGACATTGAGAAAATGTACCGTCAAATTCGAATTAATCCAGATGATCAACAATTCCAGAGAATTCTATGGAGAGAATAACCCCGTCAACCAATGTTCGAATATGAGCTCACCACCGTCACTTACGGCACAGCCTCAGCTCCGTACTAGCCATAAAGCCACTTCAGAAGCTCGCAATTGAAGAAGCCAACAAATTTCCAGCTACCAGCCAGGTAGCATTAACAGACTCCAACGTCGATGACATTTTATCCGGAGCACATAACACAGAAACAGCCGTAGAGCTACAAAGGCAGTTGCTAGAGATGCTCAGCTCCGCTAGCTTCAACCTCCAAAAATGGTCCAGCAACTCACCAGCCTTACTTCAGTCCATTCCAGAGCAATTCCGAGATCAAAAAGTACAGGAATTACCACAAGACGACTTCAAAAAGTCCTTGGGCGTGCATCCCTTCCTCGATTGGAACTATGTGCAGCGGTTTTACTGTCTAAACTGATACAAAGAACAAAGAAGACTCTTCAGTTAGAAGACACAAAAACATTTGCCTGGACCGACTCTATGATCACTCTTGCCTGGATACAGGGTAACCCAACGAGATGGCAGACCTTCGTAGGAAACAGAGTCTGTGAAATACACAGGAACACACCCTATACAGCCTGGAACTACGTCAAATCACAGGATAATCCAGCCGACATCATTTCACGGGGAGTAGATCCAGACAAATTACAATCAGCAGAACTATGGCGGAAAGGTCCTAATTGGTTGAACTCCCTAGGCGAACTTCCAACAACACACGACATTCCAGACGTCCAAGCAGAAGTCAGAGCAACATGCCTCAACGCTGAAGTCACAACTAGAAGAGACATATGTGAACAATTCTCAGATCTCACAAGAATGCTCAGAGTACTATCCTACTGCCGTCGATTCGTCAAAAAAGAGAAAAAACCAGCATTGTCCGTTCAAGAGATACATACAACATTCGAAACAATCATCAAGACGGTGCAACAGCAAGAATTTCCGGAAGAATATAAGTCGTTACAACAAAACATCGACAAACGAAGCAAGCTGCTTACTCTGTGTCCATTTATCGACAGCAAAGGCGTAATCCGAGTCGGGGGAAGGTTAATGCATCAAATTGAAGCATGCCTTAACTCAAGACCACTCTGCCCGCAAACAGAAGATTCAGAGGATTTCAGCGCTTCAACTTCAGGACACTTTTTCATAGGAAGAGAATTACTAGTGACACCTGACCTAAAATCTACCGAGAACTTTACTCTAACCCAACGATGGAGACTATTGCAAAGTTTGAAGAAGCACATTTGGAGTGCATAGTGTAAAGAATACCTAACAAGGCTACAGCAGAGATATAATTGAGCGACTCAAACCGACAATTTGATGATAGGAACTATGGTGCTGATCAAAGAAGCAAACATAAATCCAAACCAATGGCCCTTGGCAAGAATAGTGGACACTCATCAGGGACAAGACAGATCAGTACGAGTAGTGCCAGTTGAGAAAGCGGGAGGATCGATTCAAAAAAGACCCATCCACAAACTAATTGCTCTACCGACAGACGAAGCCAATAACTCCACATCCATAAATAACCAGCCAGAAGATAGAAAGACAGACCGAACGCAAACCAGGGCCTCCACATCGAAGTCTCCATTACTGGCCGTTTTGGCAATCATATTCATGATCATCTGTGCTGCGGCAGGAGACACCGGATTCAAAATAAGCTACCCTCAACATGGAGTCTACGTGAAACACCTTGGATCAGCAAGAGTGGACCAAGGAGTCTTCAGAATTGAGACATCACATAGTAGGAACAAAACCAAAACAGACATATCAGAAGTATCGACTGTCGTTGGCCAATTCAGTGACCTGTGCGAACAGTCCAAAAGACTGTCAGAAGTCGTGAAGTGCGCGTCTCTTGTTCAGCATTTGGAAGAACTGGAAAATCCCTCCAAATGGATCCTAGAAACCTTGGATGACGTTCATCATCGAAGTAAAAGAGGACTATTTGGAAAATTTTTAACCGCAGTGTTTGGTGTGAATGACGACGTATATCAAGACATAGACACACTCAATACAAATCAGGAAGAGCTCATTAGAACATCCAACCACCAGACAAAATTTATGGTTTCAACCCTCACGACGCTCAACGCAGAATCCAGGATCACTAGCAAATTACAACACTTCCAGAAACGACTCAACCGAGGAATTGATGCCATAAATAACATGCAAAACTGGTATAAAATTATAGACACGAATACACTCGACATTCATATATTAAGTGCATATCAAGTAGCCACCAACTTCATCAGCGACACCAACGACTACTACGAAAAACTGCACAACGTATATTTCAACAGAGGCACAATTTATGAACTAATGTCTCCAGCAGTGATTAACACCATCATCCAGGAGTCCAATCGGAAAATCCCCAGCAACCTAAAGATCATCTCCACCGCTTTATCCACGAGGCTAGCAATCAACAACACACATTTTAACGTACAAGGACATTTTCCAATTGTTGATGGGACAGAGTTCACTCTGGTAGAATCAACGCCCATTCTATTGAACATAGGAAACGGAGCTTATTGGACCTTGGACCTCTCCGATGAGTACACCGCTGTCGATTACAACACTCAACTATACTTTCAGCTGCAGGAAAGCGAACTCCAACGGTGTATCCACATACATCCGCACAAATTCATCTGCTCTTCTGTCTCCATACGAAGCATTGAATCCAACCCGTCTTGCGTCATCGATGAGATATACGAACGACCACAGCCCAGACATTGCAACATACAACAACACAGAACAAACGACATCCTTTGGAAACAACTGTGCACTTCGAACACATGGATGTTTATCGCAAACTCTTCGACAACAGTGGCTGTGATATGCAACGGAGCGCGGGAAGATGTTGTCTTGAATAAAACAGGGATAATCCAAATCCAAAGCAGTACCCATAATCTTCAATGGCAGTATCAGCAATCATGAAACCTCACACCTAGCCACCAAGCCCGTACTCAGGCAGACAGACAGCTTTGGAGAGTTGATACAAAATGAAAAGGACTTCTAAGATATTCTTCATGATACAGTATGGCGCAGCATTTATCATCACACAGCGGCCATAAGCAGTATTACAACAATAGCCATCCTCATAATAGTGATCCTAGGATAGCGTACCGTGAAACTGATCATCAGGAAGAGAAAGAAGAGGAGAAACCAGAAAGCGGACAAACAACAAGGTCAAAACGAAGACATAGAATTGATGTCTCTACGTTCATCCATTGTTGGGAGGCGGCAGAATGTTTAATTTTAACCAATTGATCATCCAGTCATTTCTTTTCCAGTCTTTTTCACAACCATACTTTTTATACGATTTATCTACTCTCTACAGGGTCCTTCATTAGTGCGTCGGGCAATCCTAGCGTGGTTATTTACAAAAGTAGAAAAAAAAGTTTTATACAAAAGTTGTAGAATGTGACTTTATGCATATTTTAAAAATATTTTCAAACATACAGGGTGCGTCACAAAAGTATAGCACGAAAAAGTATGATTTTTTTAAATGGAACCCCCTCAACTCTGGAGGCTGGAGACAACCTGTGATTATCATGGAAATATTGTTTTCCATGTTCGCAAGATTTTCATCAGACCTACAGTATGGGCTAATGAAAAACAAAACATACAAACATGCATTTCAATAAGAAAAGAAAATCATTTATGACTTCGTAAAACCGAACTCAAGCTAATTAGACAATCGGCACCAGAGAACTGTCAAAAACACGTCGGTTCCGTGACCTTGAAGCGGCGTATCTGGCAATAATCCTAATATAAAATCAGCTTTGCTTATAGTACGCTGCATATGTACTTACCGATCTGCATCCCTTGGAAAAGAGAAAATGTTTTTGAACCGTTTCGAAAGGCACACCTGATATGTGACATGGTATTATATCAATAATCTTTACGTCACACAAAAACACCAACAATTGAGCAAAAGGCACAGTGAACAATTCTATGATATCGTATCAAAATCGGATCATGGACTATCAAACTAATGATATTGCCAACCTTAGCCTCCAATTTTGGTATATATCTCAGACATTCAGGTAAAAAAACAGAATGTTGGCCTAGCCGCTGCATATTATGGAGCTAAGCTGGCAATAAACAGCAGAGTTGTAATAATGGATTTTCTCCTCATTATAATAATATGAACTGCTCACTCATCTTCAAATTATATGACATACTAGTTCAACCAAATTTCCGTTAAAATATATACAAAAAAAAATATTACATGACTCTCCAATTATATGGATGTTTCCACACAGGCAATTTGAGAAATCATGACTCAACAATAAAATAATAATTTTTTTAAATTTTTCAATGAATCAAAAAAAAGTGTTCTAAATGATTGACTGAAATATCCACTTCAATTGTTGAGCAGTGTATTTATTTTTCACCCAAAATAGCCTCATTATACCTAGAGTTGTAAAGTTAAAACCTTATTGTAAAATTGTTACTTGTTACCTAGGTATAGGTATTCGAATTTAATTTTATCTAATGCGACAATTAAATAGGTCTATATTTCAAAAAAAAACTTTATACCATACAAACGGGGGCAGAGCACAACACTTCAATTATTATAAATTAGTTTTTATTTCCACTATTTGATAAAAAAGCATCTCGCAAATCAAAAAATATTTCCTAGTCCGGCTCATATCCCAATTTCTAGACGTAAGCAAAATGACAAAAATGCCTTCCTTTTGCTGCGTCATCTATTTCACTCTGCTCGAACTAACCAGCTCAAGTCGGACGACGAAATCTGTACAGTTTGGGTCTATAACACTGGTCTGACAATATCTCTGTCCTTTTTTAGCATGTGGTTTTGACGTGAACGAAATGTAAACGAATTGGACTAATTTGATTCATGGGATTATGCGTTAATTTCAAAAACTAAGCATTTGTTTTCCATAAACGAAGTGTTTTGTTGAAGTGCATGCCGGAATACATTGTCTGAAGTCTTTACTTGAGGGAAAATATCGAACTTGCCAAGGAATAGGTCTTTATGTCGTCCATATTGCAGCGTCCAAAATCGCGTGAGTTTAAACATGAAGATCATATTAGTAAAATTGAATATATCCAGCTCAAATTACTTCAGACAATGAGATGGTTCTTTGTTTACACAAAACAGACCTGATCGGCAATCAATTATGCTGTTTTCTCTAGATCAACTCCTTTTCATGAGGCTATGTCAGGTATAGGAAATTGGCATTGCGAGACCGCAGCCTTAAGCATGATACTATCAAAAATCAAGAAACGCATCAATTTTTTTGAACGATTAAATACGGAGAATATCGAAACTGATATCTTATTAAATCCAATTTGGCAATAGTGGCGGCATAATCAGGGTTGTTGCTGAAGGTCGTTTGTGTGGTTTGAGGGTTTCGGAATTGGCAGTTTCTTGTCTTCTGCGATCAATTACATAGCCTAGAAATGACAAAGCGAAGGTGTGTAGTCCCTATAAGCAAAAATGAAGCGTCTCCAGATGCCAATAGAATATTTTTGAGGGTACCTTCTAATAAGCAACGCCAAAAAACATAGGCTCTCGCTTTAAACGTACCTTCTGAAGATTATTTTCATGTGAGTTTCATAATAGTCTTACCAAATATCTAGACATATATTCAAAAGAGAATGAGCCAATAAATAAAATTGCCTACCTGCTTCAATTTGCAGGTATTTCTTTTTTATCAATATTTACGGCCTTTGATCAGTATGGCGCTCCTGGCCAATACTTCTTTGAATTTATTTCTACGTCTGATGAATAACTATTCTACGCATCTGCATTAATTTTGGTCCTTCGAGCAACCTTAAAACTGCAGCAACCCGCCTGCAGTCCAGCCAGTCCACAAGTCCACATAGGCTCATTATCCAAGTATCCATAAGGCCAGTCCAACAGATGCTCACTATCCAAACTACAAATCCAGTCCATCAGAGGCTCACTATCCAAACAACCAATCCAGTCCAACAGAGGCTCACTATCCAAACTACAAATCCAGTCCATCAGAGGCTCACTATCCAAACTACAAATCCAGTCCATCAAAGGCTCACTATCCAAACTACAAATCCAGTCCAACAGAGGCTCACTATCCAAACTACAAATCCAGTCCAACAGAGGCTCACTATCCAAACTACAAATCCAGTCCAACAGAGGCTCACTATCCAAACTACAAATCCAGTCCATCAGAGGCTCACTATCCAAACTACAAATCCAGTCCAACAGAGGCTCACTATCCAAACTACAAATCCAGTCCAACAGAGGCTCACTATCCAAACTACAAATCCAGTCCATCAGAGGCTCACTATCCAAACTACAAATCCAGTCCATCAGAGGCTCACCATCCAAACTACGAATCTAGTCCAACAGAGGCTCACTATCCAAACTACAAATGCAGTGCAACAGAGGCTCACTATCCAAACTACAAATCCAGTCCATCAGAGGCTCACTATCCAAACTTCAAATCCAGTCCATTAGAGGCTCACTATCCAAACTACAAATCCAGTCCAACAGAGGCTCACTATCCAAACTACAAATCCAGTCCAACAGAGGCTCACTATCCAAACTACATATCCAGTCCATCAGAGGTTCACTATCCAAACTACAAATCCAGTCCAACAGAGGCTCACTATCCAAACTACATATCCAGTCCATCAAAGGCTCACGAACCAAGAAACTACAGATCCAGTCCATCAGAGGCTCACTATTCAACCAACCAAGAGTGAATCCAACATAAGGCAATAACCAATCAGTCACAATGGAAAACAAGAACGAACTTGATCGCCTAGCATTAGCACAAAAAAAGGTGGGAATGCAGATCGTCCAGATGCTGAGCAACAGCAAAAAAGACTCAAACACCAGAAAAACAGAATCCTACATCCAAAAACATTTAACCCATCTGGAACAGTTATGGCAGGAAGTCCTCAAGAACGAAGACTTATTCAGGAAACTAAAGGACTTCAACGAGCATCCCTACATCACCAAGGCATATTTCCAACCAGTATGTGCCAAATACAATGAATGCAACATCTACTTGTCAAATTGCCAAATGGCCATACCGAAAACCGACCAATCTGGACCTCTCCCCTCCAGCAGCCAGAAAAAGCGAATAAAAATACAAGAGTTCAAAATAGAACATGGGGGCCCATGATAACTCGTATGATAATCAGAAAATGGGATTCTGAGACGAACCGGCTGTACGAACAAAGCCTAGACAAACCACACGATATTCCGGATTCAACCAAATTCATGAAATTTTTGGAAAGAAGATTCCAGTCATTAGAAACCATTCCAGGAGCCGAACGACAATCAAGTCCAGAGAGAAAACACGGTCCGTCAAGATGTTTGTTTTGTCAGGTTCAACATACAATATACTACTGTCAAACACAGAGCTACGATGAATAGTATCTTGACCCATAACATCGGGATCGCCAGCCATACAAGTTGTTAGTATGATCTCGCACGTTGAAGAAAACAAACAATTGACTAAATTCTTGGAATTTGAAGAAATGCCAGAATCCCTTCAACTGACAAAAAAAGAACAAGAATGTGAAGAATTCTACAAAAAACCACAAGCCGAGATTCGGATGGTAGATTTGTAGGGAAAATACCATCCAAAAAACCAACGGCGTATTGGGTAATTGTTGAAAGAAAGTTACATCAAAATTCCAGTTTACGAGAAGAATATTCAGGGTTTATGAGAGAGTACCTGGAGTTAGGCCACATGAGGAAAGTCAATCGACAGGAAGTAAATCAAGGACAATATTACATTCCCCACCAGGCCGTCATCCGAGAATCAAGCACAACAACAAGACTGAGAGTAGTTTTTGATGCATCGTGCAAAAGCTCTACCAGCATCAGTCACAATGACATCATGCACGTTGGCCCAAGACTCCAGCAAAACATAGCTAACATACTTCTGCGATGGAGAAAGCAAGAAATTGTATTCTGTGCGGACATTGAGAAAATGTACCGTCAAATTCGAATTAATCCAGATGATCAACAATTCCAGAGAATTCTATGGAGAGAATAACCCCGTCAACCAATGTTCGAATATGAGCTCACCACCGTCACTTACGGCACAGCCTCAGCTCCGTACTAGCCATAAAGCCACTTCAGAAGCTCGCAATTGAAGAAGCCAACAAATTTCCAGCTACCAGCCAGGTAGCATTAACAGACTCCAACGTCGATGACATTTTATCCGGAGCACATAACACAGAAACAGCCGTAGAGCTACAAAGGCAGTTGCTAGAGATGCTCAGCTCCGCTAGCTTCAACCTCCAAAAATGGTCCAGCAACTCACCAGCCTTACTTCAGTCCATTCCAGAGCAATTCCGAGATCAAAAAGTACAGGAATTACCACAAGACGACTTCAAAAAGTCCTTGGGCGTGCATCCCTTCCTCGATTGGAACTATGTGCAGCGGTTTTACTGTCTAAACTGATACAAAGAACAAAGAAGACTCTTCAGTTAGAAGACACAAAAACATTTGCCTGGACCGACTCTATGATCACTCTTGCCTGGATACAGGGTAACCCAACGAGATGGCAGACCTTCGTAGGAAACAGAGTCTGTGAAATACACAGGAACACACCCTATACAGCCTGGAACTACGTCAAATCACAGGATAATCCAGCCGACATCATTTCACGGGGAGTAGATCCAGACAAATTACAATCAGCAGAACTATGGCGGAAAGGTCCTAATTGGTTGAACTCCCTAGGCGAACTTCCAACAACACACGACATTCCAGACGTCCAAGCAGAAGTCAGAGCAACATGCCTCAACGCTGAAGTCACAACTAGAAGAGACATATGTGAACAATTCTCAGATCTCACAAGAATGCTCAGAGTACTATCCTACTGCCGTCGATTCGTCAAAAAAGAGAAAAAACCAGCATTGTCCGTTCAAGAGATACATACAACATTCGAAACAATCATCAAGACGGTGCAACAGCAAGAATTTCCGGAAGAATATAAGTCGTTACAACAAAACATCGACAAACGAAGCAAGCTGCTTACTCTGTGTCCATTTATCGACAGCAAAGGCGTAATCCGAGTCGGGGGAAGGTTAATGCATCAAATTGAAGCATGCCTTAACTCAAGACCACTCTGCCCGCAAACAGAAGATTCAGAGGATTTCAGCGCTTCAACTTCAGGACACTTTTTCATAGGAAGAGAATTACTAGTGACACCTGACCTAAAATCTACCGAGAACTTTACTCTAACCCAACGATGGAGACTATTGCAAAGTTTGAAGAAGCACATTTGGAGTGCATAGTGTAAAGAATACCTAACAAGGCTACAGCAGAGATATAATTGAGCGACTCAAACCGACAATTTGATGATAGGAACTATGGTGCTGATCAAAGAAGCAAACATAAATCCAAACCAATGGCCCTTGGCAAGAATAGTGGACACTCATCAGGGACAAGACAGATCAGTACGAGTAGTGCCAGTTGAGAAAGCGGGAGGATCGATTCAAAAAAGACCCATCCACAAACTAATTGCTCTACCGACAGACGAAGCCAATAACTCCACATCCATAAATAACCAGCCAGAAGATAGAAAGACAGACCGAACGCAAACCAGGGCCTCCACATCGAAGTCTCCATTACTGGCCGTTTTGGCAATCATATTCATGATCATCTGTGCTGCGGCAGGAGACACCGGATTCAAAATAAGCTACCCTCAACATGGAGTCTACGTGAAACACCTTGGATCAGCAAGAGTGGACCAAGGAGTCTTCAGAATTGAGACATCACATAGTAGGAACAAAACCAAAACAGACATATCAGAAGTATCGACTGTCGTTGGCCAATTCAGTGACCTGTGCGAACAGTCCAAAAGACTGTCAGAAGTCGTGAAGTGCGCGTCTCTTGTTCAGCATTTGGAAGAACTGGAAAATCCCTCCAAATGGATCCTAGAAACCTTGGATGACGTTCATCATCGAAGTAAAAGAGGACTATTTGGAAAATTTTTAACCGCAGTGTTTGGTGTGAATGACGACGTATATCAAGACATAGACACACTCAATACAAATCAGGAAGAGCTCATTAGAACATCCAACCACCAGACAAAATTTATGGTTTCAACCCTCACGACGCTCAACGCAGAATCCAGGATCACTAGCAAATTACAACACTTCCAGAAACGACTCAACCGAGGAATTGATGCCATAAATAACATGCAAAACTGGTATAAAATTATAGACACGAATACAATCGACATTCATATATTAAGTGCATATCAAGTAGCCACCAACTTCATCAGCGACACCAACGACTACTACGAAAAACTGCACAACGTATATTTCAACAGAGGCACAATTTATGAACTAATGTCTCCAGCAGTGATTAACACCATCATCCAGGAGTCCAATCGGAAAATCCCCAGCAACCTAAAGATCATCTCCACCGCTTTATCCACGAGGCTAGCAATCAACAACACACATTTTAACGTACAAGGACATTTTCCAATTGTTGATGGGACAGAGTTCACTCTGGTAGAATCAACGCCCATTCTATTGAACATAGGAAACGGAGCTTATTGGACCTTGGACCTCTCCGATGAGTACACCGCTGTCGATTACAACACTCAACTATACTTTCAGCTGCAGGAAAGCGAACTCCAACGGTGTATCCACATACATCCGCACAAATTCATCTGCTCTTCTGTCTCCATACGAAGCATTGAATCCAACCCGTCTTGCGTCATCGATGAGATATACGAACGACCACAGCCCAGACATTGCAACATACAACAACACAGAACAAACGACATCCTTTGGAAACAACTGTGCACTTCGAACACATGGATGTTTATCGCAAACTCTTCGACAACAGTGGCTGTGATATGCAACGGAGCGCGGGAAGATGTTGTCTTGAATAAAACAGGGATAATCCAAATCCAAAGCAGTACCCATAATCTTCAATGGCAGTATCAGCAATCATGAAACCTCACACCTAGCCACCAAGCCCGTACTCAGGCAGACAGACAGCTTTGGAGAGTTGATACAAAATGAAAAGGACTTCTAAGATATTCTTCATGATACAGTATGGCGCAGCATTTATCATCACACAGCGGCCATAAGCAGTATTACAACAATAGCCATCCTCATAATAGTGATCCTAGGATAGCGTACCGTGAAACTGATCATCAGGAAGAGAAAGAAGAGGAGAAACCAGAAAGCGGACAAACAACAAGGTCAAAACGAAGACATAGAATTGATGTCTCTACGTTCATCCATTGTTGGGAGGCGGCAGAATGTTTAATTTTAACCAATTGATCATCCAGTCATTTCTTTTCCAGTCTTTTTCACAACCATACTTTTTATACGATTTATCTACTCTCTACAGGGTCCTTCATTAGTGCGTCGGGCAATCCTAGCGTGGTTATTTACAAAAGTAGAAAAAAAAGTTTTATACAAAAGTTGTAGAATGTGACTTTATGCATATTTTAAAAATATTTTCAAACATACAGGGTGCGTCACAAAAGTATAGCACGAAAAAGTATGATTTTTTTAAATGGAACCCCCTGTATATTAATTGATATTTCAATTCTTTCTTCAATTTGGAACAAAAATTGTGCTACAACTAATGTTCCTAAATTCAACCGTTATCGAGATATCGCGTTTTAAAAATGGCATTTTTGCAACTTTGGCATGCTATAAAACTCAAACTATTCAAGTTAGAGAAAAATGGATTGCACATTCCTATCTTAACTTTTCAAGAGCTATTCAAGGAGATTAAATCCATTATTGTGAAAAAATGTCAAAATGTGCCGAAAAAAGTTGACAGTTGACGTTACCTTCTATCCAAATGACAGAAGAGCTCTTGAAAAGTTAAGATAGGAAAGTGCAAACCATTTTCCTCTAACTTGAATAGTTTGAGTTTTATAGCATGCCAAAGTTGCAAAAATGCCATTTTTAAAACGCGATATCTCGATAACGGTTGAATTTAGGAACATTAGTTGTAGCACAATTTTTGTTCCAAATTGAAGAAAGAATTGAAATATCAATTAATATACAGGGGGTTCCATTTAAAAAAATCATACTTTTTCGTGCCATACTTTTGTGACGCACCCTGTATGTTTGAAAATATTTTTAAAATATGCATAAAGTCACATTCTACAACTTTTGTATAAAACTTTTTTTTCTACTTTTGTAAATAACCACGCTAGGATTGCCCGACGCACTAATGAAGGACCCTGTATAACTCAACCTTATTGCTACAACTCTATTATTTATATATTATCTATAACTGATGCGTCTCTTTTATTGGGAATAATGGACAGTGTTTAATGGAAAACCTCTATTATTCTTTCAGCGACGTTTAGACGTTTGGTTCACGTCTTTATCAAGCTACAATAGAGCATATTTTTAAATTACACAAAAATTATTATGTCTAGGTGTTCATATAACATCCATATAACATCACATTGTGTTCCGAAAATAAAACAAATAAATTTGATAAAATTGGATAAAATAAATACATCTGAATTATGTCAGGTTGTTGATATGGTCTGATTTTTGGTTGTCAAACTAATCCTATCAGTATCAGTCTCGATAGCATGGTGGAGAAACACCGTTGTCACATGGTCAATAAAGTCCGCAGTTAATATGAATGTTCACGCGTTGCTTTGAATTTTTCGATTAAACTATTATAGATGACTGACAAATTACTGACATCAGTTCTATAATTCACCGTCTCCTCTGACGAGGCTTTAATGGAAACCATTTCGGATATAGTCCTTTTGTAGTAATTCATTTCATTTTCTAAGATACTCACGTCCTTGAATGAAAATTCGTGGTTATGATCAAAATGATTGGAGGCCAAAGCAGTTTTCTCTAGTTTGTCTCTATATTTATTTTGACAATCGTAAGTACGTCCTTTCATCCTTGTCTTCACAAGTACTGTCTGGTCTGACCAATATGGGTCTTACCACATTGGCACGGAATACTGTGGAAAACGTTAGATCTGTTCGCTATCGATATTGGGTCCGTCAGACGTGTAAATAGTTTCTTCGTGGATTTTACATTATAGAAAACGACTTTTAAATTATTAGAATTTATCAAGGTCTGTATTTTTTGGGAAAGTCCAACTATAAAAGGGAATCGAATATGTCTTATATTCTGCTTTTCAACGTCCTTTGTATGGCGGTGTTCAACTCCAATCAAATTTTTTCTCTTGAATCTTTCTATTATTCCATTAAGAAAACTTTTGGGATAGTTGTTGTTCCTTGCCAGACGTCTCAATTTGCTAAAATTCTGTTCCCAGTAACAAGCGGAGCTCAAATGGACGATTCGGATTTTGTGTTTCGTAGCATGGTACGAGAAATAATTCAGTATTCTAACTGACGCTGTTGGCTTCATGAACCAATCAGTTGTCATAGAGCCATCCTCACCTCGAATGACAGTGACGTCAAGGAATGATAGTCGTTGATCGGATTCCTTCTCCAAAGTAAAATGGATTTTGGGGCAAAGTGAGTTGAAGTATTCCAGCAGGTTGTCTATCTCCGCTTCAGGCGCGCACAAAAAAGTGTCATCCACGTATACAAACCAGAACGGGATATCGCATGGAATGCTCTTCACAACTTTTGATATGGCAAAGTTCATAATCAGATTGGCAAGTACAGGGCTAGCTGGGTTACCCATGGCACTTCCGTCCAGCTGTCTATAAAATTTTCCGTCAAATCCAAAATGGCAAGGAACAACAACTATCCCAAAAGTTTCGTTAATGGAATAATAGAAAGATTCAAGAGAAAAAATTTGATTGGAGTTGAACACCGCCATACAAAGAACGTTGAAAAGCAGAATATAAGACATATTCGATTCCCTTTTATACCTGGACTTTCCCAAAAAATACAGACGTTGATAAATTCTAATAATTTAAGAGTCGTTTTCTATAATATAATATCCACGAAGAAACTATATACACGTCTGAAGGACCCAATATCGATAGCGAACAGATATAACGTTTTCTACAGTATTCCGTGCCAATGTGGTAAGACCTATATTGGTCAGACCAGACAGTATGTGAAGACAAGGATGAAAGGACATACTTACGATTGTCAAAATAAATATAGAGACAGACTAGAGAAAACTGCTTTGGCCTCCCATCATTTTGATCATAACCACGAATTTTCTTTCAAGGACGTGAGTATCTTAGATAATGAAATGAATTACTACAAAAGGAATATATCCGAAATGGTTTTCATTAAAGCCTCGTCAGAGGAGACGGTGAATTCGAATCCTCTATCCTTTCCGCTGCTCAACCGAGCCGAGTTGAGCAAGTGTAAACTACGAGCTAAGCCTAGCTCGTACACATTAAATCACATAATTTACCAACAATCTTGAAGTTTACCTAAATGTATAGATTCATCTAACGTTCATCATATTGAGCTAGTAATAATTGTAAAAATACCATCAATCGTACATTTTGCAACGCCGCATTTGTTTTAAATAGCGCGCGTTCATTTCAGACTCAAGCGGATAATCGATATTTCTCTGTAACGTATTTCGGCGTTGGAGCCAGATTGAGGAGCCATTTATTGGAAAGAGGCCTAGTCTAAGTTCTGGGCATTATTTTGGCCGATTCATGTGACCCATTCATTCTATTAACAAACCCACAGTTCCATACAAAATCAGCTTCAATTTGGATAAAGTGCAACGACCCCATTGTGTAATTCGATGGAATAAAACGTGATAAGCATCAGGGAATTCATTTCAGAAAATTGAGAGGTATTCTGAACAAAAAAGTTTTCTCTAATTTGAGAAGGATGAAAGCTAGATCTCGAGTTCTTGACGGATATACGATTGTTTACAGCATCATCATAATAAAATGGCTTACGAATAATATATGTACATATATAAATATGTTCCTCCAGGTGAACTGTATATGTACATTTCCTAATCAACTGAGCCGACTCTTGATAATCAAAAAGAAAAAAAAAACGATTAAAAAAGAGGATATGAGTACAGTGTATTCAATTTGATTTGTCACTTTTAGAAGGTCGTTAAATATTCATTTTTTGAGCTAAAGGGTCGAGCGGAAAAAAGAATTGTAGGGTTTTTCGTAAAGTTTTGTGCTATCGACTACAATATTTTATAAACTGTCAAATGTCAAAATAATTGACAAAACTTTTTTTTTTTAATTATTACATATTTAGAAAGGCGTGTTTTTTCTGATCACGAAAATATAGTCTGGATAAAATTGCAATTAACAGGCGTTTTTTTTTTGTTTTCAATAATTGTTATAGTTTTTGTTCTGAAAATTTACCAAGGTATAGAAGATTTTCTGGTTTGTAAATACAAAAATAATGAATTACTCAAGTTGGGAATGAACTCATCAATGTTAAGGAACAGCATTCACGTATAACATTTTACGTTTCGAGTGCAACCATGACAATTATTGGAAACAAATGAATAAACTCGTGTATCTTTATGCTGAAAAATTGAGATTTTACTCATATTTATACTAATTTGTGCTAAACTAGAGAAAAGAAAGGGCATGTGTGCTATATTTTTGTGATCAGAAAAAAGACGCCTTTCTAAATATGTAATAACATACAGGGTTAGGAGAAATTACCTGAACAGTCGATTTTTCCAGAAGACACACAAAAAATGTCTTAGATAAAAGTTGTGAGGCTTTCAAAAATATACTTATCTGTATTGAATTGGAATATACAGGGTCGGTCATAAAGTCATGACAGATCAAAGTTGCATTTTTTGAAATGGCTCCACCCTTATATTATTTGATATTTCAATTCTTCGTTCAATTGTGAGCAAAAATTGTGATACAAATAATGTTCCTAAATTCAACCGTTATTGAGATATCGCGTTTTAAAAATAATATTTTCGCACCTTTGACAAGCTATAAAACTCAAACGGTTCAAGATAGGAAAAAATGGTCTGTACTTTCTAATCCTAATTTTTCAAGAGCTATTCTGTGATATGACTAGAGAAATTGCCAACTGTCAACTTTTTTGCGACCCATTTTGACATTTTTCGACAACAATTAATTTTATGTACCTAGATAGCTCTTGAAAAGTTGAGACTAGATAGTGCAGTCCGTTTTGCTCTATCTTGAACCGTTTGAGTTTTATAGCATGTCACACATGCAAAAATATCATTTTTTATAAAACGCGATAACTCGAAAACGGCTAAATTTAGGAACATTATGTGCACAATAATTTTTGCTCAGAATTGAAAGAAGAATTAAAATATCCAATAATATACAGGGGGTCCCTTTTAAAAAAATACAACTTTGATCTGCCATAACTTTATCTCCGACCCTGTATTTTTCAATTTACCACAGTTATGTAGATTTTTGAAAGCCTCACAACTTTTATTTGAGACATTTTTCTCCAGCACGTGCATCTTCTGAAATAATCGACCGTTCTGGTAATTTTTCCAAACCCTGTGTGCGATTTGAAAAAAGTAATTGTCATTGATTTTGACATTTGACAGTTTATAAAATATTGGAGTCAGTAGCACAAAACTTCACGAAAAACCCTGCAATTCTTTTTTTTTATCGACCTTTTAGCTCAAAAAATAAATATTTTACAGCTTTTTGAAAGTGTGACAGATTAAATTGAAAGCACTGTACAGCGGAGAACAATAATGTATGCTCACTGTGGCAACACTGCTGATCCTAAAAACAGGTTGACAACTGCGTCAAGATCTAGATAGTTGGGAACATTGGCCAGCTGTGACGGATGACAAGAGAAGTTACTAGAATATTGATTCGAGTTGTAAACAATTAAAAACTAATCAAAAGTTCGTTTATTTGGAAAGGTAAAAGCAAGTGAGTGTATTAGTCCACATGCCTAGAACCCCACAATTGGTGACCCCGCCTCAAAGAACGCAACGCCCCGACGTTCCAGCTGTTTTCACTGCCTCGTGCCATACAGTTTTGTCAATTTGCGAATTTAAGAAGACAAAAAGATGTCTGAACCTGATCCAGCAAACGTCAACTTTCCAACGATCAATCCAGAAGTACATCGTGTTAGTTTTAAAGCACCGGAATTTTGGAAATCTGAACCAGAGCTTTGGTTTCACCGCATTGAGTGCCAATTTCGTACAATTGGTATCACTTCCGACAACTCGAAGTTCGATTACACGGTCGCCAGCCTCAGTTGCGAAGTTTTAAGTTAAGTAGCAGAGATTGTGAGAAATCCACCAGCCGCAGATAAGTACAAGTCATTGAAAGAAAAACAAGTCTTTCTTTCAATGACTTTCAATGACTTATGCACGCTTTGCAGACAGCGATGTTAAGAAAACTCAAAAACTGTTTAGTACACTTACTCTCGGTGATCAGAAACCTTCTCAGCTCCTTATGAAAATGCAAAATGTAAACAAGGGTAGAGTTTCTGATAAAACACTACAAACCTTATGGCTCGAGAGACTCCCTACTCACATTCAAACAATATTACTGGTGTCCGGTAATGATTTGTCAATACTTGGACTGATTGCAGACCGAACACATGAAACCGTTGGCCATAATCACATACAGTCAGTCTCAAGCAAACCTGCAGAGCAAAATACACTTGAAGCTTTGCAAAAACAGGTGTCAGAGCTTACATCAGCAGTAAAACGATTGTCCCGAGACCAGTCAACCTCAAAAAATCGTTCTTCAAGAGGAAATAGTACTTCTAGAGGCAACAGCAGTACTGGAAAGTCTTGGTACCACCGCCGATTCGGAAGTTCCGCTACAAAATGTGTTTCTCCATGTGCAGCGAGCCAGGAAAACGCCAGCGAGGAATGATAGTGGCGACAATCGAACCTCATGCGACACCCAGTCGCCTATTTGTTGAAGACAATCTCTCTAAAGTCTCCTTTCTTGTGGATACTGGTGCTGAAATCAGCGTACTTCTAAACACTCAGTTTATTGGGTCAGTTAACACTAATTTACCACTGTATCCTGCCAGTGGATCCAAAATTAAAACTTATGGACAAAAACGTTGAGCCTAAACATTGGATTAAGACGAAAATTCACCTGGACATTCATCATTGCTCAAGTGACGCAACCGATCCTTGGCGCCGATTTCTTGTCACACTTTGGCATACAAGTCGATGTTCGGAATAGCAAGCTTATTGACAATGCAACCACCTTGTCTACAGCCTGCGTCGCAAGGATTGTCCAAGCGTGCGACGTGAAAGTGACATTGGGATGGGGTAAATACCACGAAATACTTGCAAAGTATCCAAACTTACTCCGCCCATTCCCTGTTTCAACACAAACCTCAGACGTTTGCCACTACATCGAGACCACAGGACCGCCAGTCTTCAGCAGACCTCGACGACTAGCTCCAGACAAGGCCACTTCTGCAAAAGCTGAATTCCAGAGTATGGTAGACTTGGGAATCATAAGACCGTCATCTTCACCATGTGCGAGTCCGCTGCATCTTGTCAAGAAAAAGGATTGCTCCTGGAGGGCCTGCGGCGATAACAGACAGCACAACGCGATAACAAAACCAGACCACCAGATCCAATACCCCACATACAGGACTTCAGTCAAAATCTGCATGGAAAAACAGTGTTAATCGACTTTGTTAAAGCATTCCACCATCATGATGACATTCAGAAGACAGCTGTGACTACACCCTTTGGCTTATTTGAGTTTCTGAAGATGCCTTTTGGACTCAACTCGAACGTTACAAAGATACTTGGACCAAATTGTTCGCAACTGTTCTTTTGCCTACGTCTATGTTGATGATACTTTGGTGGCATCCTTCAACGAAGAAGAGCACTGGGAACATCTGGAAGCCGTTTTTACACTATTATGCGAAAATGGCATAGTTATGAATCCAGCAAAATGCACATTTGGAGTTGAAACAGTGAAGTTTCTTGGTGTGCTCGTCCAAAGCAATGGCATAAAACCACTTCCAGAGAAATTTAACGTCATCAGGGCAATGTTACCTCCAAAAAACGTCAAGCTAAATTTCTACAGACATTGGCTCAAGAATGCTGCAACAATATTGAATCCACTCACAAACCTCTTGGCTGGTACGAAAACAGGCGAAGAAGCTATAAAATGGACCACAGCCTTACAAAAATCATTCTACAATGCTAAAGAAAGTCTTGCTGAAGCTGCCGAATTAAAATATCCAAATCCTGAGTATGAGTTGAGCATCGTCGTGGATGCTTCCGACAACGCCATCGGGGGAGTTTTGCAGCAGAAATCATCAGACGGAGAATTTCAACCTTTAGCATTTTATTCACGAAAATTGAAAGCCGCTGAACAAAAATACAGAACATACGACAGGGAGCTGTTGGCCGTTTACTGTGGTGTCAAGCAATAACGACATTTTCTGGAAGGAATTGATATTACAATCTTTTCAGACCACAAACCATTGACATTTGCCTTCTTGCAAAAACACCAGAATGCTTTACCAAGACAAGTCAGACAGCTGAATTTCATCAGTCAATTTTCAAAAAAAATCGTGCACATTCGAGAAGACAACCACGCCGCTGATTGCTTATCAAGATTAACAATAAACTCAATTGTCAACAATGAGTTGCTAGCTCAACAGGAAAATGACCCGGAACTAGTACAAATCATCTCCGGAGAAGTCGATTCTGCATTAAATCTTCAACTATATATGTTCCAGATGTCGACAATCCAGTTTATTGCGACGTTGCAAACAACAAAATCAGACCCTACGTTCCAAGCCCGCTGAAAGACAAGATTTTTAGCAAATTTCACGACGCAGCCCACGAAGACGAAGAGCCACTTATCGGACAATAAGCAACCGTTTTGTATGGAAAAACATGGAACGAGACATTTCAAAATGGGTCAAAGAATGCTTACAATGTCAAAGAGCAAAAATAAACCGTCATACAAATTCTCCCATAGTGAAAATCAATATGCCAGATGAACGATTTGCTCACATACACATTGATATCGTAGGACCATTACCACCATTCGAAAACCATAAGTATTTGTTGACCATGATCGACAGATTTACCCGATGGACAGTAGCTGTTCCCTTGAAGGACATTTCTGCAAAAACAATCGCTCGAGTGTTTGTCGATACCTGGATTTCGAGGTTTGGTGTTCGATCCAGAATACAACGGATAGAGGCCGGATGAAAGCTGTTTATTCAGGCAGCTATCTGAACTGTTAGGTGTCCAACACATCAAAACCACTGCTTATCACCCACAAGCGAATGGATGTATTGAAAGGTTCCACAGAACTCTAAAAGCAGCTATAATTGCCTCCAACACCCCGCAGTGGACATGCAAGCTTCCTTTTATCATGTTAGCACTGAGAAACACTCATCGAGAAAACATCCAATGCACACCAGCAGAACTTGTATATGGCACAACCCTTGCCTGGAGATTTTTTTGTAAATGCACCAACCAACGTTAATGAGCATGAGTTCGTTGACAAACTCCGGAAGGTAATGCAAGAGTTGAAACCTACAGAAGCCAGCAACCATTCTGCAAAGAAAGCATTTGTCCATCCAGACTTGCAAACAAGTACTCATGTGTTTGTGAGACAAGATAACATGCGACCATCTTTAACACCACCGTATGGAGGGCCATACAGAATCCTGAAGAGAGCTGAGAAGTATTACGAAATAGAAGAAAAAGGAGACCCAACAACATCTCAATAGACAGACAGAAGCCAGCCTACATTCCAGCCAGTTACACCGTTACTGAAGAACACTCCTACGCCAACTGGACAGCCCAAATTTCGACGGGACAAAACAGCCCCGTTGCACAAACTTCAAGTCAACGATCCGTTCGCTTCAAAATTCCCGCCGGCAATCTCACGCGGGGGGAGTATTGTGGCAACACTGCTGATCCTAGAAACAGGTTGACAACTGCGTCAAGATCTAGATAGTTGGGAACATTGGCCAGCTGTGACGAATGACAAGAGAAGTTACTAGAGTATTGATTCGAGTTGTAAACAATTAAAAACTAATAAAAAGTTCGTTTATTTGGAAAGGTCAAAGCAAGTGAGTGTTTTAGTCAACACGCCTAGAACCCCCACATCACATATAAATATAGTATACCAATCAAATGATTATGCCCCAAACAATCTATCAGACAAATATCAGTCAAAATAAGTGAACAAACGATTTGGTCATATGAAGATCCAATCCAGAACGATAATTGCCGCGCCGGTAAAAAGCCAGACAGATAAGCAGAAAAAAAAGGTCAAGGACAAAAATATATTATACTTTTTGTGTGCTTAGCGAAAGCTTTCGTAAAGGTCTAGTTAGTTGTTACATACAGGGTTCAAAAATCAGGTGGTTTATGATTTGGTGAATATTTCGGGTAAACATTTCTCATGTCCATAGCTTAATTTATGGTAAACTGTATCATCTTTATGAACGACTGTAGATTATTGACAAACATAACAGATGTGTACTTCTTAGAAAAATAGCTTCTATCAACATATGAAAAATTTAGAGTAATCGAAATATAGAGGCCCGAGTGCTGATCGCGTGACGTCATGTTTAGTAGGTGGTTGTCAAAGTAACATGACACGTTCAAGCATTGAAACGCGCCCCGCCAGATACATGGTTGCCATATCATCGGCTATGTCTGTCAATATAACGTGACATGTGTCTATAGAAGACCGAATACTGCGAGCTGTCATTGTGACAAACGTTAAAGGTCAAAGAAATTTAAAAAATCAGTTTTGGGCAGCGGTGACCGCACCGATTACTTGAAGAGCTGTTGCAGTTTATTGAAATTGAGTGGTAAAAGATAAAATGGATCCAGTGATAAATGATATTTTCAAGAAGCAAAATGATGTAGGACCTGAAAATAAAACATTGGATAAGAATTCAGACCAAGATGACTCTCAGCGAAAAATAAACAAGTCAAGAGCATAATATTCAAAAAATGTAAGAACATAACACCAACTTTTGTTATAGGTAGTTACGTTTGATTGTTTTTCAATTTGTAGTTCTATTATATAATAATATAAAAAGTTATTCCTCATTAAAAGCTCTGCAGGATCCGAAACCTAAAATGCAAACATCAGATGGGAATCTTTAATCAACAACATACATTTTTCACCCATAAAATTGGTACCTATGACCAATCATGATCTTAGGCTTTCCAGCATTATTGTATGTTTTTCCTATTTCAACATAATTGACATGGATTGTCGTCCTTTATTGTTCATATTAGAAAGACAAAAATAAAAAAATAATAATTGATTACTGGTGTAAGCTTTTATTAAGTATATTATTATAATAAAAATACAGAACCACAAATTGGAAAACAATCAAACGTACTTTCCTACCTATTACAAAAGTTGGTGTAGTGTTCTTACATGTTTTCAATATTATGCTCTTGGAATCTTGACTTGTTTATTTTTCGCTGAAAGTCATCAACTTTGTCTGAATTCTTATCCAATGTTTTATTTTTAGGTCCTACATCATTCTGCTTCTTGATAATATCATTTATCACTTGATCCACTTGATCTTTTACCACTCAATTTCAATAAACTGCATCAGCTCTTCAAGTAATCGGTGCTGTCACCGCTGCCCAAAACTAGAACTCCGAGTGTTTTTTACAGTTTGCTTTTTTGTACCGTCACATTGTCAACACTCAAAACTTCGGTTTCGCTCTTAGTTGGACCGACAACCAACAACACTAAGCGTTCGCGGCATTTTATCTGGGGACTTTTATCATTCACTGAATGAATGATTGTTATTCTTACTATTTCAATGATTTTTTAAATTTCTTTGACCTTTGACGTTTGTCACAATCACAGCTCGCAGTATTTGGTCTCCTATAACGTGTCACGTTATATTCACAGCCATGGCCGATGATATGGCAATCATGTATCTGGTTGCGCGCGTTTTAATGCTTGAACGCATATATCTAATAATAACTATATGGGAAGCAATTCTACACGCTTGATGCCAGGATGAGATGGAAGATCCCGCTGTACTGTATGTTTTTCGCATAACTCTATCCTTCTCTATCGCGAGGGGACCGTCCCCACGCGATAGAAAAGGATAGACTTATGCGAAAACCAAGCCAAAACTATACAGTTCAGCTGGATCTTCTATCTCATCCTGGCATCAAGCGTCGCTCGTTGTTCAATGGGACGGTTCCCATATAGAGTTAATAGATATATGCTTGAACGTGTTGTGTTACTTTGACAACCACCCACTAAACATGACGTCAAACCACAATATAAACACCAACCAGTAATATATCTCGTGACGTAGCGTACATTTGAGCTGGTTACCTACCTAACTGTTCGGTTGGGAGAACTCCCAACCGACGACGGTAGCAGTGCAGTCCCGTCCGTTTTTTATATGACAAACATATACCTATACCTACCTATTTAATATGAGACGCCTATGGTTGCTATCGATACTGTGGAAACTAGTAAAAGTTTGACAAGCGGGCTCAATCAAGGTTACCGGTTACTCGGGCGATTTATGAATGAACGACACTGGAGATATACTACTGGTTAGTGTATTTACTGTGGTCGAACGATCAGCACTCTGGCCTTTATATTTCAGGGGGTATTGGTATGATACGATTCCCACTCCCGATTTGATTTGAAAATAGGTATTCATTAGACTATCGCGAATGAGAATTCAAGCAAAATTGACCCTATTATGATTAATCGATCTACACTATTACCACTGGTATTTAAGGCAGCGTGAATCAGAAAACTTATATAATGTATGAACATTATAAAAATGATTTTCCTGTAAATATAAAACCTCATTACTACAAATATTTTAGAGTTTCTAGGATACATCTGGAGGAAGAGTAAGTGATTTAAACGGTTACATGTTGTATGAGAAACGGAACCTACCGAATTTTTGAAAGTAACATATACAAGAGCAGTAACGGCTGGTTGGTCCACTTCCAAATTATACCATCCACTATGAAAAGCTCGAACTGGTTCTTCCAGATGAAACCGAACAGAATTTTTATTTTGATCCAAAATATAGGTTTGACCATCCCATGAACAAACCACAATATCCTCTGAGCCATTACCCCTAACATCTAGTTTCGTCAAGGCAAATATTTGGTGATCTACTGCAATGGCCCTAAAATAGAAAAATTATAATAAACTTCAACAAAAGAAATGCTTCTTGAAGTTATGAGGTTATTATACTGTCAGATGTAGTCCTAGGAAATTCGAATACCCAATATCCAATCAGGCATGGATGAGGTTGAGTTTTTCGAGATATACATGGTGGACCAGAAGTAATGGGACATACGGTAACAGTAGATCCCTCACACAAAAATATTGCGAACGACCTCCACTTGTCTATTCCGAAAGTTGATATAAACAAAGTTACAGGGTGTCAAAGTTGAATTTTAATATTTGATTTTTTCAAATAAAATTTGAAAAAATCAAGTTATTTTGATGAAATTTGGTATATGGGGATTGTTTGACATGCAAAATTCAAATCTGAGCACGAAATTGCTTTTTCTAGTAGGGGGCGCCACTTACACACATTTTCAGTAATTCAAATAGTCAGAACTTTTTTGTACGCACACGTTAATTTTTTTAAAATTGAAGAAATGATTTTTCCATCATGTTTACATGAAAAAGGTATACTTTGTAGAAGTGGCTAGGGGTAACCTTTTGCAAGATATTTGAACTTGAAGTAATCAATGCAATGTGGTTTTGAATGAAAACTTTTGAAAATGATCATAGGAGGCTTTGAAAACGGCGTTATCATGGTAGTTTTGACATTAGCTTGAATGCTCAATGTTTCTTGATTTTAAAACAATAAATATAATTTTACATTTTTTTTTCGATAAAAAAATGTGTTTATTGAGAATGTTTTTAATTTTTTTTTGATTTTTTTCAAGAGAAACATTGAATATCTATACACTAATCGAAATCACCGTGACAACGGCGTTTTCGATGCCCTTCATAATAATTTTCAAAATTTTCCATTCGAAACAGCATTGCATAAATTACTTCAAGGGCAAATATCTTGAAAAAGGTTCCTCCTATCGACTTTTACAAAGTGTACCTTTTTTGACGTAAAATGACGGAAACATTTTTTAATTAAAACAAATTTTCGAGTGCGTACAAAAAAGTTATTACTATTTGAATGAGTGGAAAGATATGTAAGTGGCACCCCTTACATGTGACATCCATACCAAGGCCAGATATGAATTTTGCATGTCAAACAACCCCCATATGCGAAATTTCATCAAAACTTGACTATTTCAAAAGTTATTTGAAAAAATCAAAAATTAAAATTCAACTTTGGCACCCTGTATCTTTCTAAATATCAACTTTCGGAATAGACAAGTTGAGGTCGATCGGCGCGCAAAATCGACCTTCTGAGAGAACTTTGAGGTTAGTTACAGATCCAGTTTGCTCGAATTTTTGAACCACATTCCAAATTGTCCTCTCAGAAGGTCGATTTTGCGCGCCAAAAAATTCAAGGAGAGCCCGAAATGCATTTTTTTTTCATCGACCATTTTCATAATAGGCTTGCACCATTTTTACACGTTGTTCAGTCGTATATTGCTCCATGGATAATTTTGTTTATGTTTTGAGGTTAGAAATCTCATGATAATAAACAAATACAGTGGCGTTTCAAAAATATTTCAGATTGTGATGTGGAAAATCTTATTGAATCACCCTTTAGATACTGATTTTTACACATATTTAAACTTAAATGTCTCCTGAACGACTTATCAGAAAGGTATCAAACAATATATTTTTGAAATCAGGAAAATAAACTCTTTTATAATATATGATAATATCCAGGGGGTTCCGTTGAAAAAAATGCTACTTGTAGAAAAATATTGACATTCCGATAATCTTTGGTTCTTTTTGATAACATTTTTGAAAAGTGCATTCATCTGTACACTCCATTTTTTTTTGGATGAAATACATCCTGGCAAAAAAAAATCAGTAATGGCTCATTTTGAAGATCTTCCGTCCCTCATCATATGCTCTTAGTATAGATGAAAAATACAAATTGTTGACAAGCTGTCATATCAACAGAAATGAGTTGAGAATAGACGCAAATTGTTCCCCCTCTAAGCAGAAATCGACTGTTTTCAGCGGTTTTCATTTTATTTTCTTGGGAGCTCGTTATTCAGGGTGGAAAGTTTTCATATAAAAACCCGAACATAGATAGTCTTCAAATGAGCAGTACCACTTTTTGAGCAGGGTAGTAAGATAACTCATAAATCAATGATTATGTGGAGACAATTTCCTCCCTAACTGCGTCATTGAAGAAGTATAAAAGTGTGTTTTTTTTCCTAATGACATTTTGTTGATTGTATAAGAGGGTGCGTTATTTTCTGGAAATAAACTCATTACCAGGTAGTTTAGTGTATCTATGTGAAATCTCATATGGAAATCAATATCTGAACAACGGGGCAAAAATGATTCCTCAGTAGATGGTTCGGGCCTCCTTATCAGTGAATAGACATTCCGTTAAGATCAGTCATTGACTCTGTGATGTGATATGAAACATGGATACCAAATTGAAATGCTGCGATAAAACCAAGGAAACTAGAAATTATTTCTGTATTATTTGTCATCAAGTCTTTCATAAGAGTTGTCATGAGAGAAAAAAGTCTCTAGTCATTGAAAGACATAAATAATATGCTCTGAGTACGTATTCGACACAATATTTCAAAGTCATCAGCGAAAAAATTTTTCCAAAATACCCAAAAATATACTAAATGAATAAAAAAGAAAACGTAAATTTCACGGTATGATCAAAAACGGGGTGTATATGTCACAGTGAAACCTGGTAATCAGTGAAAGCTAACTTTTACTAGGAAAAGTAAGCTTTTCCTGATTTGGAAACATTTAGCTAGTGAAAGTTGAATTTGATCGACTTCATCATACTTTTACTAGTAATTGTTAGCATTCACGTAACTTTTCTAGTGAAAGCTGCTACACTGAAAATTATTATCGTAATTATAAATATCCTTATTGGTCCGAGTTGGAATTCGCCGACAGATTAGACGCTCTGGAAAATACGAGACTTATGATTCGCAGGTGTACAATGTGATCATTGTTCAGATACCGTATTATAGAAAATACTCAAGTATTCTCAGTAGGGGTTAATCTGGGTTAGTTTGGGTTCGTTTGGGTTAGTCTGGGTTTGGCAAAAATTTTGATGTCGCGTGAGCGACATCATTTAGTGCTCCGTGCACCTTGGGTTAGTTAAATGGCGGAAATAAGTTTTAAGAAGAACTTTTCCTAACTGCTTTTAGTAAAAGTTGATTTGATAAAGTTTCTCCAACATTCACTAGTGAAAGTGTACAATATTCTTGAAAATTCAACATTTCCTAACGGATCAAGTGATTGCTAGCATCAACTAGTAAAAGCTAGCTTTCACTGAATTCCTAACATTCACTGTAACATATATATTATATTACCCTCTCTCTCTAGAGAGAGAGCTATTACAGTCAATACGCCAGACGGAGAAAGCTAATGTATTCCGTGACGTAGTGGATGTTGATTGGCGCTCTTTAATCGGTGATTACTACATTAATAGAGGTCGTAGGTTGTTTTTTTGACTCCAATATCAGTACTTACTAATCTTTATATTCTTCATATTTCCAAAAAATGTGCAAATTGTTCATTGCTTAAAGAAAATATTGCTAAACTACAAAAGCGGCTACAATTTTTTCAGTGTGATGCAGAAGAAATCGAAAATATAGAGATCGGAGCAAGTAACCGCTCAATACAAATTTTGAAGGAGGAACTTTTGAAAGTAAAGAAATATAGAACTGTTATACAGACTTGCTACAATTGCTGTGATCTAAGAACAAAAATCGACGCCCTAATGTTAAATCATGAAGAAAGTAGACAAGTGACCAAGGAGCTTGAATTATGAAACAAAAAACTTGTACCTAGCGGAATGTAAAAAATTGTGCGTTTTAACTCAAGTAGAGAGAATCGGAAAGGTTGTCACTAATATTCATACGCATAATGAAAGAGCATTGACTATAAAAAAAAATAGACCGAGCATAAGCAACCGGTTTATTCATAAATTCCTATGTTTCGCGATCCAAAATACATTCAAAAGAGCTCACGGGTGGGACAAGGACCTCATTCCGTCTCTTTTTACATACATGGTCAAAGCAACAGCGCGAGGATAGAATGGGCGGAACGAGGCGAATCGATAAATGACTGTCATGGGCGGAGTGCGGGCAGTTTGGAATGTTTCAAATTATTTGATTTTTTTAATTCATTGTTTTTATCTTTGATGAGAGGGTTGATTTTGATTGAAAAAAATGCATGACATCCCACACAATTTTTTGGTTATAAGTAAATATGAAGTAATTGGTTATTGCGATATTTGTTAGGGAAAGCATATGACAACTAAGTAGGTAACTACATACCTATAATATTGTATACATTGACAAAAAACATTAAATATCTTTGAGAAAGACATGGTTTGTTCAATAATAAATTGGAGTAATTTGGGCACCAATTGTAGATTATAATACCATATTGCAATTTATAAAAAAAATCAATGATTATGGGAGTTGTCATGGAGGATTAAAATGATAAATGTGAAAATACAAATGTATACTTACTTGTGGGGTATCATAGAAGGGAATCATGGTTATGAGGGATGAAAAAAAAAAGATAATAACACTGGCAGGAAACGACTTGACAGTTTACAAACAATAAAAAGAATTTTTCGTGGAGTTGAATTCTACAAGGCAGGGCGCAAGCAACTCCAAATAAACGGTGACAGGCTCCCCCCAAAAATAGATTGATAATAAAAAATTATAATTTATAGTAGCAACTTGAAACTTCGGGGATAATCTTGACAAAAATACCTATCTAACGACCCCATCCATTTAAAATTCTGAGGGTACCTGTCAACCCCTGAACGGAAGTGAAAATAACAAATAAGAAAAATATATTGACTAGTCTAAGCGATTTTTGATTGATAACCGAACACCTAAGAAATCCTGGGTGGAAAGTTTTTCGTGCCCCATCTTGTATTTGATGGCTTCATTCTAACTTTTCAGAATTCAATAGTTTCAAAAATTTTAGAAAAACGAGAAAATGAAAAATTAACTCAGTATTTTTTCAAAAACTATTGAAATATAGAGATGTCTAAATCTAAATTACTTCAAGTACATAATATTTCAAATGAAGTCATGACTTGTATGCAGCACATTCATAGTCAATGATGCAGAATAATATTTTTTTGGTAGATTCTCGACTTTTTACTGAGTCAATTTTATGAGAATTTCATTAACTTATTATACAATGCGACCGTAAAGGTTGGAACAAATCTTCGACCATGAGGAAGCGTGTATGGTCGAAGGAACAAATTCATAAAAAAATCAGGGTTTTGTTTTGGTAAAAACGCTCGGACTCGTTGATTTTTATTTTTGACAGCGGTTTTTTTATGGTAATTTTATGTCCATCTACAGGGTGGACCAAAAATAGGTTACGACCATCAACTTAATTTTTTTAAATAGAAACCCCTATTTATTATTTTATTTTCGGATTCTACATCAAAATTTTAGTGATATGATTTTTACTGAGGTAGGGCTAAAATTGGTTTTTATTAGGTACTAAAAATAAATCTGCCAAATTAAAAAAAAAACGGTTCAAGGATATTTGTTGCCTTTGTGAAGAACCGATTAAAAAAAAATGAGTTCAACATCCTTTATCTTGAAAACAATGCACTTCCGGAATCATATGTTTATACCTATGAACTTTTTTTTCATGAAATTATATCTCACGAATACGCCTTGAATTTATTGTACGCAATAAGGAGACACCCTGTAAAATGTATACTTACTAATGTTATGAAAGCATGTCTTATTTAGAAAGTGTTTTCTCAAAAACTATTGGTTCCCTCACACTTTTTTTCGAAAATTACTAATAAAAAGGAAAGGTACCCACTTAAATCCAGTGAGATTTGGAAATTTTAAAAATTTGTAGTTACATAGTGTTATGGAACCAGGAATGTCCTTCAAGTATATGAGCAAAGTTGTTATTACTTTGATTTTTGTGTTAATTTTCATTTAAAATATATTTTTCTCTGTATGAAATGCAAACATTTCCAAAAATACATTATACGCCACTGAAGTGAGAAGGTAGGAGGTCCCAGAATCTATTTTAAAATCAAGGTGGCAGTATATTCACTGATGAAACGAAACATTTTTCATGGTCCAATTTACCACAAACTTGACACTTTCGCACCATATTAATGTACAAATGATATCGTCAAATCACAAATAGTGTAAAAATCACACAAAAACAAGGCAAATCGAGCACTCAACACAGACAATGTGAAAGCAACATCGCATTAACTCGTCATAAGCACTACCAACATGAATGAATATTTTTACGCTTGAACGTAAAATCGATACTTGGTATAAGCGAAGCGTAGATCCCAGGTACAAGAAACCTGATCTTGTTGCCACATTTTCGAGGCATTTTTGAAGGAGATGATGAGTTTTGTTAAATGAATCGTGCCTGAATGGAAAATACATTTTTGGATGCAAATAATATCGTTCTTGTTATATGAGATGAGATTTGTTATATGAGATGAGATTAGATGAGAGTTGATTTTATCTTGATTCTATCATGTTTTAACTGTTGATAAATATAGAGAGTAAAATGGAGTACCTTGTTAAAATCGGACACTTGGCAATGATGCTGGTGCAAAATATCGATGGGCAGAGCTTTGTTGAATAAACTGTGGTAGGGGTATAGAAAAAAATAGGTATATTTTTTTTCTTGAAGCTAATGTATGATCGCTCTCAGAAAAGACAAGCTAGGTCTATTTTTTTTATAGTCAATGTGAAAGAGACTCCGGGTAGCGTATTGGCATTTCTCACTTCGCTACAGGGCATATATGAGCTGTATCAGAGTAAAGTATGGCTGGACTGGACGCACAATTTATTCAGCCATTGTTTACTACGATACAGACTAAATGCGCCGCATGTAAGAAATAGGTAGATGCATATATGGTGGGAACGGATTTGTTCAATTCATTATTTATTATCGTTCACTAAGTACTTTACAGTGTGTCCCAGATTCGCTTCTCTATACTGGGATCTTGGCTCCTATTATACCTACAGCAAAGGTTAAATGGAGAAAGTTTTAGAGGAATCTTAGTGCATTCGATATCCGGCTTCAGGCTTACTATCGGTCAGTTGGTTTTGGAATTATCGTCAAAAAACCGAAAATGGCGGATTTCATTTTTTGCCAGTAAATCCGAAACGGCTAATTTGACAGCTGTCAAAATGTGACATTATGAGGACACTTTTTGAAGACGAATAAAATGGCGTGTATGACATGTCTCGATCGTCTTTTGTTTTCCCGCCACCCGCCTCAACTTTCATTTTTCTCATGGCAGCCATATTGGATTATTCGATTTTTGGAAAGAGTGTAAAATTTCCAGTCTAGTGATCGCACAAGTGCGAACAAGATTTAAGTGTCATCAAAATATCACATTTCGTAGTTATGTCATGGCCTTCTTTTCTAAGAAGGCCATGATTCATTTGTCTGAAAATTGGTTTATAAGCAAAATCTTTTTTTTTTTTTCATCTAAGGAGGCTCTGATCTGTCGTTCATTAATTCAGTATGATGGTTGTGTTTTGATAATGAGTAATTACGCTTTTACAATCAAAATAAAAAATCTGATTAACAAATTGTCGAAACCTGTCAAAAATGCCCGTTATTCTCTATCTCTCTATTCAAATGAAGAAAAGCTAGTCATGTTAGCGCTGTACTTGCGGTCAAATAGAAATGTCGGGTTTGCTTCGGCAAGGTCAATGTATTTGGAGATGTATCCCTGGTATCCCGAACGACGGCAGCCTCATAAAACATAATTTAGAAAAATCGAATAATAATGATTAATTTGGTCAACTATAAACAGAAAAAAAGTTGTAAGAGTAGAACGAAAAACAGTCGCTAATTGTCAAAAATGTCACGATGCATGTCCATGTTCTATTGAAAATTCAATGCGTTAAACACATTTGCTGCACACTAAATGCGTTGACCTTGAGCTGATACAGTACTCATTCATATTTTGCGAAAAATAAATTATTGCCTTCTTGGATAAGACTGGGTCCCAACTACGTATTGTGATATTTCGATGATACTCAAATCTTTTATGCACTAGGCTGGAAATTTTACGCTCTTTCCAAAAATCGAAAAATACAATATGGCGGCCATAAGAAAAATGAAAGTTGAGGCAGGTTGCGGGAGAACAAAAGAAGATTGAGACATATCATGAACGCCATTTGATTCGTCTTGAAAAAGTGTCCAGATAATGTCACATTTTCATAGCTGTCAAATTAGCCGTTTCGGATTCACTGGCAAAAAACATAATCCGACATTTTCGGTTTTTCGCCGATATTTCCAAAACCAATCGACCGATCGCAAATCTCAAACCGGATATCCACTGCAGTAACTTTCCTCTAAAATTTTCTCCATTTAACCTTTGACGAAGGTATAATAGGAGGCAAGATCCCTGTATAGAGAAACGAATCTGGGACACACTGTATATAAAGAGAATTGATTACATATATATGTATATAGAAATTATCTATTATAAAGGTGAATCTGGAAAAATCCTAATATATCATATTAATGAGACGATCGCGATGTGTTTGATGGCTTCACGGAGCCATTTTTAATTTCGCAAACAAGAACTGAACAAAGTTTCAAAAACAATAATCTGCGTCTACGCAGGGTGTTACTCAGTGATAGGCCGTAATTCCAAAGACGCATTCCTGAACCAAATTCAGTAGAAAAGGTCTTATAGGTAAACATATTGTCATTGTGTCTTGAATATAAATATCCTGATTTTCAAGATACAGGTTAAGAGAAAAATCGGATTCATTATGAGTGAATCGAGTCATTTTTGCTCGTTGCTATCTTTGTTGTTGTGGACAAAATGTTTTTGACTTCCTTGACACCCTATGATTTTTCATGTGCTCAAAAAGTAGACCTCCAACACACTGTATCTTGAAAACCAGACCAAAGTTTACGGTCACTATGTAGGACACATGTTTATCTTGAAATTGGTTCAGGAATGCGTTTTTGTAACTATGGCTTATCATTGAATAAAACCCTGTTCAAGCTGATTAGAAGCACATCATAACATGCGGATTCAAATTAATGGGGTGAAATTTAATAGCTTAGTTCGCGGGTCGTTCACGAACCAGTTCCGAACCAATTCAGAACTGATTTGCAAGCGCAGTTGATAAAATATCATGAGCTGCGCATGCAAAACAGTTCTGAATTGATTCGGAACTGGTTAGTAACCGACCCGCGAAGAAAGCTATTTTCGAAATAAAATAACTACTTACATAATCATTATGCGTAAAAATAAAACTGTTCTATACTCACCAGTACAATTTATTTTTAAAGCGTACGGGGATATTTTGAGTTGGTCTTATAAAGTTGACTCTATCCTCATTTCGTAAAATTTTCATGTAGAAGAAAAGTGAAGTAGTTAGAACATGGAACTGTTGATGTTTGTTATCACAATACCAATAATACATGGTTCAACAGTGATTGTTACTAAGCTATTTCACATCGGAATTTGGCGTATAAAAAAATTTGCTCTTACTATTACAGAAGAGGATTGGTATTTCTTTGAAAAAGAAAGAAATACATGTGTTGAAATTTTGAAAGACACCAAAATACACGGTATTGTGAGAGCAATATAGATATGGATAAAGATAATCCCAAATTGATGTGGAAGCATCTCAAAACAATTGTTGGCACAAAAAACAGTAGAGCTACTTTTGACAATGTAGACTGCAATGGAGCCATTTATAGCGAGGACTTGTATAATGTTTTGAATCGGTTCTATGTGAATAGTATCAAAGTAGTGACTGGCCAGGTTTAAATAGTATCAAAGACATTGTGAATAAAGTACAAAGTCCGAATGATGATGTTGAAGTTATCCTGCGAACGGTAGCTTTAAATATCACGAAAATGGAACAATTCGATCAAATCACCATCCAACAGCTGCTAAACTTGCTCAAATCACAGAGGAAAAAAAACAGTACTGACGAAATAAGCCTTGACGTCATCAGGAACCGGTTCTATATCATAGGTTATCCTTCGCTAAAAATAATAAATCTAAGTCTTGAAAAGGGTTTAGTTCTTCAGAGCTTCAAAACTTCAACTATAGTCCTTGTTCCAAAAGTGTTGAATACAAACAAAGCTGATCAACTAAGACCAATCAATATGTTACCTTTTTGTGAGAAGTTGTTGGAACTAGTAGTTTACAATCAAATAGTTGAATTCATCTCTTTGAATAAAATACTACACAGCTACCAGTCTGGGTTCCGTAATTCACATTCATGTGAAACAGCACTTCAGTTAGTTGTATCTGATATGAAAACTATCCTAGATAAACCAAGGGTCGGTATCATTTCAGTTTTTATAGACTTCAAAAAAGCGTTCGAAACTATAGACCGTAAAATATTATTATTGAAATTGAAGAAATATGGATTCGATGGGATTTTTAATTCTTGGATTCAGCATCACTCAACAGACAGGCAACTAAAGTGAATAACGCAATATCGGACCCAGAATTGAACAATATCGGTGTTTCTCAAGGTAGCGTCCACTTCTCTTTATACCTTATGTCAGTTATTTGGGAGAAGTTTTACAGAAATGTAGAATACACTTTTTTGCAGATGACACACTCATTTATTATTACAGTGAAGATTTTGTTGAGGTTACTCAAACAATCAACTGTGAATTGCGGAAACTATCTAAGGTTTTTAGGAAACAAATTAATAGTGAATGAGAGTGAATCTTGATATATGTTCATTGGTAACCCCGTCTTACGATCCAGATTTTTAAGCATCAATTTATGTATCAGGATAAATGACCAGCCATTAGAAATTGTGAATGAAATTAAATATCTAGGTTTTATATTGGATCAGGAGCTAGAATTCAACAGCCATATAGACTATAAAAGAATGGGTTTCCGAGGGAAGTTTCGCCATTTCTTTCAATGTCCATGAAACTCACAGTTTCAAATACATTGATTCTACCATATTTCCATTACTTTTCATCTCTAATTTATACAGGTTGCTCCAAAGCTAGTTTTGAGCGATTACAAATCATTCAAAATAAGGCTATGAGAGTGATCTTGTGTTGTAATAGCTACACTAGTGTGGCTTCAATGACTGAATGTTTGTGATGGTTAAAAATTGATGAGTTTCTTTATTTGCAAACCATGATATTCATTTATAAAATCATGAATAACCTTTTGCCGCAATATTTAATTTGTCAATTGATTCCCATCTCACAAATACATGAAAGGTGTACAAGATCAGCAAGCTCTATGAATTTTTATGTCAAAACTAGCAATAAAACAAGTTCAATGAAAAATTTATTTTATAAGGAAGTGGTATTATTCAATCTTATAACTCAGTATATAAGATCTAGTGAGAATGTAATAATATTTAAAAAGCTGCTGATTGTACATATTAAAAATAATCCTACTAAGATAGTGTAGTGGTTCACACTTGGATAGGTACTTATTCCTAGTAAGTGTATTTTATCCGAGTTTTATCTTAATCATTTTATACTTTTTTCAAGTTAAATAAATGTATTACTTTGCAATTTATCGGTTGGATATAATTTATTTTGCTGATATCGTTGTTTATAGGTATACAGGGTGTCCGGCAAGTATATGGAATAATTTCGGGTGCGTATAGGGAAGCTCAAAATTACCCCAGTTTGTCATAAAACTTTTTTTCTGAAGTGACTCCTAACGGAGATACAGAGCCCTAAAGGGGTACCCATCGATTTAATTTTTTAACTCTAACTTTTGAACCGACTTGTATAATTTGATGAAATTTTGGTATGTTGTGTAGGCCATGAAGACTCGTAGAACCATAATGAAGTTGATATTTCAAGTTGTAGGGGGAACCAGGAACAGACTGGCCACCAAACATTGGGGGCCCAATTTTTGACATATATCATTTTACAGAGCTGAAAACTTCTTTTTCAAATACTCTGACCTTTGCTCATCAAAAAAGGTGCTCCTCTTTTGTTCCGATAAAACTCACCGTTTTCGAGAAAAATAGGTTTTTGTTGTACACGTTATTGCAATAATACACCAAAATACTACGGCGAGACACCAGTTGTTGTTATTTTTGATATTGATATTTTTTTTAACACTCATAGAGTGATTGACTGTATTAGAATTTTTCAAACTAAAAAAAAAAACAGAAAAAAAATTAATAAATTTATTTGAATTTTTTTATTATTTTTTTGTTTTTTCTTTTTCAATTTTCAACTGATTTTAGTACAGGCAGCAATCAATCGAGCTTTTAGACTCTTGCACAAAGAATCCCCCTTTAGAGCATCAAGTCACATGACGGAGAGTGAACATGAAATAGCTTCTGCGACCAATATACAGGGTGTCCCAGCAAGGGTGGCCATCGGCCATATCTCAGAAACTACTGGACCTAAGAGTTCAGGAAAAAAAAAATTATCACTAAAGTGGCCACAAGAAAATGCTGGGAAATATTTATAACTTCGAAATTTTTCCGCTAGGGGGCGCAATCAAAGCTTAAATATTAAAATTCGAAATTTCTCCGGAAATTCTCAGATTGAGGTATATCTTTATCAACATGGTTAGAAAACCTAGACAATTTCACGACTTTTTGGTACAGGTCTCATTGGCGTACCGATCTTCGTGTGAGTAGGGGAAGGTAGTGAAAGTGTAATTGTTCAAGTGGCTGTAACTTATAAACGACTTGTCCGATTTTGTTGCGTATAGGCTTGTTTGGAAGATAAATGTGAGTACTTTCGTATATCGTATCCAGTGAGGCGTGATTGTCTCCAGAAAAGTTGCTAGAAGGCGTAATTTGAATTAAAAACTGTTATTTTCGTTTCACCTCAACAATTTAAATGGTACGGTATAATTCTGATAACAGAATCGAAATGAAGATTAAATTCACAAGAAAAAACCTCCAAACCGCAGGTTGATATCTTTTCTCGTTTTCGAGTTATGCCCGAGAAAATAATTTTTGACACTCGAAAAGTTGTTTGTTGTGTAGTTTTATTTAACTTTATAAATGTTCGGATTGTCCTCCATCTTGTAAAATACATTTCTCAATTCTGTGCCTACAAATAGAAACAGCTGTTTCTATTTCAATTGGTGCAATGGAATGTATAGCATTCTCAATCCGCTCAATCATATTTTCTCTTGTGGTGGGACGAGTTTTGTAAACGATGTCCTTGATTCGTCCCCACAAGTAATAGTCCAACACAGTTAAATCGGGGGATCTCGGTGGCCATGGGAACAAACTGCCCCTTCCAATCCAGCGATCTGGATAACGGTTGTTTAAAAAATCACGAACTCTCCGTGCATAATGAGCTGGGCAACCGTCATGTTGGTACCACATGGACATCCTAAGACCAATGGGAACATCTTCTAAAAGTATTTGCAAGTCATTTTCTAAAAAGTTTAAATATGATTCACCATTTAAATGGCCATCAATAATATACGGCCCAATAATTTTGTTTCCTAACACTCCGCACCAGACGTTTACACTCCACCTGTTTTGATGATCCACTTCCCGCATCCAGTGTGGGTTTTCCCGCGACCAAAAGTGCATGTTATGCAAATTAACATTTCCAGAACTAGAGAAACGGGCTTCATCGGTCCATAAAATTTGGGAGAGGAATTGAGGATGTTCGTTGCACATTTCTCGAAGCCAATAGCAATGGTCTAGTCGCCTGTTGAAATCGTCTTCTGATAGAGCTTGGTGTAAGGAAAGATGGTATGGACGAAGTTTGAAGTCTCTTAAAATTCGGAGCACTGAAGAACGACTTAATCCTAGATGGTGGGAAATCTCTCTTGTGCTCAAATGCGGTGAAGCTTCCACGAAAGCAAGAACGTTTATAATATTGTCTTCATGGTTTCTTACCGGACGTCTTCTGATTGGAACTGGATTGAGCTGTACACTTCCCGTTGTTCTTAAACGTATTGCCATTCGCCGAAATACCTTTCTGCTGTAGTGCCTTCGTTCGGGATACCTTGCAGCGTATTCACGTGCCGCAATCGGAGCATTTCCAAAACATTGAAAATATACGGCGAGCATATCAAAAGCCTCGGCATTGGTGTAAGACATTTTAACAGAGAATGTTAAAATGATAATTAGGAGATTGTTATGATTGCAATATCTGTTTCAATTTTCTCCATGAAAACCCGCCGATGTTTTTCCACAGCTACCTAGATTTTTTTTCAACCCATCATTGCAATATTTAATACATAATTAGATTGGGATTTATGCTCATCAAAATATTTTTCATTTATTATGAGTTTTGTTCCATTGAAATAACAAATGAAAACATTAAATTTTACATAATTTGGACTAGTTATTATTATTGAAGCCAAAAAAAAGCAGGTTGGAATAGAACTACACAACAAACAACTTTTCGAGTGTCAAAAACTCTTTTCTCGGCAATAAATCGAAAACGAAAAAAGATATCCACCTGCGTTTCAAAGGTTTTTTCTTGTAAATTTAATGTTCCTTTCGATGCTCCTATCAGAATTATACCATACCATTTAAATTTTTGCGGTAAAATGAAAAACACTGTTTTTAATTCAAGTTACTCCTTCGAGCAATTTTGCTGGAGACAATCACGCAATACTGGATACGATGTTCGAAAGTACTCACATTTATCTTCTAAACAAGCCTATACGCAACAAAATCGGACAAGTCGTTAATAGGTTACAGCAACTTGAACAATTACACTTTCACTACCTTCCCCTACTCACACGAAGATCGGTACGCCAATGAGCCCTGTACCAAAAAGACGTGAAATTGTCTAGGTTTTCTAACCATGTTGATAAAGATATACCCCAATCTGAGAATTTCCGGAGAAATTTCGAATTTCAATATTTAAGCTTTGATTGCGCCCCCTAGCGGAAAAATTTCGAAGTTATAAATATTTCCCAGCATTTTCTCGTGGCCACTTTAGTGATAATTTTTTTTTCCTGAACTTTTAGGTCCAGTAGTTTCTGAGATATGGCCGGTGGCCACCCTTGCTGGGACACCCTGTATAAAGGCGCCACTGGGCGTCAAAAATTTCCGAAAATACAGAAAACTGTAGTATGTAGTACCTAGATGTTCGAATTGACAGCTGTCAGCGTCATCCGCGTAGGAGCATCATGTAAGGTTCACATTGAATTTCATTTCCAAGTGGAACTGTCAAATTTCCGCTTGGCAAACGAGAATCATATGCTAACATTCACATTTTATTTGTGTTCAAAGTCAAGCTTACGCTCAATGCAATGTAGATGGTACCATATGATTCCCGTTTGCCAAGCGGAAATTCGACAGTTCCATTTCCAAATTTGTACTATCTATTTCTATTTTACCATAATTTGATGTTTAACATTGTTAATTACATATACTTATACATTAAGTATATGGTTAATTATAAGTAAGAAATGTAGAACTGTATTTTTTTTGTATTTATAGAGAAATATATCTTTGAAAGAAACAAACATCTTTCAATATTTTTCTTTAGCAAACACCTAAGTGTCAGAATAAAAAATAATGAAGTAAGTATGTTGAAAGAAAAACAATATTCAACTAGAACTCCGAATTGAAGCGAATTTGTCAATAATTTCAAATGTTATCGTTAATATAGACAATTTTTTAATAATTACAGATCCAGTTTCCAGATTATTTAAATTTCATGTTTATGGAAAGTTGTTGCGTAAAGATTAGTTTAAATCATTAAGTATCGTTTGTATAAATCGATTCTACCTGACATTTGATCCATTATATTATATGTTCAATTTTTCCTTATGATTTGCCACCCCTTCAAAATCTATATTTAACGAATAGGTATAAACAAAATGTTTCAAGATTGAAAACTGGGCGAAATAACAAATGACTATCAGAAATCAGAAAAATCTGGATTTTTTTTATGTAATGAAGTGAAGTATCAATTCATTTGATTATTTCTCCTCAAATGACTGAATATAATAATTCAAACAAAGGCAAACTTTATACTTCTGAAAATCGGAGAATGAGGAAGTCTAAAACTGTAATAGTATTATACATCAAGCTTTTCATTAAAAAAAAACAGATTTAACAGATTTAATTTAATTTGTTGCTTGATTTGAAATTTAAATTTTGAGGAAAAATCATGAATCTTTTATGTGATTATTTTTCCCGAATATCGTCAGATCAGGTTTTTGAAGGGTTTAGCTTGGCAAATAATGAGGAAGAACACTCACTTGCACAAAAAATGCGTACATAGAAATGGTGAAATTGCTTTGGTTTGAGCAGTGTATGAAGGTGACCAGTAAACGTCAAGTTTTGTCAGTTGCAATAATAATCCACTTTTGTGAGAACACAAAAGAAGAACTAAAAATAACTAAATGACTAAATAACCAGATCCACATCCGATGTAGAATGTGTGGGGACCATTGGTAAAAATTATTTATCAAATAAACTGTAGGCCTCAGTTCAGAATCAGGCAGAACTATTAGATGCCATTCTTAATGTGTGGAATGAGCTCGCCAATGGCGTCTATATTGTCAAGATTTATCAAATTCCATGGTTTGACGACTACAAGAAGTTTTGGCTAGAAATGGTTCTGCTACCGGATTTTCAGGAAAATAATCTACATTTTTCTTAGCGAACTGAGTGAATAAATTCAAATTCGTACCCACAATATATCGTTTTCATTGAAAAAAAAATAAAAAGTTCAAGTGCATGGCGTGTAAATATTTTGACAGCCTATTACTTACACTGCTCAAAAAAAACATGATTTCACTGTCTGTGTACGCATTTTTTGTGCAAGTTAGTGTACATATACAGGATGTATTTGAAGTTGGGGTTTTCCTTTTAACACTGTATAGAATGCAAGAAAATGAGAACATGTTTCAAATAAAACTATGTCCAAAAATGCTTCGTTTCCGAGATACAGCGTGTCAAAGTTTTGAGAAAAAAAAAGCCTTTTCTTTCATGACTTTCCTACCACTCCAGATATTCCCGCAAAATTTGGTACACTTCTTTTGACCATCAAATCACATTTTTCTACAACCGAGCGCAAAGTACCATGTTTGCGCATCAAAAAGGAAGCGCAAAGTGTCACTTTTCGATCGATTCTACCTGACATTTGATCCATTATATTATATGTTCAATTTTTCCTTATGATTTGCCACCCCTTCAAAATCTATATTTAACGAATAGGTATAAACAAAATGTTTCAAGATTGAAAACTGGGCGAAATAACGAATGACTTAGGTATAAACAAAATGTTTCAAGATTGAAAACTGGGCGAAATAACAAATGACTATCAGAAATCAGAAAAATCTGGATTTTTTTTATGTAATGAAGTGAAGTATCAATTCATTTGATTATTTCTCCTCAAATGACTGAATATAATAATTCAAACAAAGGCAAACTTTATACTTCTGAAAATCGGAGAATGAGGAAGTCTAAAACTGTAATAGTATTATACATCAAGCTTTTCATAAAAAAAAAACAGATTTAACAGATTTAATTTAATTTGTTGCTTGATTTGAAATTTAAATTTTGAGGAAAAATCATGAATCTTTTATGTGATTATTTTTCCCGAATATCGTCAGATCAGGTTTTTGAAGGGTTTAGCTTGGCAAATAATGAGGAAGAACACTCACTTGCACAAAAAATGCGTACATAGAAATGGTGAAATTGCTTTGGTTTGAGCAGTGTATGAAGGTGACCAGTAAACGTCAAGTTTTGTCAGTTGCAATAATAATCCACTTTTGTGAGAACACAAAAGAAGAACTAAAAATAACTAAATGACTAAATAACCAGATCCAGAGATGTGTGGAATGAGCTCGCCAATGGCGTCTATATTGTCAAGATTTATCAAATTCCATGGTTTGACGACTACAAGAAGTTTTGGCTAGAAATGGTTCTGCTACCGGATTTTCAGGAAAATAATCTACATTTTTCTTAGCGAACTGAGTGAATAAATTCAAATTCGTACCCACAATATATCGTTTTCATTGAAAAAAAAATAAAAAGTTCAAGTGCATGGCGTGTAAATATTTTGACAGCCTATTACTTACACTGCTCAAAAAAAACATGATTTCACTGTCTGTGTACGCATTTTTTGTGCAAGTTAGTGTACATATACAGGATGTATTTGAAGTTGGGGTTTTCCTTTTAACACTGTATAGAATGCAAGAAAATGAGAACATGTTTCAAATAAAACTATGTCCAAAAATGCTTCGTTTCCGAGATACAGCGTGTCAAAGTTTTGAGAAAAAAAAAGCCTTTTCTTTCATGACTTTCCTACCACTCCAGATATTCCCGCAAAATTTGGTACACTTCTTTTGACCATCAAATCACATTTTTCTACAACCGAGCGCAAAGTACCATGTTTGCGCATCAAAAAGGAAGCGCAAAGTGTCACTTTTCCGCGGAGTCTACTTTGTCGCTCGCCGAGCGGCAAAGTAACTTTGTCGCTGAATATGGAAACCATATTAGAAAAATGTCAAAAGTTTCTGCGACATTTGACAGCACAGTGGGCATTGAACGACATAATGGATTAAAGATGTATCACTAAGAACACTTCTTTTATGAAATGATAATGAAATTAAAACTGAGAAATACAAGTAGGGTTAATTATAACCAAATATTTGTTGTTGTTCACCGCTATGCAAGTTCAAAATGCGTTACTAGATGTCACCCCTTTTGTCAACTTCTCCCAATCTAAATTACTGAACAGCATTTAACAGATTATGTCAACAGTTTCATGAACAACGCGTATTCGAAGATCGTCATCGAAAATAAAAATATCTATTTCGTGAAAATTCAATGGATATCGAAGAAATTATTGAAGTTTCGTGCACTCCGCCGGAAATTGCTCAAGCGGCTAAATCAGTTGCTCTTAATTTACTCCCAGAAAAGTCGAGAAGCAAGTATGAAAAGCAATATGAACTTTTTAATAAATGGTGCGATTCAAAAGGAACCAAGAAGATATCAGAGAACATTCTACTTGCGTATTTTGCAGAGAAAGCCAAGGTAATGCAATCCTCTACACTTTGGTCTATATACTCAATGCTGAGATCTACGATATCAGTAAAACATGATGTGAACATTAGTGAATACAAAAAACCATTGGCTTATTTAAAACGTCAAGCTGTTGGCTACAAACCAATAAAATAAAATCAAAACCTTTTTGAAAGAAGCTCCTGATGAAATATATTTATTGCAAAAGGTGATCTTAGTTTTCGGTATCGCTGGAGCGTGCAGGAGGGGCGAACTTGTCAAGATGGTAACGAACGACATTGAAGATAAAGGGTCAATACTTATTGTAAAAATACCTGATTCTAAGACATACAATAGCAGAACATTCATCGTCGCAAATAATGAAACACTGGACTCTGTATCAATTTACCGAAAGTATATGAACATCAGGCCCAAAAATTGTAAAATACAGAGACTATTTTTGAAATATTCGAATGGTAAATGCCACAATCAAGTTGTTGGAATGAATTATATTGCAAAAGTTCCAAAAAGCATAGCGCAGTATCTTGGACTTCCAGAACCATGCAAGTATACAGGTCATTGCTTCAGGCGAACTTCTGCCACTCTTCTAGTTAATGGTGGTGGCGATATCACGCAATTGAAAAAACATGGAGGATGGAAGAGTACTAACGTAGCAGAAAATTATATAGATGAAAATATTGCTAACAAAATTTCTACATGTGAAAAAATTATGGGACCGACACCGACGGTAAACAAACCACCAATAATTGTGGAAGCAAAAAGCTCCGAAAATATCCCGATTCAGTCACCACCAGAACCTTCGAGTCAAATTATCGTCAAAAATTGTGAAAATTGCACATTTACCTTTAATATTGTAAATAATAAGTAAAATTAGGATTTTTAGTTATAGGTAATAATTGTATTTAAAAAACATTAATATAATTTTCAATACAACTCATGTTTTTCTAAAATCTGCGGTTGTAGAAAAAATCTTGTGTGTAATTCGAGTGCAAAGTGAGATTGCCGCTCTCGCAAGGTAGTCGCGCTCCGCTACGCGTCGCGCGTCCATCTCCTTGCTCAGAGCGGCAATGTATCACTTTGCGCTCTTAATACACAAATAGCTATTTTTTAACAACAAAAAAATAGTACGCCACTGCTTTTTCCCAAAATTAATATCATTTTAGAAATACTCATTTACTTTGGAGTTGATTTGATCTCTTGATATTACGCCGAAGGGTTCACGTAGAAATGAAAGCCATTTTGATTGATGGCAAAATCTGATATTATAGTAAATACCAAGGTAAATACATTTTTTGTATTCTTTTTATTTTTAAGTTCTCGAGAGAATATTATGTGAGAAAGTTGGTTCTTTTATCTTGTCCTATCTCCTGTAACAAGGAAAACCCCAACTTCAAATTCATCCTGTAAACTTTCAGAAAAATAATTACAAAAACTCAAATGATTTTTCAAATTTCCAAAAAATATGCTTTTTTTGTTTAGTTTTCTAAACCCACGTACTAGATTCAAAAAAAATTGAATAACCTTAATTTTGTTCACATTTTATTGGCCTACTCATTTTTTTTGATAATTTCTGACAAAAATGAGGAGTGTGAATCCTCACCTAATTCTAATATGAAAATGTAGAATAATTTTTTTTCGCAAGCCGCTTACTTTTCAAAATACAGGGTATTGAAAATCTACTTCAAAAATTATTTTTCGATTAAAAAAAAACGTCAAAAAGGAGACAAATCAAAGTAAACACATTTGGTTGCCATGAAACGAGGAAAATTGGTTCAACAGTAGTTAAAATAAAAATAAACAACCAATTTTGAAATACTACATTTTTAACACCCTATATTTAGAAAACTCAGCAACGAAAAAAAAAGTTTATTCCACTTTTTCATCTCAGAATTGAGCGAGGATACACCTTCCCCATTAAGTCAGAGAGGTTAGAAAACACCCATAAGAAAATGTAAACAAAAATAGTTAATTCATGAAAATTCCAAATATGTTGATAAATTATGCTATGATTGCAAACATATCTACTTGCTCTAATTCCAACATTTGATAGGAACATAGGTACCTACATTTTCTATTCATCAAGATCTTAAAAAAAACATGTAGGTATGTACAGGGTTATCTATTATATTTTGACACCCACCTACAGTTCTATTATTATGAGTGATAGAATGGAACATTAAACACAAAAGTTTTTGGTTTTATCACGTAAGGTATCTTTTAGTAATAGCGGAAATGAAAAATCGTTTCACAACAATGAAAAAATTGATGAAGTTATTTTTTTTTATATGGAACACCCTGTATATTAATGTCCAAAATGATAGATATCTTTTTTCTGATTCCAAATTTATAATATATGTCTGTATTTGATTCAGTCGTTTTCGCGATATTAAAGTTCAAAGTCTCATGAAAATTACATCAAGTTGGTCTGGATTCTACCATATTAGTCCAGAAGGCAGTGCAATTTTTTTCGACTTATTTTCACAGTCGCTGTATTTGAATTAATCTGTTCTTTTAGTTTTTGGTGACAAAAAACAAGTATTTTTGAGTCTGGCTAAATTTCTGGATGGATTGAATGTAAATTTGAACTTGAATAGCGCAAAATCGGCTGAGCCAAATACCAACATAATATATTATATATTTTGAATCAGAAGAAACGGTGTTCCATTTAAAAAAATATCACTTAATAATTTTTTTTCTATTTTATAAAGTCGATTTTTGATTTCCGCTATCACTAAAAGATACTACGCGAGAAAACCTTAATCTTTTGTATCTAAAGATTTTTTTTCATCACTCATAAAAGGAGCTGTAGAAGGGGGTCAAAATATAATAACCCTGCTATGTTGCTATCAAATGTTGGAATTAGAGCAAGAAAAACATGTATGCAATTATAGCAAAATTTTATAAACATAATTGGAACCCTCATCAGTTTCTAAACCTGAAAATAAAATCAGAGTTATACAAATTTCTTCAAAAATCGGTCCTCGCTTAGAAAACAGAATAAAATTACCTGAATGCATTTTTCAAAATTATTGCATATCAAATTAAATCAGTATAATCGAATTAAAGAAAAAATGAATTATTATGAGCTATTCTTATAGTAGCAACAAAGGGTTCTTAAGCCTTGGATCAGTATAAATCAAAAATAATGCGAAAAACTCCTTGTCAAGCTTAATTTAACGGCGACTTTCAAAGTAACGGTAAAAAATAACGTTGTAGCATTGCGAAGACTCCACCATTAGTTCTGCGACCAGTTTCGAGGGGGCGCAGAAACTTGTAACCCTTGATATGCATAGGAAGCTCCTACTCTAAAGGGGGATTCTTTGTGGACTGTTGTTCCAGAAAAGGTTGAGCCCATATACCTATAAAGCTATATACGGACCACGCTACATTTACCCAATGTGCCAAGCATTAGCCTGCCAAATTGAATCGGGACTGCAGTTTCTACGCATGAACAGAATCTTGATTTTTTGATTTGTAGTCTGCCGTGACGCGCCAATATACTGCATTTCAAAAAATTGATGAAAATATAGCAACAATCCGAGATCAGAAGAGAAAGTCTTTGTTTTCCAGGGCGTCTATAATTTTCACAAGCCAAATAGGTAATAGTTGGCCACTTAAGGTGAACATCAGGCTTCGTAGGACGAAAGCGGTTTCTCCGAAATTCAAAACAAAGCTTTTGCCGCCCGCCGTCACGCTAGATGGGTGGGATTTGTACCGGAAACTGCTTTGGTGAGACTGCGCAGAAAAACTCGTCCCAATTCAAATGGGAACGCCACACGAGGCCGAAAGTGCATGTGGCCGAAATCCCAGTGGGCCGAATCGAGAATGCTCATGTAGCCGAACACGTGATGTGCATGTAGCCGAAAGAGTCGAAATGTAAGAGGCTGTTGTCGCCAGTGGTGCTCAACTTCCAAATAGTTGGTTTTTAGTGTTATTGGATGACTTTATCGTTTCTCAAGGTTCCGTTTTTTTATAATCTTGCGATTTCTCTACAAATAAAACATCTTTAGAATGTATTCTCTTCAGGATGATTTCGAAGTTCTCGATATTATTCAACAAGGATTTTTCAGAAAGCTGTAAAGTAGACCAATTTACTGCCAGGAAACCAGCGTTTTCAGGTTTAGGCTGTATAAAATTACTGTTGTTCTATAAGTAAATGGACGACTTGAGATTTTTCAAAAGGTCTTGGCTGTTTAAAAATTACGTTCTAGATTATTCTCGAACAAATTAGACATGAACTGTCGAAATACCCTGATTGATTGAACTTGGCAAGTGGGTACTTAACTTTCTACCTATTTTTTCATCTTTGTATCTCATTCTTTTATACAAACTAAGTAGCTTATTTTATTTTTGATAACAACAGGTGTTTCTCCAATGAATCAGTAGTTGTTATTATGAAGTAATCCATAGAGTGCTAGCCACAAAACGTGTAGATTATTGTGCCGCTCGGCTCTTTACTTAACACGAAGACAGCATTTTTGACTAGTGTCTTTCATTTCTGAGTACATTACAGAACGTTGTCTAGTTATGTGAGAGAACAAAAAAATAAGTTCTCTGGTTATAATATGTTGTTAGGACCCCTTTTTTTTGAGAAATACATCCTCGTCTAAATGATCTCAACAAAAACATAAAATGTCAAAAATAGGTACCAAAGTCTCGCGGCGCGGTTCTTCCACCATGTCAGAGATTTTAGTTGGGACCTATTTATGAAAGCACTCATTCAACATCTTTTTTGTGAATTGTTGTCTAATAAATAACTACCAAAATTTATTGTAATCGTATCGACATGGAGACATCTTTATTTCTATAATAAATAAACTGACTGGTTATCATGCTGATGCTGCTGCTGCATAATCATGCTGATGTTGCATAACCCAAACTATAAAACTATTCAGACATAAAATATAAAGTCGATATTATTATCTTATTGATGCATAATCATTCTCTTGTTTTCTTAGATTATTTTTAAATCCCACTGCCTACTTCTATTAATAATCATATACCTATTTGTAATTTTTTGGCCAATTGCACCAACCTATTTTGAGGATACTTAACGCTAAGGGACCCTTAACTTGACAACTTTACATGCAAAACTGGCAAATCTGTCAAGTTGAGGGTCCCTTAGCGTTAAGTATCCTCAAAATAGGTTGGCGCAATCGGCCATGAATCTTTTACCGGATCCGGATCATAGCGGTTCATACTCTTCGAAATTATTGAATTCTAAATAAATTTACCACTGGTGACATAGGTTTCAACGAAAATGACCTTCTAAAGCGAAAAACAAGACAAATTCCGATCCCTGACGAATCATAACGTTTCCTTCCGTTTTGGCTACGCGCGCTTTCGGCTTCGCGCACTTTCGGCCTCGTGAAGCCATCTCATTCAAATGTGAGAGGAAATGATATTCTCGTTCTTACAGTCGGCTTATGGCGATATGAGATGTGATCCGTATATATTTTTATAGGTATATGGTTGAGCCTCATTTGACGGCTGAAGTTTGGGCACGGTTGTCAATATGTGCGCGTCCGTATCCACAGGCATTTTTGCATAGTTGCAATTCTGGCACGGGAAGAAGAGATCAGCTGTTTCTGGTGTTATTGCATTGCATTATCATGATGTCACGCTTTATGTGTTACTTTGGTGAATTTTTGCTGAATTCAAAATATATCAAGGAGAGTAAATTGACAGAAGGATATTATTACGAGGGTTGATGTTGAATGCATTCCTTCAAATTATTGGTGGTTATACCGTGCTTCCAATTCAATATGTACTTAGGTAAAGCGTTTTAATTGTTAATGAAGTATAGAAAGTGTACAGGTACTACTCACAAATATTTCAAATTTACTGACTTTTCAAAGAAAAAAATGATTATTTGTTGGAGAAATTGACTTAGAAATGGTAAGTTACACATTAATTTTCAATTATTGCATGTTGCGACGTAGTGCTAATAAGTAGAATTTTGCTTTGTTGATGCTTTCTGAACTTCAAATAACGTAGATCTTGCATATATGTTTATGTGTTTAACGCCTATTTTTATTGTTTCCGGTGGTTATGGTGTGAAGACAGACCGAATTTGGGTGAAATATGGCTATAATCATAGATCCTACTATCATTATTATGATTATATCTAGTAGGTGAAGTATACCTATGATCTAGGGTTATAACTAGAATGATTTTTATCGAACCTCCTTTTGAAAAAGTGACTATTTTTTAGAGGTGAACACTAAACTGTCTGTTCCTCAAAACCATACCATACAAATGGGCATATTCTATAATTAGTTCAATAATTTATTGAAATACACTTAGTTATATACTGTGCGTTTTTTTTAAGACGGAACATTAGTACAATAAATCTGGCTTCAAAAAGGGTCTTGACTCCCATCAAATGACCCCCGCTCTGATTTTTTGTCAGTTGGTATTGATTCATTAGAAAAGCTTAAATTCAAAAAGTTGCATCCCCCCGCCCCCCCGTTTTTGAGAAATTTGAAACAATTTTGGATTTGATTTTCTGGCGAAGCCGTAGGTCGCACAGAAAATTTTATTCAACAAAAGACAAAATGAAGACAATTAAATTCTCTACAATTTTTGTTTCAACTGAAATAGCTATTAGACTTACCGTAACAAAGTTAGAGGGCGCCAAATTCGACAAATGCGTTTTTTTTGCAGTTTTTTGCATTTTTGAAGTTCAAATATAATTTTTTTACGGTCGCAATGTTTTTAAAGGCGAAGATCATGGAAAAACCTACAAAATTCATATGCAACTTTTTGTTCTACGACTTACAGTTCGCGAGATATGACGCGAGACATGTCGCGAGCTGCTGCGAGAGCACTCGAAAACGCGCCTATTGTAGCGCCCCCTTTCTCTGGCCCGCATTCTAACCAAACTGTTTGGAGTCCAGTGGATCAGCTGGCGTTAATTGGCAGTGTCGATGCGAGAGTTTCGACGTATGGTAAACGCCAATCAACTTTGAACCCACGTCATCGATGGCACCAAGCGCGTTGTTATGTGATTTGCTGATGACCAAATGTGAATACCAGCAAACTTCAAAACAACGTGCTTGGTGTCAACGATGAGGTAGATTCAGTCTTTTGGCATTTAACAAGCACGTCTCTCGTATACCGACAAAAAATGCCTCGTTGTTTTCTATGTGATGAGGATGTCGTGGACGACAGTTACTTTCCATAACGAAAGGCTCGCTGCTCGTTGATAAAAGCTTGTGAAATTCGAGGAGATCAACAGCATCAAGCAATTATAAAGGACGAAAATGCGACACTGGCGATGCATAAAAAGTGCTATGTGCATTACATCGATGAGCGACTTGCTGCTGCTTATGCTCGACGTACATTAACAGAGTCGACAAGGTAATTAATATTTTTCCGCGAGTTAAAAAAAATCTCTTCCTCTCTCTCTCTCTCCCATCATGCGTTAGTCCGTTGGCCTCCACAAGTCAACAATGAATATCTGATGAATAAATAATAAACGAAAAATGGTGAACACATATCAATAATGAAGATTATAAATAAAAAAATTAGGATTAAATAATAATTATGGAAATACAAAAAATTAATAATTATCTTAAATAATTTCGCCCTCAATTTTTTTTGCTATTCATATATATGTTATGCACATTACAGTGGTCAAGAAATCGTGGAGAATACTATCGATACCATTGAATGTGAGGATGAAGTCGAAGCTCCCACCTCTGAATGCACATTCGACTTCAGCAAATGCTTCATTTGCGAAGGTAGTGCCGAGATCGATCCCAAAACGACGAAAAATTAAGTCAAAATGGTGAGCACGCTTTCCATTCAAACCCGATTTATTGAAAAACTTTCTGAGCGCAAGGACCAAACAAGTTTGGCAATATTGGACAGAATAAGAAATGTGGATGTAAATGCTCTTGGCGCTCGGTATCATGATAATTGTAGATTTGATCTCTTGAGGCCAAAAACTGGTCAACCGAAAGGGCGTAACTCAGACTTTGTTGACAATGCCATGGAGTACATTTACTCGTACATCGAAAGTGATTCGGAAGACTGTCAATTCACTATGAAACATCTCATTTAACTTATACCCGGGGAACGTCCTTCCAGAACAGCAATCGAAGAACGACTGAAGTCTAAGTACGACAACGATATTTTTATGTGCAACATTGTAGGCGCAGGGACGGTTGTGTTTTTTTAAAAACACAGGACGTAAATTGCTGTCAGATGCGTGGTACTTGAACAGAAATAAAGACGAAAGAAAAGAGAGGCATAGAGTGTTGCGCGAGGCCGGGGCGGGATGTTTTTTGAAGCAGAAGTATGCCTCTCGCCTCCTTATCGACAGCTTGGCAGCTCTTGGTTTCTCGGCAACATATTCCGAAGTTCAATTGTTGGAGCTATCTTGCATTTCGCGAAAGCAGCCAGTTCTGGAAAATGGATTTTCACAGTGGGTTGCCGACAACGCGGATTACAACATCTCTACTTTAGATGGGCAAGGTTCGTGGCACGTGATGGGTGTAATTCAGTGCGTTACCCCATCTAACGCATTCCGACCAGAGGAAGCAGTTAGACGAGAGTATAAAAACCGAAGATCTATATGTGCTGCGGATTTAGCGGATGTCGAGCTAGTCGCATACAACAGTTGTAGGAATGATGGAATGAGGAAAAGAGTTCTAGACCTTGATGTCATCTACGGGCCACCCACAAAAATAGTCCCAAGAAGTCACGATCTACAGTGGATGTACGGCAAGTGGACGCGAAACAACTCGGTGACCGGATGGAATGGTTTCATGGAGGAGATTACGGTGGGACAGTTGTATCATATATCGAAAGTATTATTTCTTCCATTCATCAATGCTCCACCGTCCGAATACACAACAGTAAACACAACTCTTCTGCAGGCATCGGCAATTGGAAATTCAATTGGCCAAGACACGAAGTTCGTGACGTTCGACCAGCAGTTGTACTGGATCGCCAGAGACATACTTGCCAACTCGTCAGATGATCTTAGACTGAAGGGAATTGAGGCTCGTCTTGGTGGATTCCATCAGTTGATGTCGTTAATGAATGCAATTGGAAAAATAATGTCTGGAAGCGGGCTGGAGGAGTTATGGAAGATAATTTATGCTGAAGGGTCGATTGGACAAATGATGATGGGGAAGGCCTACTCCAGAGGTGTTCGGGCCCACATTTTAACCAATGTTGCTCTTGGTTCAATCATACTGGACAGCATGAATGAAGGAAATGAAATTGGCGATCTTCGTGGTCATTTGGACGACATGCTTGTTGACCCTAACAGATCGACCATACTAGATACCACTGACAATGACGCTGTAACTGCAGTCTCAGCAAAGTTCAACAAAAAACTTGAAGAACTGGAAAGCAGAGGTCCGACTTCTAAACTGTGGATCCAATACTTTCGGATGACAACGATTTTGAAGCAATTTCTAGAAGCTGAGCGCACTGGAAATTGGGGACTGCATCTTTCATCTATGAGGAATATGTTACCATTCTTCCATTCCAGCGCGCCCTTCAATTACGCAAAATCCGTTCACTTGGATCTACAAGATGCAGCTACCATGAAGAATGATATGAGTGAAAGTGAATACGAACGTTTCACGAAGGACGGTGTAATGATTTCTAAGCCTTCACAAATTATAGGCTTTATTAAGCAAAAATTCTGCATATAAAATGACAACTTCAAGAGCTTATGACATTGACAATATCAATACAAGTAACAGGTAACAATACAGGAATTTCACAACATTTTCCCCGTCTTGTATTTTTAAACTATATAATCCTCTAAGTACTTGAGAGGTTGACGTTGTCTTGCTGTTCTTGTACCCAATTGATCTGATGGGGTTTCAACAATCGGCCTTAAGTCATCCAGCTGGTCTTCTTGAGTGACTAATGTTTCTGATGGTTTTGAAGAATGAGCTGTTGACTTGTGATCTTCAGTTGAGGAATGATATTCTTTTCCAGCATCTACAGTTGATGGTATAGTTGTTTCTCCCAAAAGTCGAAGATCACCTCGTGGAGCCAAATGTTTGAGAGATATATTTTTTTCCCTTCCATCTGACAGTCTAACTAATGCATAATCTGGATTAGCTTCTATCAGTTCTGCTTCTTCTACAAGAGGTTCATACTTGTTTAGTCTTACATGTTTTCGAATTAGGATTGGTCCAGGACTAGATAACCAGGATGGAATTGAATTACCGAATGTTGACTTACGTGCATGATTAAACATTCTTTCATGCGGCGTACAGTTGATTGTTGTGCAGAGAAGAGAACGAATTGAATGTAAAGCATCTGGTAGCACCTCTTCCCATTGATTAATGTTCATTTCTTTAGACTTCAAAGCTAGGGTGACAGTTTTCCAAATAATGCCATTGTATCGTTCTATCTGTCCATTTCCTTCAGGATTAGATGGGGTACATCTACTAGTGGCTATACCTCTTGTATGTAAGTAATTCTGCAACTCGTTGGACATAAAACTTGTTCCCTGGTCAGAATGGACAAAACTGGGCATTCCAAATATTGAGAATAATTGTTCAAAACATTTGATCACAGTATTAGAAGTCATATCCTTGCAGGCATAAGCAAATGGGAATCTTGAAAATTCATCAAAGATTGTTAATAAATATTTCTTTTGATTACAATTTGGTAGAGGACCCTTGAAGTCAACGTTTAGTCTTTCAAATGGTTGTGTTGCCTTGATGAGTTTTCCTTCAGTCTTAATAAATCTTGGTTTGATTTGAGCACAAATAGGGCATGATCCTATCATTCTCCGGATGTCTTCAATTGAATAGGCCATGTTTTTTGATTTTATCCAATGCATCATACGTGTTATCCCAGGATGACATAAACTTTGATGAAGGTTGAATAGTATGTCACTACTGACTGTGCCGCATATCCTGGAGAATGTATCAGCGACAGTATTACTTTTGCCTGATCTGTGCATAATGTCAAAATTGTAGCATGATAGCTCTAAACGCCATCTCAAGATCTTTTCATTTTTTATTTTACTTGCTTGTTTCATATTAAACATGAAAGATACTGATTTCTGGTCGGTTAGTAAGGTGAACTTCTTACCAATCAAAAAGTGTCTCCATTTCTTCAATGATTCAACTAGGGCATATGCTTCCTTCTCAACAGCAGAATGTTTCTGTTCACTTGAAGATAATGTTCGAGAAAAAAATGCTACCGGATGATCTGATTGACTGAGACAAGCTGCAATAGCGTGATCCGAGGCATCTGTTTCTACTACAAAAGGAATTTTGCTATCAATAGCTGTTACTACAGAGTGAGCTATATCGTCTTTGATTGCTTCAAACTGGGAAACTGTTTGGATACTCAATGGAAAACTTTTAGAATTCACTAGATTATGTATTTTTTCGGAGAATCGAGGTATCCACCTAGAATAGTGGGAGAACATTCCCAAGGCCCTCTGCAAAGCTTGTTTATTGTTTGGAACCGGCAGGTGGATGAGGCATTCTAATCTGGATGGGTCAGGTCGTATAGTACCATTTTCTATAGAATATCCAAGAAGATTTATTGATTGTTGTAAAAATGTACATTTCTTCTCATTAATTGTTAAGTTATACTTTTGTACTGCTGCCATAAAGTTTCCTAGATTTTGATCATGTTCTTCTTCAGTTTTTCCACATATGGTCACATCGTCTAAGTAAGCAAAAACTCCTTTTAAATTTTCATTTTCAATTATACCATCGATTACTCTTTCAAAACAGGCAACGCCATTTGTAACTCCAAAAGGAACTCGTGTGAACTGATACAGTTGTCCATTGGCTTCAAAAGCAGTGTATAATCGTTCGTTTTCTTGAATAGGTAACTGATGATAAGCACTTTTGAGGTCTAAAGTAGAAAAGATTCGATACTTTGAAACAGCTGCCACAATGTCTTCGATATTTGGTAGAGGATAAGCATCTAGGAACGTATATCGATTGATTGTTTGAGAGTAGTCAATAACCATTCGTCTCTTATGATTATCAGACTTGGAAACTAGTGCTTGAGCTCTCCAGGGGGAACAACTCTTTTCAATAATACCTTCGGCTAATAATTTCTTCACCTCATCGGATATAAATTTTGAATCTTCATCAGTATGCCTTCTTGATTTAGTAGCTATTGGATTGCATTGCTGGGATAAATTAGTGAAAAGGGATACTGGTTCAATATGTGCTATTGCTAGACTACATATAGCTAAAGGAGATCTGGAGCCTCCAAATTGCACTTCAACTTTTGAATGTTGAGTCAATAAATCATGTCCAATCACAATGTCAGCACACAAATTTGCAATAACAAATATCTTGAAATTCTGGTATTGATGACCCCTTAGTCCAATATTCACATTGCAATATCCGTTTACTTGGGAAAATAGGTTTGTGGAAGCCATAGCTATTCTTCCTTTACTTGAATGAATGTATATACCTTTTCTTTCAGCAAAATCTTGATTGATAAAGGTTTGTGAACTACCTGTATCAATAAGAGCATCAGCAGATTTATTATTAATGTCTATTTTCACTATTGATTTTTCAAGGCAATGCGGAGCAGCAGCTATCAAGTCGGATGGAGTAATTGAAGAAGAAGTATTTTCCATACTTTTTTTCATGCAAACCTTAGAGAAATGTCCTTTCTTGTTACAATTTCTACAGACAATATCTCGTGCTGGACAAAGAATCCTTTGATGTCTCCTATTACCGCAAAAGTAACATTTTTGCGATGATGTAGCAGCTGAAGTAATAGGGAGAACATCAGAAATTTGATTTTGTAGACCATCTTTTCCTTGAGTAACGCAAACAAAGTTGGTTGATTGGGAATTATAAACTTCAGAGTGTTTTTGAGCAGATTCTAATGATTGAGCTTGTGATTCAGCTTGTTCAAGAGAGAGAGTAAGATTTTCCAGAAGTCGTTGTCTAATTGTTTGTGAAGCTAGTCCATTGATGAAAGCATCACGAATAAATTCATCTTGATTCTGTTCGGCAGTTCTAGATTTGAAATTGCAACTTTTTCCAAGCTGTTTCAGTACTTGTAGGTACTGTGCTACAGTTTCATTACCTTGTTGCTTACGTATAAAAAGGCTATATCTTGCAAATATTTCATTCTTTGGCTTGACATAAATGTCATTCAAAACTTGAACAGCATTTTGGTATGTTTTACAGGCGGATATATATTCATAGGTTGAATGACTTACATGAGCAATCAGTAGTTTGAGCTTATCATCATCTTCTAAGTCTTTTATAGATGAAATGAAATTTTCAAACGTCTTGAACCAATGTTCCCATTCTTGATCGGCGTGTGGCTTTTCTGGGGATGTATCAAGCTTTTCTGGTTTCAGAAATCTGTCCATTGTAAGTATTTTGCTTAATAAAGTGTGATGATTTCTAAGCCTTCACAAATTATAGGCTTTATTAAGCAAAAATTCTGCATATAAAATGACAACTTCAAGAACTTATGACATTGACAATATCAATACAAGTAACAGGTAACAATACAGGAATTTCACAACAGACGGGTATTTCACAGTACGAAGAAGTGAAAACATTTTCTCCGGAATTTGCACAGACCAGACAATTGAGCAAACAACCATGCGTTTAGCCAAGTCTCATGAAGGTTTGACAGTTCACGGACTTGGCATAACCGAGAATGTAACTGCCAAGTGGACGATGAGTATGTACAGTATGATGAACATCTGCGAACAATTCGAAATTTTCTACGACACGTATGGCCATTCTTCAGAGCAACACATCGACACACGCGTAACTCGCGTTAAAAAAGACAACACGGACTACGAAAAGTTGACTAATTGGTTCTCGTCGCACGATCCTTTCCCAGAAACGGATAAGATTGTGTCCATAGGCTCGGGAGTGGTGGGTGACAATTCCATTGACTGTCACAAAGCCGTGGAGATTGGTTTACAAATGCTGAAAAAATTACCAGAAAACGGTGAAAGAGAAACCAATTACTTTCGGAACGCTAACTCTACATCGGAAGAATGCCGTGAAATCGTTGTCTTCTATGTTCTCTACCGTGAAATCAAACGGTAAGGAGCTGACGATAAATCCACTAACTCTGTTCCAACGAATGTTGATAACCCATCCAACTGCAGAAGATTTGAAATACTATCTGCAATTCGAACTTGTGCCTTTCCCAATGTCCCAGTTTAATGAAGCAGGAATGCGGAAAGGTAACAAAGCTAATCTGTACGAAGCTTTCAAGTCATTGGACAAGTCACTTACGCCGAACGAAGCGAATTTGTTTTACGTGATTGACGGTGGATTTTTTCTTCACAAGGTCAGGTGGGACAAGAATCTGACTATTTCAGCTATCTGCGAAAAGTACGTCACGTATCTGAAGAAAAAGTATCCATGCAACACAACTGCTATTATTTTCGATGGATATCCCAGTAGTTCAGAGAGCAGCACGAAATCAGTTGAGAGAGAACGCCGTTACCAAAAGAGCACCACAGCTTCTATTGATTTTGATGAGAGCACCAAGATTACTTTGACTCAAGACAACTTTTTAAAAATGACGCAAACAAGAACCGACTCATAGGCATTTTGATGAAAAAAATGGAGAGCTCAGGGTACTTATGTGAACAGGCTTTTGAGGACGCGGATACTTTGATCGTGAAGTGGACTCTCGAAAAGTCTCATCAACATGATTGTGCAATTCTAATTGGCGAGGACATAGATTTGTTGGTGCTGCTTACCGCCTTCGCTGACAGTAAAACCAAAACGTTCCTTTCCAAGCCGAGTCGTGGAAGAGTTCCGGAGCGACTATATGATTTGACCAGTTTCCAGTTTGACGCTGCAAAACCACACCTGCTATTCGCGCATGCCTTCAGCTAGTGCGACACAACTTCAGCGGCATTCAATGTCGGAAAAACAAGATTGACTAACTTGCTGGACACAAATAAAACCCTTAGACAGACAGCAGAAATATTCAAGAATCAGAAGGCCCACATACGAGACATCGACGCTGCTGGTCAATTAATTTTTGTGGCCTTGTACCATGGAAATACTGACAAAGAAACGCTGCAATCCCTTCGTTACATCAAATTCGTAAAGGCTGGAAATAAAACGATCAATCTAGCATCACTACCACCGTCAGTCGATGCGGCAAATCAGCACAGCCGAAGAGTATTTTGGCAAGTACAGTCATGGTTGGGTAACACTTTGAATCCATTTGAGTGGGGTTGGAAAAAAACAGAAAGAGGAATGCAACCTGTGACGACCACCGAAGGCCCGGCTCCTGAAAGAATATTGAATATTAAATATAATTTGCAAATGTGAAATGAATAACTGCGGAGCCTGTGAATGCAGAAAAGCGGGACTTTCCTGCTCCGCATTTTGCAAACACTGCATAGGGGAGAACTGCAGCAACGTGTCTGGAGTCACAATGGACGACGATGATGAAGACGAATCTCCGTCACAGGTATACAGAAGACCAATTCATTCAACGAGCGCAGCAAGGCCTTCTGTCGAGAATCTCGAAGCAGCGACGGTGGGAAACATGCCATCGAAGTCTTCTGTGGAAACGAATCGCGTTGAGGAGCCACCAATGCAAAAATTTAAAAAGAAAGTCCGGCAACAGAAGTAACAAATTGTATTTCGATGATTTTTTTTCTTACGTTCTCCTGTCATTCTTTTTAAATAATAATTAATATAATTAATTAGTAATTGATTAATTTTAATAATTATTTTGACAATAAATAATTTCAATTATTTCAATTTTATTCAATTACAGATACACGCACTAGGCAGCTGGTTTTTTATTGTTAAAAAATTTTCCGTTCCATGTTTCTTCCATTTTCTGAGACAGACAAAATCTTTACGCTTATAATATTCATTCAAAATCATTTTACTTTCCAAGTTTTTCAAATTTTCACGTTTTAATAAGACGTTTTATTAATTCTGAAAGGTTATGGGTAGCAAACTATCGTCGGTTATCGATGTCATGCATTTTACACATGCACATTTTGACATTGAATCCAATATATCTCGCGAACAGTGCGTCTTCGAAAAAAAATTGCAAATAAATTTTGTGGGTTTTTTCATGATCTTTAGTTTAAAAAACATTGCGACCGTAAAAAATTTTATTTGACCCTCAAAAATGCAAAAAAATCGCATTTGTCGACTTTGGCGCCCTCTAACTTTGTCACGGTAAATTTAAGAGCTATTTAAGTCGTGACAAAAATTGTAGAGAATTTGATTGTCTTCATTTTTTGCTCAATAAAATTTTCTGTGCGACCTACGGTTTCGCCAGAAAATCAAATCCAATTTTTTTTTGAATTTCTCAACAATGGGGGGGCCGGGGGATACAACTTTTTGATTTTAAGCTTTTCTAATGGGTCAATAACAACTGACAAAAAATCAGAGCGGGGGTCATTTGATGGGACCCAAAGTGCCAGATTTACTGTACTACATAGGGATTCCCATGTTAAATTTTCAATCCCATGTTAGCAGTACTTCTATCGGTAGTACACAGCTGAAACTTGCCGTAGATGTTTTTTGGTGCTTCGAGATTGAGTAAGATCATCAATTACGCCAGAATACTTACGAAAAAGACTCAAAAAAATCTCTAATTCATCAGAAGGTTATACTTTTAACATGCCTTGTATATGACGGTGACAACCAATTTTCTGACGTGACTTACTTCATTGTCAATTTGTTTAACCAAACATTTTTTTTTAATTTTTATGACCATCAATGATACTGCTTGGCCGTTAATATGGGACATTTTGAACAGTTTATCTGAAAAATAATGTTTGATTTTTATTATCGTATTATACTGTTAAAAATAAATAGAATCACAATTTGACAATGAAGTTATTGGTTGACACATACCAGGCTAGTGAAAAAGTATTACTTTCCAATTGATAAAATCATTTTTTAAAATCTTTTTTCAATTTATTCTGTGTTGATTGATGAAAAAACATAATCTCTAGGCACTAAAGTTTATCTACGCCAGGTTTTAGCCGTGTACTTTGAATAGAAGTACTGCTAACACGGGACTGAAAATTTAATATGGGAATCCCTATGTTCCGCCTTGAAAAAAAACGCACTGTATAGGTACAGGTCAAAACAAGAGGAAGAGAACGCTTTCAAAAATCCCTATCCAGACGACAGCTGCTGTAGGGAGAAAAAAAAAATAAAAAAAAAAATAAAAATAAATCAACTGAATAAAAAAATGGCTGTTATTTATTAATCATTTGTCAACATACTGAAATAATTTTAAGACTATATAGATGAACATTCTGAATTACTGATAAAGCTTGGTTTAACACAAAAAGATTGATAGTTAGGTACCGCAACTATCATGTAATAATAATATAGATCTTCTCCATAATATAATATTCTCAATGTCGATCAATAACTGGATATTTATATAATATCAATAGGAACTATATTATACCACAGATTAATCATATTTTCCATATTTTATTAAGCAAGTAGTATTGTCAATTACTCATAATTATCTCGTTGCATGTACTTTCAAAAAGGAAAAGGCTTTTTCATACTCCATATAAAAAAAAATGCTTCTTCTTAGGACTACGTCACCATTCAAACTATAGATTGTTTAAAATATAACTGCCAAAAAAAAATCTCATCGCATTACATCACATATTTCATGTTTTAACATCATCATGTTTTATACTGAGAAGTACTTATTACTTATTCACTTATCAAAGCGTCGTAGAATACAAACACCTAGATAAATTATCCTGGAATAATTGAGACGACTGAACATTTCGGAATTTAGAAAACTGCTATTTTTTACCTTAAACTATATTTCTTGACTTTTAACTTCCTTCTAAAATGTATGCGAGGGTCGGCCGTTCCTATAATAAAACGCTATAAACTTCAACAAAAGTCGCTTTCATATTTTGGTGAGAATTAACAAGAAATCGACCGACCCATGCATATGCGGCCAACACCAAATGCAGAATAATAATTAATCCTCTTTTCATTCCGCCATAAAAAATTAAACCCTATTGTTTTGTGCATTCCGCTTCCTTGATGGCATTGAAATTGAACCTTTTTGGTTACATGAAAATTAGGGATAGGTACCTCAATAATTATTACCGATAGAGGTTTCCTAAAATCAAAATTCACATTTGATTGTTGTTCAATATAAACCCCATGCAACGCATTGAAATACTGTGATTATTGAAGTGGAAATAATAAAATCATCTGCATCGTACCCATCATAAAAATGTTTTTCCTATGGCTTTTTTCTTACATCTCAATCTCAATAATGCATTCAAGTTAGCTTCGTCCCTGAGAAACATGCAACTCAACATGCATCGCACGCACACAAAGGCCATTGCTTCGCAAGGAATATCGCGCGGAAATACCGAGCGCTCAGACCCGTCAGCCGTCAAATGATGCTCGACCTTTTCTGGGACAACAGTCTAAAAGCATCAATTGAAGAGTTTCAAAAAAAATCTCAATACCAAAAATAACAACAACTTGTGTCTATTTTTCTCGATGAGAAAAGGTCAGAGTATTTGAAAAAGTAGTTTTCAGCTCTGTAAAATGACATCTGTCAATAATTGGGCCCAAAATGTTTGGTGGCCAGTCCGTTCCCCCTAAAATTTGAAATATTAACTTAACCATGGTTTTACAAGTCTTTATGGCCTACACAACATACTAAAATTTCATCAAATTATACAAGCCGGTTCAAAAGTTAGAGCTAAAAAATTAAATCAACGGGTACCCATTTAGGGCTCTGTATCTCCGTTAGGAGGCACTTTAGACAAAAAAGTTTTATGACAAACTAGTGTTATTTTGACATCTCCTTTACGATCCCGAATTTATGCCATACACTTACCAGACATCCTGTATAATATGAATTTGATATATTTAGTAAATACTCCATTATAGTATGACTGTGATATTGTTAATATCATCTTTTGATAAATAAAGCTCTATTATCATTATTATTATAGTACAGGGTGTCTATTTAAGAATGGCAAGGTGCCAGATCTCAGAAACTAGGCATCCGAGAGACTTGCGGAAAAAAAATTACTGGGTAATATGGAAAAGAGAAAATGCTGGAAATATATCAGAAGTTCCCAAGATCGCCACAAGATGGCGAAACGGTGCTGTCAATACACAAAATCGCTGTTTTTTCGTGATTTTAAAATACAAACAAATACAAATGAGTACCGCTATGGATTCCTTGAGAGATTTTCTTCAAATTTGTTTTTTTGATTTTTTTTCCTAACATGTCAAATAAGACAGGTATCATCTGTCAAACCTTACAACGCAAGAATGCTCATAACTTTGAAACAACCCAACCGATTGACGCGATCTTGGTCTCATATGAAAGAGCATGATCTGCACTTCAAAAAACTTTTTGGTTTTGAATTTTTGACCTTCGCCGTCGCCGCTAGATGGCGTTAACTGAAATGGTAGCATGTTTTTGAGTTTTTTCCAAAAAAATCAAATGTAATGGTATATTTATTTTTATATATTTTAAAAGGGGATACACATTCCTTTTCCTATTAAAAAAAAAATAAAAAAAAAAATGAAAAAAACAAAAAAAAAAAAAAATTAATTAGAGCAGTGTTCCAAAAAGCAGGCCCACTTTCATACAAACTCAAAAATTCCTTGATTGCATCATTCGTCCAATCCATATTTACATAGACACGATTCGACCTCAACGAATATCAAACAACAAATGTCGACATGTCGGTATTGTCGGTAGACCAGACAATACATCTTTTATTGTGGACAATACCCGTCTTTTCACGGGCCGCCAGAGGCATGTTCGCGTCGTGCCGGATAGGGCCTTTGAAGTTACCGACTCGCGGCGGATAGAACGGGCCACCACAGATATGGTTTGACTACCACGGGCGAACCTCTTCCCACGGCGCGTTGGCGCGAGCTGGCGCGGCCCGGCCTGTAATATCACGAGCCGTGGGAAACCAGCTTTACATGAGATTTTGTGGAAGGTATAACTGATTTCTGTTTAATTATATCAAACGGAGATTGTCAGAGATGATCTCAGAAAGGTTCAATTTAGTTAATACACTATCCATTTTTTTGATTTAACGGATTATACGTACGTCTCTCACAAGAGGGCGGAATATGTAGATTTTTCGTATTTTTTGACCATTAAGATACCGTTTTTGTTCCCGTTTTTTTTTCAAAAATAGATATTGGTTTGCCTAGTTTGATATCTTACCTACCTTAGGCGATTATCAGCGTGGAATGGTCCAGTATTTGGTATTTACCGATGAATTTCAGCGATCCTGGTTCAGACAAAAGTAGGGAAAATTCTGACGTCACGGATCAGCTGATTGCTCTTGGTACTTACCAATGATAACCTGGCTTTCGAATTGGGTTCATCAGTGGTTGATCTAGCGGTTATAGCCACAATCCACGTTAAAGCGTACATTAATAGCTTCTGCTTTTGTGAGGTTACGTTTAGCACAACCCAAGTAGGTAGAAAAGTTAAATAGTGGATAATGTGAATCGTAGATCGTATTTTATTCCAGCATGAAACTTTTTGCAGACGCCACAAAACTATGTGAAACAAACATTGATGTGATGCTTGAAATAATCAGGAAGTACCTACAAATGTGCAATTATTGGAGCATGGTTTGGGGGACAATGATTCGCACTAAATGTGCAGAAATGAGTATCTCTGAAGTTTTTGGAATGCCTAATACAATCAAAAGCAATTTGTTGATATGAAATTCAACATTTATGTATCAATGGTCAAGCGGTGCAAAGAGATTAAATGAAAAATACGCTCCAACTTTCTGTGCAATGTGCAAGTAATCAAGTAAAAAGTAAACAAAAAAATACAACAAAAATAAGAGGCATAATCCTACATTGCTTTAACCAATTCATTTCAGCGACTTATTCCTTCGGTTATGTTAGCAGGGCGGTGGGGGCATATGACGTCACTCTCAGCTGTCAAAGTTGTCAACCCAAAGAATAACCGCGGTATTTACCAAATCCACGCTGAAAATCGGCTCTAATAAAACTTGAATGGTTCCAAAAGGTGATGTGATAAAAAATGGCGCATTCCAGAAAAAAATGCTTGCATTTACTGAAATTTCAGACCGGATGAATCCCCTTAATACCAAAAACAAAGCACTTTGAAAAAAATTTATACGGTGTGTCCACTCTGAAGTCGCCCACCCTGTATTAGGTATCAATGATTTTTTGTTTAAAACACGCATTCTGAGATTTTATTAACATCTTATTAATTAGAACGTACAGGAAGACTCAATGAGCAGTATAAGTATTAAAATAACAAATCAACAAAAAAAAAGCAAAACAGTAACATTTTTTTTTGTTAAAAATGTGAACAGGGAGGTTTTTGGTCATTCTGATTGAGATTCCGTTGTCAGTTTTTTTCTCAAAAATCCCCTAATACGATTTTCTGAAATTTGACCCACTTTGAACCCCCATAATCACCCAAAAGTACGTCCCTGGAACTGATTTGGTATAATGTTCAAAAAGTGTTTGACGAGATCTAACAAACAAAAAAAAATGAATTAAAATCGGTTAATAAACAAAACTGTTACAGGGGTGGGACACTTTAGAGTGGACACCCTGTCTATATTTTATATATTATATATATGTTACAGTAAATGTTAGAATTTCAGTGAAAGCTAGCTTTTACTAGTTGATGCTAGCAATTACTTGATCCGTTAGGAAATGTTAAATTTTGAAGAATATTGTACACTTTTACTAGTGAATGTTGGAGAAACTTTATCAAATCAACTTTTACTTAAAGCAGTTAGGAAAAGTACTTTTTACAACTTATTTCCGCCTTTGAACTAACCCAAGGTTCACGGGGCACTAAATGATGTCGCTCACGCGACATCAAAACTTTTGCCAAACCCAAACTAAACCAAACTAACCCAGACTAACCCCTACTGAGAATACTTAAGTATTTTCTATAATACGGTATCTGAACAATGTTCACATTGTACACCTGCGATTCATAACTCTCGTATTTTCTCGAGCGTCTTATCTGTCGGCGAATTCCAGCTCGGACCAAAAAGGATATTTATAATTACGTCCAGTGAATTCGATAATAATTTTCAGTGTAGCAGCTTTCACTAAAATAGTTACGTGAATGCTAACAATTACTAGTAAAAGTATGATGAAGTCGATCGAATTCAACTTTCGCTAGCTAAGTGTTTCCAAATCAGGAAAAGCTCACTTTTACTAGTAACAGTTAGCTTTTACTGATTACCAGTTACTGTGACATATATATAGAGAACTAGAGGTTAGTGGGGATGCAGTCTAGTAGATTCTTCTTCTTTACGAATTGGCCATGAAGTAAAAAGAAAAACCCTGTGAGGTTATGTCAAGCTTTCGAGATTTATTTGGTCACTTCTTCAGGACTTCTACAAAAATTACTTAGTATCGGAAAAAGTGAGTAAGAATTTGCAAGAGCAAATCTCACTCAAAGATGCTTCATTGCCCGTGGTTGTGTGTAACAAGGACAAAGGATCAGTACGCAGGCGGAAACGGTCTTTTTAGTAGTAATTAAGAGCTCTTCTGTCATTTGGCTAGAAGGTACCGTCAACTGTCAACTTTTTTCGGCACATTTTGAAATTTTTTCACAAGAATGAATTTAATCTCCTTGAATAGCTCTTGAAAAGTTAAGATGGGAATGTGCAATCCATTTTTCTCTAACTTGAATAGTTTGAGTTTTATAGCATGTCAAAGTTGCAAAAATGCCATTTTTAAAACGCGATATCTCGATAACGGTTGAATTTAGGAACATTAGTTGTATTACAATTTTTGTTCCAAATTGAAGAAAGAATTAAAATATCAATTAATATACAGGGGGTTCCATTTAAAAAAATACAACTTTGATGCGTTTCGTGTTTTGGGGACACCCTGTATAACATGAAATTTTTTTTTTAATGTAGCCTCAAAGGGTACCAGAAAAAAAAACTTTTTCGAAATCATATACTTCGGCCAGAATGTTTCGTGTCGAATAACGTGAATAACCCTGTATATATATATATTGTATTCAATAATAGACTCAGGTATAATAATGGTATGAAATACAAAAATTACACTTTGAATAAGAGTTTATTGTTATGCATATTATGATAACTGATAGTTTACCATGTTTAAAAGTTTTTTTGTGGAATTTTAAATTTGTGTTCAATATCTTCGCAACAAATATGTGATTACCAAAAAAAAATAAAAATTCAAGTGAATTTCACAAAAATGCTTGAATTTGGACAAAGTTATGCGAAGCTGATTTGATTTTGATCAATTTAGAATGTGTTCAGGTGAATATTATTATTATAATATAACAAAATCCAGGGCACCACAATTTTGGCATTCAGGCATAAGTTTTAATTCTATACTTTTCCTTATAACATTTTGTGAAATTTTTTGAAATAAGGATACTTTACTGTTGTACAATTTCGATATCTTTCGACACAACGTTTATGATGTTTGACTTGCAACCATTCTGAATGCACTTAATAAGTTTATCGAACACCAACTTTTCATGATATTTGAATTTTGGTTCCGCGATCAATAAAAAAAAATCCCATATGTTGCACACTTAAATGGACTCACTGTAGATCACCACTAAATAGCTCGCAAGAATTCCTGAGAAGACTGGAAATCATGTTTCATTGCCTACCCAAACACTGTTAATTTATGTAAGCTGGTGATCCTAATATTGATTTCATGGAAAAGAGTTTTCATGCAATTTCTCTTAAAAATCTGTTCGTGTTTCAAGATATCTATGTTAGTTGAAAAGTCAAGACGAATAAATTCTCGTTCATCTACAAGCATTAACCTCTGTCTAAACTTCAATGGACCAGATAGACTAGACCAAATAGTCTATCTGGTCGATCTAGTCTATTCGGTCTGTCTGATCACGAGTTCTTTCAAAAATCTCACTTAAAAAGACCCAATTTGTGAAGTCTCCAATGATAAGAATAATATTTTCTCGACAAAATTTCATCGGTCAATGTGAATAAAACTTAAGCTTTTGCTTGTAGTAATAAGTATCAGCTTTAGCTTTTACTAGACAGTTTTAGCTTTTTCTAATAGTATTTTTGAAAAAGTGTGAATAACCTTTCACTTTTACCTAGTAGCAAAAGCTTGCTAATTGAAGCGTTGACTTATATTTCTTCGAAAATAGGCGCGAAATAAACTTTTCAGAATTTCGAAAACTTTGTAAAGTATACATACAGGGTGAGTCGCCTCGTCAAAAAATACGGAGTATTAAAAGTTTTCGAAAATTCGATTTTTCGGTCTGTAGATTAGAAATTTTCGGGATTTTGTTGAAATTTGTGGTGAGTATATCCGACGTTCTTGAGCATCTTTTCGAGAAACTTGTTCGGAGTTCAACTTTTTCAGGACACAGCAAGAGCGAGACTAGTTTTTGATTGGAATGGATGAAAAATTAAAATAATTGGAATGTCTGAAAAAACTAAACATCTTGATTTACAAAAAGTGATCATCTTACTGTACTCTATTTACCTTAGAACATAGAACCCACTAGAACTAGAACACCCTGGAATTCGGGCAAATTGCTTGTCACTACAATAAACATGTTAGTATTTACATCCCCTCCGTTGAATTCGTTCAACGTTATTTGTTTCAATATCGTTGGTGTTATAGGACAGTTATAATTCACTGATTATTGATAAGTTTGGTTCACATAAATCAGCTGTTCGGCCGTCAAAAATATTGAATTTTGAACCAATTGAAAGAGCCGACAACAGTGTTCCAAGGGAGCTTCAAGCTATGATTGGTTAAAATGACTATAAGCTGTGATTGGTTCATCTCAAATAGGCGCATCGGAATTTTCTATCTGTGTTGCCAGATGTATTTCGTTGCATCGTGTTTACATAAGTAACTGAGGTTCATGGAAAATATGGGTCTTATTGAAAATGTTTTTTATCGCTAGTGATCTAAAAATGTACATATTATATAATTGGTAACTGCCGGAGATGCACTCATAGAGTATAGCGTATTTTTAATTAGAATAAAAATACCTTGAAAACAAGGTAGCTACTTATTAAATTTGCAGTTTGGCAAACTCGCAAGAATTCCTCTCTCCCCCTCAATGTATAAACATGTGACACACAAAGAGACGTCGGGCTATATCTAGTTGTTGGAAAATCATTGCTATTTACCATGACAAAATGCGTACTTATTTAGGTCTCCCCCTATAGGTATAATATTATGTTGTATTTTTTCAAAGTGATAACGCCATTTATATCTGCATCAACCATAGAATGATAGAACCCAAGTGAATAAAAATTTAAATCAGTACATTTATGTGTTTCGAAAAGGAATAATACGACATCATAATGAAACAAAAGTACACAAATGGAAAAAAAAGCTTACAAATAATAAACACGCGGGACTAGAAAATAGGTGAATAGAAAACAGAAGAGAAAACTCAGAACATGACTGAATCGAAAAAAAAACGGATAAGAATGCAAAGTACAAGAAAAAATCATTTTGGATGCGCGAAAGAAGCATCTTTTGACTTTGATGGAAGCCAAAGACAACCAATATTTTCATAAAATACCAGATACAAAAATAAACCTTACTGGAAAGTCCAGTTCACTGTCATTAGACGGCTGTATCAGTTTCAATTATCAAACTCTGAGCTGGATGCAAAATAGTGAAAAAGAAAAAAAAATATCTGTAAAAAAAACCTATATAATTTGTTGTTTTATGTTACACCTCTTCTTATCCAATCCCTATTCGAATCACCCAGGAATCGTATAGTCTAGTATCTGCTTTTTCCCCAAAAACTGGTCAGCTAATCATTCACTCAACATTTCGCTTACTAAAGGCCTGGTTTTGCGAAAATTTCCGGCGAATCAGACTGAAATTTTCCGTCGTGAAATTCGTTCAGTCTGTCTAATAAGAACCGGTTTTTATCAAATTTGTCACGGAAGTTATGGGATGCTGAACAACCCTTTCTATTGTATTCAATTTAGGCGTAGTACTGCAATAATTTAGCTAAGTAGTTAGCATTTGTTAGTTTATAAATATAGTAACCAGCCTTAGTCATTAGCTTTATCATGTCTAAACTCTTGAACCAGTAAGGTCTAGATGTTTTAAAGTTCACTTTTCTAAAATAAAATCTTTTTCAAAAACCGTTCATCTGCGTCTCAACATTTATTTGGCGCAGTCGGTAGGATTGGCAAACATATCAGACACACATCGCGGAGTAGTTCTGTCTCAACAGTTAATGGGGTCGTTGCACTATATGAAAATTAGAGCTGATTTTGTGTAGAATATATAACTGTGGGTTTGTTAATAGAATGGGTGACATGAATTGGCCAAAATAATGCACAACATTTGAACTAGGCCTCTTTGAAATAAATAACTCCATCAACCTGGGCCCATTGCCTCCATGACGTCACAGATCAATATCCTTTATCCGCTTGACACTGAAATGAACGCGCGCTGCTTGATACAAATGCGGTGTTGCGAGATGTACTATTGATGGTATTTTTACAAGAATTACCAGCTCAATATGATGAACGATAGATAATCGACGCATTTAGGTTTACTTTAAAATTGATGGTAAATAATGTGATTCAATGCAAATTAACCAGGAAATTATATACGACACCACCCAGACTGGGTTTTTATGATACCTTTGACCGTATCATAAAACCCTCAAGATATTTATTTTTCTCAGACCCAAATTAATGCAGACGCATAGAATAGTTATTTATCAGACGTAGGGATAAACTCAAAGACACAATTCTTTGAATTTATCCCTACGTCTGATGAATAACTACCAGGAGCGTTGCATACTAAACAAAAACTGCAAATATTGGTACCTGCAAATTAAAGCTGGTAGGCAACATTATTTATTGGCCCATTCTTTTTTGACGATATTGAATCGTATATAAGCAAAGTTGATCCAAACCACGAACGTGAATTCGAAATTGAGAAATCCCTAGAATAAAACACGCTTTACACTCGACCCCAAGCAAAAAGCATCTCGGCAACGTTGCGTTCTCTACAGTTATCGATCCACGGGAAGAGCTGCGCCGGATCCAAGAAGCGACGCCATATTTTGTCGTACACGCGTCATCATTTAAAAGGCTTAAAAGGACTGTTGACAAACTTCGACGCTAGTTTATGCCCTTAAAAATCGATAAAAAAAAAAAAAAAAAATACGGGTCTAATATTTTTGATTATATTTTCAGAATATGCAATAAAAAAAGTACGTGCAACGACCCCATTGCCAATTCCGAAACAACGCAGTCGACGGTGAAAAAGTACGATTTTGGAGCCGTTGGTGGAAGACACACATCGCGGAAGCCAACAACCCCTTTTTTTGGTCGAGGACAAACATCGCCAAAGCCAAAAACAACCCCTTTTGGTGAAAGACACACATCGCTGAAACCAAAAACAACCCCGTTGGTAGAGGACACACATCGCCGAAACCAGCAACCCTAGAGTTATATTCAAAGCACATATTTACTACAGGAATGCAGATCGTGATTTTATTTTTGTAAGTACATTTTGATTATTAATGTGATTTCTGCTCTTTATTGATTTTTCTCCTATGTCGAGATCTGATTCTGAAAGTGAAATTGAGGATATTATAAACAAATTCAATTTAACCAATTTATTTTCTAATCGAAGACAAGAAAATATTTATTCTCGGAGAAATAATCTTTGAAGAACCACAATGGAACAAGTAGTAGCACCAGAACCTGTTGTTAATTATCAATTATTGAAGTTATATGTTGATACTGTTCCTGTTTTTGAGGGAAATCCTCATACATTACAGATTTTCATCACTAGTTGTACTAATTTTATAACGAATTTTCATAGAGAAGGAGATGAAATTCTCAATAATTTTATTATGCGAGCTATTATTGGAAAATTATCAGGTCGAGCCTTAAGTTTGATAGGTTCGCGAGTAAATGAACTTCTTTCATGGGAAGATGTTAAAAATGCGCTTCAATTGAGTTTTGGAGATCAAAGAAATTTAGATTGCCTAGTTCAAGATTTGATCGCATCAAGTCCTACTAAAAGTGACACTCCTTATAATTTTGGTATGAGATGCCAAGATGCACGTTCTTTAATTTTCTCAAAACTAAACTCAGCAGGATTTACAAATGCTGAAAGAGTAATAAGATTAAGGAATTACGAAGAATTAGCTTCAAAAACATTTGTGAGAAATTTAACAGGGCAACTTCAAAATAATATTCGATTGAGAGACCCTCAAACTTTAGAAAATGCAATGGCATTAGTTATTGAGGAAGAAAATTTCATGTATAGTCAAAATCGTGGACATTCACTCAATTCACAACAATTTAAACCGAATACACTAATAACCCCTTTTAATCAACAACAAAATGTAAGACCAATTAATTACCAAAATAACATGAATAACGCAAATTTCCAAAGAAAAGGTTCTAATCCGAATTTTCAACGAAACTTCAATCATAATTTTCAAAGACCACAAATGAATAATAATTTTCAAAGACAAAGTTTCAACCCCAATTTTCACAGACCAAACTTCAATCATAATTTTCAAAAACCACAAATGAATAATAATTTTCAAAGACAAAATTTTGGATTTAATAGAAATCAATTTCAGCCAAGTTATTCGCAACAGAGGAATTTTCAGAGACCAATTTTTAAGCCACCATCTCAAAATGTGAGACACAATCAATTTAATTATAATCAGCCGGAACCAATGGACACATCATCTTTTTCAAGTTTTATGAAAAGAAATAAACCCTTAAATTTTGCGGAAATTAATTATCAAGAAAATGCGTCACTAGCAGATAACCCTGAGGTCAACTCTTATGACTCATTCATAGGAAATGGTAATGCTGACTCACAAAATGAAAACAGAAACCATTGTTCTGACAATGAACCATTGTCCCATGTAGATAACACTCCTCTATATAATATGCATGATGGAAATTTTACCTTGGACAGTTTTCAGAACGAAAAAACTTGATACATTTAAATAATATTTCATCAACTTTACCACACATAATAATACCCCCACTCAACGCTAAGTTTTTGATTGATACTGGAAGTACAAAAAGTTTAATTTCTCCGAAAATTGTTGAAAAGTTTTATCCACACAGAATGTTTAATGAAGATTTTCAAATTGAAACAGCACACATGATAACTTTTCACGATAAAGTTATCCAAATTCCAATTTTTGACATGTTTAAAGTAAATGAATTTCACAAATTTTATATTTTTGAATTCAGTAAAAAGTACGATGGATTAATTGGTATTGATTTATTGAAACAACTCAAAGCAGTACTTGACATTGGTAAAAAAGAAATATTAACACCTTTGGTCCCAATTATCCAAAATGAAGTTCAAACACCAAAACGAAATAAAAATTTGAATGACAATTATTCTATTAAAATACCCCCGAGAACAAATATGATCGTAAAACTACCAGTAAACTTGGAAAATGGTTTTGCTTTCTTTGACTATTTAAAATTTGGGAATTTAGTAGAAACTCCTCAAGCTGTTGTCAAAGTTGAAAATAATATCGCATTTACTTCAATTTCTAATGGACGTGATGAATCAATCAGACTTCGAGTTCATAAACCCTTCGAAGTTGAAAGTTTAAATATCAATGAAGTAAACTTTGTAGAAAAAAACAATTTTCCACAAACACCTGGATTTGACAAAAATAAAGATAATACTTTGAAATCTAATTTGAAAAATCTAAGATTAGAACATTGCAATCTCGAAGAAAGAAAAGCTATAAGAGACCTTTGTTTTGAATTTAGAGATATTTTTCATTGTACAAAAACAACACCCTATCAATTTAAGTGACGAAACAGCAATTTTTATTAAGAATTATCGATACCCAGAAATTCATAAAAAAGAAGTTAAAGATCAAATTCAAAAAATGCTAGAACAAGGAATTATTCAAAATTCAATTTCTCCTTGGTCACGTCCTATTTGGATTGTTCCGAAAAAGCTAGATGCTTCAGGAAAAAGAAAATGGCGTCTTGTAATTGATTATCGTAAACTAAATGAAAAAACAATTAATGATAAATACCCCCTTCCAAATATAAGTGACATTTTAGATAAATTAGGCCGATGCCAATATTTTACAACATTGGATTTAGCAAGCGGTTTTCATCAGATTGAAATGAAACCTTCCGATATACAAAAAACAGCATTTTTAACAGAAAACGGACATTACGAATTTAAAAGAATGCCTTTTGGATTAAAAAACGCACCATCAACTTTCCAATGAGTGATGGATAATATTCTGAGAGGTTTACAAAACGAAGAATGTTTAGTTTATCTTGACGATATTGTTATTTTTAGTACGTCTCTTTCCGAACACATGGACAGATTGAAAAAGGTTTTCAATCGTTTAAGACAAGCAAATTTTAAAATTCAATTGGACAAATCGGAATTCTTTAGAAAAGAAGTTAATTATTTAGGTCATGTTATTACGCCAAATGGAGTTAAGCCTAATCCAGATAAAATTAGTGCTATTAAAAAATTTCCAATTCCAAAAACTCAAAAGAAATCAAAAGTTTCCTTGGATTGGTAGGCTATTATAGAAAATTCATAAAAGATTTTGCCAAAGTCACCAAGCCAATGACTCAATGTTTAAAGAAAAATAATAAAGTAATTCATGATCAGAACTTACATCTTTTGAAACTTGTAAAAATTTACTTTGCAACTCCCCAATTTTACAATACCCCGATTTTTCAAAGTCATTTATTTTAACAACAGATGCATCAAACCTCGCCTTAGGTGCAGTCTTATCACAAGGTCAAGTCGGTTCAGACAAACCGATTGCGTTTGCATCTCGAAGTTTGAATGAAAGTGAATCTAAATATAGTACTATCGAAAAGGAATTGCTAGCCATTGTATGGGCATGCAAATATTTTAGACCGTATTTGTTTGGTAGAAAATTCACAATTTACACTGACCATAGACCTCTAGTTTGGCTTTTTAATCTCCGTGAGCCTAATAGTAAACTCGTAAGGTGGAGAAGAATTTGATTATGATATTGTATATAAAAAAGGAAAATTAAATGTTAACGCCGATTGTTTATCTAGAATTCAAATTAATCCTCTTGATACTGAATCAATGATTAATAATCCTGGAGATCCAGAAGACCAATTGGACTCACTCGACTATCTTAAAAGGATCACTGAAAGTTTTGAAACTTCCAAGACTAGCGAACTAAATAAACCATCTACTAGTAAACATCAAATTGAAGATCCAAAAAAAATAACAATCTTATCAGACGTTCGAATCAAACCACCCTTTCAAATTCAACACGAAGACTCAAATTCTCAAATGCAATACTCAGACTCAAATACACAACATTCGACATTCAATGAAACAACTAACACCGGAATAAAAATTTTAGACGAAATGATCAATAATAAAGTAAATCAAATTTTAGTTTTTCCCCATGTTTTTCCGAAATTAAGTGTGAAACAAGAAAATTATTTACATCATAAAATAATCAGAGTAAATATTCCAAAAAGTGAAAATGAAAATTTAATACTTGAATTTCTCAGAGATTACACAATCACTGGAAAAGTCTATTGCATGTATTTTCATACTTTTGAATTATATACTCAGTTCAACGACGTCTACTTGAGACATTTCTCAGAAAAAGGTCCTAAACTAATCAGATGCACAAAAATGGTAAATACAATAACTGATTTAGAAGAACAAATAATTTTGACTAAAAACCATCATGAAGGCAAAAGTAATCACAGAGGTATCAATAAAACTCTTGAATATCTCAAAAGAAACTATTATTGGATAGGAATGAAAAATACAGTGACAAACTTCATAAACTCTTGTGATATTTGTCAACGTGCTAAGTATGCAAGGAAAAATCCATACACCCCTATTATGCTGACTGAAACACCCTCGAAACCTTTTCAAATAGTTCACATTGATGTTTTCTATCACGACAATCGTAGTTATCTAACTCTTGTCGATGCCTTTACGAAATTTGAAATACCTGGTAAGAACGCAATCAGTATTTCAAATGCATTAATTAAGTATTTTAGTTTTTGTGGTATTCCCGAAAAATTAGTTATTGATAATGGAACCGAATTTAATAATGAAACAGTGAAGGAAATTCTAAATTTACATAGGATTAAAATTCACTTCACAACCCCACAACATCATGAATCAAACAGTATAGTTGAACGTTTTCATTCCACTCTCATTGAACATTTGAGACTTCTCAAAGAATCTTTTCCCAATGAAGAAAGATTAATAGAATATGCAATAATTGCATATAACAACTCCATCCACTTTCGAATTAACCCATGGACATACTAATTCACGTGACCCAAATGACATTTTTGCTTTAAAGGAATTTTTCACAGACTACGCGGAAAATCATAAAAATAAGTTACAACGCGTCTATCAAAAAGTCAAAGAAAATCTTGAAAATCAAAAACAAAAACTTGTTTTTAAACGTAACATCCACGGTGAAGAAAATAAAGATTTTCATATGGGCCAAATAGTTTTTAAACAAAACCCTTCTATAAGAAGCAAGAAGAACAATAAATTTCTTGGTCCTTATGTTATCACTGAAATACTAGAAAGAAATCGTGTTGAAATTTCCCGAAAAAACAACGAAAACAAAAAGGAAATTGTCCATATTAAAGAATTACGGAAACCTCCTCTTGTTTCAGATTCTTCGTCGGAACACTCGGAGAATTAACAAGTCCTAAATTCAACGACCTCAAAAACAATCCAGGTCTACTTCCTTTAAAAATTGGCAATGCACAAAACACGGTTTATTCATGGTCGTTCATCCAAATTTTTGACATTCAACCCCTAACAAGACAATTTAGAAATATTCAAACTCAATTTAGACGAATTAAAGATGCTCTAGACAAAAACACTACAATAGCAAAAAGCTACAAGGAACAATTTGATAACTACTACACGATAGCTACATCTTTTGAAAACAGAATATTGATTCAGATAGAACAACAGAACCCTACAACAACCATCAGGAAAAAACGAGGCCTAATTAATGGTTTAGGCTCTGTACTCAAATCAATAACTGGTAATCTAGATCAAAATGATGCTGAACGTTTTGAATCAGTCATCAAAAAATTGTCATCAAACCAATAAGACATTGACTCCGTAGTCAAAAATCAAATATCACTTTTTAAAGAGTCGATTGAAATATTTCAAAGTAACATCAGAAATCTATCGAGAAATGAAATTCAATTGAAAGTCCGCATTGATAAAATTGAGGATACACTTCACAAAATTCATGTGACAAACCTATCAACTTACTATTTTTACGTCGAGATGATAGTCTCCCAAATAATAGCGGAATTTCAAATACTCTATGACATTTTCGAGGAAGTTGAAATAGCCATCACGTTTGCAAAGTTAAATACTTTTCATAACTCAATGATCAAACCTGATGAGCTACTAAACGAAATTAAGACAATTTCCAAGTACATAGGGTCAAATAAAATACCTTTTGATCCAAAACCAGAAAACATTTTACTTTTTGAAAAAAATAATGTCAATTAAAAGTTACAGCAAGGAATCCAAAATTGTTCTAATCATTGAAGTTCCAATTGTTGAAAATGGAAATTATTATTATTTTCATTTGTATCCATTGCCAGTTCAAAAGAATAATTCATTTGAAATGATCATTCCTCAAGCAAAATTTCTAATTTTAAATGAGCAGAATCACATTTTCATTAATAGTCCGTGTAAAGAGATCATTCCTGAAGAATTTATTTGCCACGAATTAACTCCTGAGAAAACTCCTGAGGATCCACTATGTGAACTACACTTGTTGAAGTATTCAAAACAAGTTACAAACTGTCATGTAACAGCAGTCCAAATCCAACGCCTGAAAGTGCAGAAAATTGAAGAAAACAAGTGGATCATCATCAGTCCTTCAACAACGGTTGCACCCCAGAAATGCGGCAAGAACTTCGAAAATGTGCCTCTTCAGGGAACCTACTTACTAGAAATGGACAATAAATGTGAAGTGCGGTTAAAAAATTTCATCATTCAAACCTTTCGAAATTCAAAAACGGAGTTCAAAAATATTGAACTTCCAAAAATTAACTTCGAAAATTTTACCAGTGCTGTAACTACGTCAAAACCTCTGAAATTGGACAACATCAACTTAAGTGAAATTAGTGCGATAGAAAGTGCCTTAAACGACAATATTCGAAAATTAGACACTATCGAACCGGACTCTTTCACTTTTGAAACTATTAATGGCTGGACTCTTGTATTGTACCTTATTATTGGAATTATGGTTTTTGTACTTGGGTTTAAGATTTACAGAAAAAACCTGAAGTTCACGAAAACCCTCCAAAGGACAATCAAACAACCCGATTGTGACATCAGCAGCCTACACTCACTTGAAGCCACGGTACCAAAAAATTCTGTGCCAAACCCCAGAACTTTCCACTAAGGGCGGAGGAGTTATGGGATGCTGAACAACCCTTTCTATTGTATTCAATTTAGGCGTAGTACTGTAATAATTTAGCTTAGTCAGCATTTGTTAGTTTCTAAATATAGTAACCAGCCTTAGTCATTAGCTTTATCATGTCTAAACTCTTGAACCAGTAAGGTCTAGATGTTTTAAAGTTCACTTTTCCAAAATAAAATCTTTTTTAAAAACCGTTCATCTGCGTCTCAACATTTATTTCGGAATTTCGTTTCAAATTCACGTTTTGTCGTTGACGGTATTTCGTGGATATCAGATCATATTGGATTCAAACGAACTTCCGGCGAGATATTTAGTCTTTGGATATGATTGTTTGGTAGATTGAGAGCAAAATATCGAAAACTGAAGTTGACTTCTTTGGAAAATGGACTATTAATTGAAACGGTGAAAGAAAATTGAAACTTTATCCTGGCTTTTTAGCATTATTGATGAAATACCTTGCGTATATGATGGTAATTTTTTTTAGAAAATCCCCACAGTGCGTGATTATAGATAAATATTTCTCCTTCACAAAAAATAATAAATTCCAATAACGTATAAACAATATAATTCTATTAATTATAAAATACCTATTATTTGAGTACAAAGTGGGGGTTAGCTGAGTACACGTAGTATATCCAAAGAAAGGAAGAAGTCAATGATGTACCTACTAATCGTGTATTGATAAATTAATAATAATATTAAATCATCAATACACGATTAGAACATCATTGACTTCTTCCTTTCTTTTTTATTATTTGAGTGCTTGACTTGACTTTAAACACAGCTTCCATTCTGGTGATATAGGATAATGATTGAGTAGGGTACTTCCCTGAAGAGGTTGATTTCACGTCACCTTCAATATTGTTTAGAACTTTGTTGAATAGGTAAGGCGATAAACAAAAAAAAACCCCAAATTTAATATCATTTGCGAAAAGGTTCTCTGTTTTCTTTTTTTTGAGAAACAATTCAGAAGAATCAGACTCCAAAAGAAGATGCAGGTAATCATCATTTTCATCTTCTTCTATCAATAGAGCTAAAAGTAGCATGTTATTTTCGTCCATTGTTAACGACGCAATAACCATAAAAACCACTCAAGCACGGAATATAACACGAAGTTCCGTTTCATAGCAACGAACGAACTTTTTCGCTCCAAATAAACGAAAATTTTCGCAACGAGCTTTAATAAATACCAGGCCTTAATATCTCGCCGGAAATTCGTTTGAATCCAATATGATCTGATATCCACGAAATACCGTCAACGACAAAACATGAATTTGTAACGAAATTCCGTGACAAATTTGATAAAAACCGGTTTTTATCAAATCTTTAACGGAATTTCGTTACAGATTCACGTTTTTTCGTTGACGGTATTTCGTAGAGATCAGATCATATTGGATTCAAACGAACTTCCGGCGAGAAATTTAGTCTTTGAATATGATTGTTGGGTAAACTGAGAGCAAAATATCGAAAACTGGAGTTGACTTCTTTGGAAAATGGACTATTAATTGAAACGGTAAAAGAAAACGGAAACATTATCCGGATCTTTTTAGCATAATTGATGGAATACCTTGCGTATTTGACAGTGAATCTTTTTTTTTTTGGAAATCCCCACAGTGCGTATAGATAAATAATTTCTCTTTCACGAATTTAAATTGACAAATGACAAATTTGATAAAAACCGGTTTTTATCAAATCTTTAACGGAATTTCGTTACAGATTCACGTTTTTTCGTTGACGGTATTTCGTAGAGATCAGATCATATTGGATTCAAACGAACTTCCGGCGAGAAATTTAGTCTTTGAATATGATTGTTGGGTAAACTGAGAGCAAAATATCGAAAACTGGAGTTGACTTCTTTGGAAAATGGACTATTAATTGAAACGGTAAAAGAAAACGGAAACATTATCCGGATCTTTTTAGCATAATTGATGGAATACCTTGCGTATTTGACAGTGAATCTTTTTTTTTTTGGAAATCCCCACAGTGCGTATAGATAAATAATTTCTCTTTCACGAATTTAAATTCCAATAACATATTATACTTGAATTTAATTTTATGAATGATAAAATACCTTATATTATTTGAGTGCTTAGCACAACGTTAAACTTGAACACAGCTTCTATTCTGGTGATATAGGATGATAATTATTATTGATAACAGTATTCCTTTGAAGAGGTTGATTTTATGTCATCTTCAACCTTCAATACTGTCTAAAACTTCGTCGAATTGATAAGGCTTCAAACGAAAAAATTATCTGAATTTAGTGTCATTTCCGACAAGGTGTTTCAACAGCAGCACTCTGTAGGTGCCTTCCTGTTTTCTTTCGAGAGACAATTCAGAAGAATCTACATCTTCAGACGTCTTTTCTATTAGTACAGTCAAAAGTAGTATGTTATTTTCGTCCATTGTAAACGGCGCATCAATAACCATAAAAACCACTCAAGCACGGAATATAACACGAAGTTCCGTTTCATAACAACGAAAGAACATTATCGCTACAGATGAACGAAAATTTTCGCAACGAAATTTAATAAAAACCAGGCCTTTAGACAGACTGAACGGATATGCACGAATTTCACGACGGGAAATTTCGGTCTGATTCGCCGGAAATTTTCGCAACGAACTTTAATAAAAACCAGGCCTTAAGGCTTCATAAACTTAATATTTATGACTACAGCCATTTTTGCCAAACATTTAAACACAACTAACATTTTTCAAGCCATGGTGTGAGCTTTTGCTTAATGTATCAAGTATTGGTTCTCTTTTATTCGTACCATTTCAGGACAATGCTTAACACTTTTGAGCTTTCACTAGTTGATTTTTAGTGAAAGCTAAAACTAATGTTTATTCACTGCAAACCAAGCTGTTGCTTTGAAATTATAAGTAGAAGCTTTTACCGAATTTTTATTCACACGGGCCATCAAGTATACAGGAAGACTGCCGCGAAGGCTGAATGGAGGAGTATCCTGTTGGATCCCAGTTTTCAGTAATTTATGAACATTTTGAAAACTTCAGTTGAGATTGGCTTTCCTTCACGTAAGATTAAGAGACGTAAAATGCAAAAACTATGGTTCGAAGGACATACTTTAGGGCTGCCAAGAGACTTAATGGAGCATCGAATAAATCAAAGGAAAGTTAGAACATCATCAACGAGTTACGAGGCAAAGACTATGGACCCAAGCTAGCCACGATCAATAGTGACAAGTTGAATCATTACCATTGCTGAACAACTAACGGGCAATCTTTGTCATAATGTCGACCCAATCATTTACGTGAAGAGCGCAATCGGTGATTCTTTTGTTTCATTTCCTACAGATAGAGACGAGGCAAGGACAGTTCTCAAATCAGTCAAGAATAAAAAGGCCGGAGGTGCTGACGATATATCAATCAAAGTTATTGAGTGCCTTTGTGACGAAGCCGTATATGCTCTAGCTCAAGTTATAAACGACTCTTTTATTAGTGGTATACTCCCAAATTTTTCAAAGCTAGCTGTAATTATTCCAATTCACAAGGGAGGAAGTACTGAGGATTCTAGTAATTTTCGTCCTATTTCTCTCCTTTCAACTATTTCCAAAATAAAAGAAAAGCTAGTGAAAAAGAGAGTTTTCCTTTTTCTCGAGAAATGGAATTCTTGTTAAGTCTCAGCACGCTTTTCAGGATGCTATGTTTGACCTGTTCCAGACTTTATTCTTATCTCTGAATGAGGAAGACTTCTCCGCGGCAGTGTTTTGTGATTTTTCCAAGCCGTTCGACTGCGTCAGCCATGAAGTAATGCTGCGGAAACTTTATCGTTACGGCTTCCTAGGCATAGCGCGGGATCTGAACTGGAACCCATCTTATTCCTGTTATATGTATATTATGATTTGACGTCGATCAATATTCGTGGTCACTTTACACTTTTTGCTGACGACACTGTAATTTTATGGACCCATAGACAGCATGAAATTCTAACGGATATAGTGGCTCAAGATATGTCAAAAGTCAAGGAATGGTGCGATGCGAACCGGAGGGGCCTTGACTTCAGTAAGACGAAAGCTTCAAGTGCATTTCTGGTCCTATGGATATCGCTGGTCAAAGCTTGGAGCAAAGTTTTGTTGTGAGGTATTTGGAACTGTTTATTGATGACAAACTCAAATTTGCTATCCACATCGAAGCGCTAAATAAGAAGCTAGCTAGTGCCTGTTGTGTACTGAGGATAGTTTCCAATGAAATGGGTTGAACGATTGGCTGTGCAGCTTACTTCGCTCTTATAGAAAGTTATCTTGGATATGGAATCCCTTTCGGGAGCTTCTGATTCTGCAGTATTCAGGTCAGTCTTTGTGATCCAGAAAAGGGCAGTGAGATTCATCTATAAATTAGATATGGGAAAATCCTGTAAGCCATTTTTCATACGCCACCGCATTCTGACACTCCCATGCATCTTCATCATGGAGACTGTCAATCTCATATTCGGGAAGCACCGTTTATAAAACAACCAGACCAGTTACAAACTTCGAAGGTCTGACCATATTCCTTTGCCGATTTCAAAACTCTTTCTCTCTAAAGACTCAATAATGTATAAGAGTATCAAAATCTTCAATCACCTTTCGAGAGATATTAGAAATGAATGTCCGCATCATATTATGTGTTCGAGAAAAAAGTTGGTGCGCGATTAAAAGGAAAGGCATACTATGATACCGCTGAATTTTCAGCCGATGACCCTCTAAAATAGGATATTCTCTATTTTTTTGTCTCTTTTTTAGATACGCCACTTGTCATGATATCGTTTTTCTGGTTTGACAATCCAATTTCAGATTTTCATATTTCTTCTTTTTAAAATATTAAGCTTTGTATTTTTACCTGCTTGGCTTTGTTATAAATACTTTGTATTTCCAACAATAAAGCATTTTTTATTGGATTTCATTTGATTAAAAGGTAGTTTGTGGGGAATAACACACAAGAAAAACCATAATCTTTTTCAAATTAATAGCGTTTCGGAATATTATACGAGATATTATCAAGGACTCTTGTCTTAATTCGTTTCGTCTTGACAATTATTTTTGTTGTTGAAACATCGTGTATAAAATTCAAGTACCTACCACAAAATAACTTCATCTTGAACCAGCATGATACTGCCATCTAGAGTGGCGATAGCATATGGACGACTTTTGCGAGTATTCTGATTTTGACCGAATTCTCGTGTTTCAAGACATCTTAGATCCCCTAAAATTTCCGTGGATATGTTTTGGTTGCGCATTCTGGAGATTCCTAAAAACTGGTAGTCTACGGATCCAGGAAAATGTTCTGGATTGGAGCTGGAAATTATAATGTGTCTGTTGAAGTTTTCTTGCTCACGAACTCTTTGATAATAACTTCAAACAAAACAGAGGAGAAAGTCAGAATAGAAATTCTCTAGCCAATTGCTTTAGAGCTTAAAAGTTTCTTTGCAACTATGATTATGATTATTATAAACTTCAGTTAAATGAATATTGACATCGCAAATTTTCTCCAGATTATGACACTTGAATTGAATACATTTTTCATTGTTACTCTGGTATATCCTCACCTGATACTAGAGCCCAGCCTGTCTTGAACTTGACCTTCTGGATTGCATTTGATTCTCATAAATGTACCTCCCGGTTGTGCAACCAGAATTGATGGCGATACACTATTAGAATCATGTAGGCTTATAGATCCTATTTGATTAGCGCATTCCCATTTATTTATTGCTATAAGTTTGCCTATAAAGATTATCAGGTTATAAAAAATATAGTCTGAAAATCAAAATACAAATTTGATATATTGTTGAGAACGATGAAACGATGTCATCAAGGATGTCACTTTTATCACTTTTGCCTGAGTCTATCTAGATTATTGGTAATACAAGCACATTCGAGAGAATATAGTATAGTAAAGTGAGAAAAAATCGCAAATGATGTAACCCGCTCAAATGATTGTTCAATTGGATGTGTATATGTTTGTTGTGTGTGTTTTTTTCATGTGTATATGGATGTTGTTTTGTTGCACGCACGTTTCCATGCGCTTCACGTGAGATATAAACTGCTTTGTTTTTTCGAGCAAAAAGTACGAAAAATACTTCTTTTTTTAAACAAGTTTAGACCGTTCCGTAGTATGTTAACAATATAGATAATTAGACAAGAGTAAAAAAACAATCTCTCTAATTCTGTCGGTGGGTTCCGCAAAGCAAACATGCAATTCAATAAAGAGTCAGACTAGGTAGGCATTTCGCTCCGGCCAAAGACTACAGAAAAAATAGCAAATGCGTCACTCCACCGATTCCGATGTGAAGAGCAAAGCCGCTGGTGGGTGCTGGCATGTAACCGAGAAAGAATTCTTCATAAAGTTTCGGTGACGGTCTTTGTCGTGAGTTTTTTGCCTTTTTTACGCCCGACGGCCAATCGGCCAATCGATTATGATAAAAATATACACGGTGTTCCATTAGAGAAAATAAATTTTTCTGAAATAAACCGAGAACAAGAATTTCGGATTTTTTTTTGTTAGCATCGCGTTAATCTGCAGAAAAAAATACCACTAATTATCTCATTTGAACGACCTCGTATCTTCAATAGGAAAGAAGTTAGCAATAGTGCAGAGTCAAGTTTGAACAGCCTGTATATCGACAAAGTTTACATATCACTATAAGTTAAATCACTCCATTTAAATTCCGGAGTTCTATCTACCACTGACAACGCACTGCAGTTAGCTAACTTGCCTCTTGCCAAGGAAGAGCTTATGAATCGCGTCTACAACCTGCATTTCTGCTAAGCGCTCGGGAAATACGTCATTCGATTAATCAGGCTGCCAACAGGGAAAACGAAAGTATGTTTGTAATGTGCAATCAATCCACTTAATTGACCATTAATTTTCCTTTTCTTGAGAATTTTCTCATTTGGCTGCACATTCGTTGTGCAGAAAATGTGCTAAATTTTACTAAACATTTTTATACGAATCAAGGTGTAGGGTAATCTTAAGTGTCACCCATTTTCATAGAAGATTAAAGATTCTGTTCTGTGTTCAAATATAATTATATTTTAACTTAATTTGCCAAGCAATAGTATGAAAAAAATCATCGAAATTACTTCTACTTTCATAAATCTTTGGTATAGGTATTCCAGCTAGGGCCATATCCAAGATGTTTCCTCTGTGTTCATAGCATGTATTAATTAATTTTGTTCCATCACTATTTAGTTATTATACAGGAACTCTACTGGCTTTGTTGATTGAAGATTTTATCTCAATATAGCACATTTAGATTTCATTTAAACCAACCTCAAATTTCCAATTGTGTTATGATGATTCCACGATTGGACCTACAAGTGGAGATTTTCAAAAGTTTTTTTTGGGTATTTCGCCACACTCTTTCAAAAAGTTCTCACAAACAAGAATAATGGTCGTATTCATAGTAGTCGATTACTTTTAATCTCCAATCATTTTGATGTTTTTTTGTGTTAAAATAATTGATTTCGAATAATAATAATTGACGACTATATTTATTATTTAGTGAACTTTTTTCGTTGTAGATAATGAAGATATATATCTACAGGGTGTCTGTAAAAAATGCGCATTTCAACATGGTGAATAGAGTGTGGTGGGATGATCACTTTTTGTTTTTTTTTTTATTTTTCGTTTGTGAATCCGAACCGTCTCAAGCGATTCTAATAAAATTTTCAGTTTTGTTTTTTTTTCAAGCAACAAAGCGCAACCCGTAACACTGAGCAGTTGTTATGAAATCATTTGATTGTCCTTTTTTTCTTGGAGCTTGAAATAATTCAATGATAGAGTTTTTCCGCAAAACATTGATTTTTATTTTTATCTCAAAAACGACGCAAAAAAAGAAAAACTAAAAATTCCTTTTTTTGCTCAAAATTAGACGGAAATTAAAACATGGTTTTTATATTGTGAAAACTAAAAGTCGTACCACTTTTTTCTTCGATGGACGAAATATGATGAGTCGCTCTAGGTTCGGTCCTGGAAAAGTTTAACTCAAATGAATTTATCAAGAATATGCTTAAGGACACCGGATATACTTCCTGAAAGTTTGAGCAAAATCGCTTGAGGCGTTTCGAATCTACAGACAAAAAATCGAGATTTTCCTCAACTTTCAGCAGTCTGTATTTTTTCAACGAGACGTTTGCGAAAACATGTTTATTCATAAATAATCAAAGGTACTCTATTCACCACGTCGAAATGGGCACTTATAGATAAAGTAGACCAATCAGGAGAACCCTTTGGTATAACAAATAATCCATCATGCTTTGCTAAAATGCTGCATTTGATTTAGTGCGATTGGAATGGATGAGCTCGTTATTGATGTTATTTTGAGATTTTCAAGATGTCTGATGTATATTAGTTAGTTGATAGTTGTACCACTGAGCGGAAAAAGGCTAATCATTTTTCCGATGTCTAAAAAAAGAGGCCAAAATGTTCCTTTTACTATTTATCATTTCATAAAAAAATGCCATTTGGTTTAAAATATCTTTGAAGTACCTTCACAGTTTAATTTCCTGTATAAAAATGTTGTCAATGTCTTTCAATTATTGTATATTTAGATGCAACTCACAATGCAATGATCTAGTTTAGTGAAATACTTAGGTCTGTACATTGATGAAAATCTGGGAAAGACATTTGTCAATACTGAGGGAACGCTTGCTGGCTCCAGGAGGTGTACTTAGACGTTTAAGCTACTCTGTACCAAGTTATCTCCTACGATATGTCCACTACTCACTTGTCCATTGTCACCTTCAATACCTAACCCTGTTATGGTATCCTACACGTAAAAACTTGATTAAACCAATACGAACTTTACAAAATGGAGCAATTAAAAATATATACAGTCTCCCTTGACGATATAGCACTAACTTTTTATACGCCAACCATAATACTAAGTATCAAATTTTTCTTCATATCCACCAGGTTAGTGTTGGTTCCAGACTTTCAAATGTGTCCTTTTCTTCAAGATCAAATATACATAACTATAATACCCGCCGTAGAGAGGACTTAGAAGTTGCAAGGATTTCATCTGTCTTAGGTCAAAATAGTATTTTCTTCAGAGGTGTTCACGTATATAATTCCCTGCCTCAAAGTTTGAGAAATTTAATGGATTGGAGAAGCTTCAAGATCCATCTTAAGAAACTATATAGTTAGAGTGGGCATAGAGATTTTTTTGTTTTTTTTTCCACACATTTTATTTCGAAAGTGTGAGGTGAAAGTGTCCATGCATTTTGGTATCTTCTATATTATTTATTAGGTATCTATATTTTGTACGCATTAAATTATCCATATTACCTGTTGTAATCAAAGGGAGAAAGAATCTTTTTTTTCTTGTTCATTCTCATTATTCTCAATAATAATTGTATAAAATGTTTTTTTTTTCAAAGGATGAGTCCATATAGATTATATGTGTAATCTCTGGATTTTTTGAATAAAGATTTTTTTTTGATTGATTGATTTCATTGAATTTTGTGACAACTTATAATCAAAAGAGGGACAAAGATTATGTAAATCCTGAAAATTTCATATCAATGGAACGAACATAAAGTCGGAGCGGTACACAGAAAAATCTGACAAAAAATGAAGCAAGCCACTTGGCACAGATGATGTTTATGTCCAATAGATCGATTTGACCCGCAGCACCTGCTTCCCCCACCCTGTGGAACCAATATGGCGAACATAAAAAAACGATAAGACAAAGATATAGGTAATTTATGGTGATCACAAAATACAGTGTGTCCCAGATTCGTTTCTCTATACAGGGATCTTGACTCCTATTATACCTACATCAAAGGTTAAATGGAGAAAGTTTTAAAGAAAACTTAGTGCATTCGATATCCGGTTTCAGATTTACTATCGGTCAATTGGTTTTGGAAATATCGGCGAAAAACCAAAAATGGCGGATTTTATTTTTTGCCAGTGAATCCGAAACGGCTAATTTGACAGCTATGAAAATGTGACATTATCTGGACACCTTTTGAAGACGAATAAAATGGCGTGCATGAAATGTCTCAATCGTCTTTTGTTTTCCCGCAACCCGCCTCATCTTTCATTTTTCTTATGGCCGCCATATTGGTTTTGTTGATTTTTGGAAAGAGTGTGAAATTTCCAGTATAGTGATGTCTCACAAATGCATAAAAGATTTGAGTATCATCGAAATATCACACTTCGTAGTTGGGACTCAGTCTTATCTAAGGAGGCCATGATTTATTTGTCGCAAAATATGAATAAGTACTGCATCAGCTTAAGGTCAACGCATTTAGTGTGCAGCAAATGTGTTGAACGCATTGAATTTTCAATAGAACATGAACATGCATCGAGACATTTTTGACAATTAGTGACTGTTTCTCGTACAACCCTTACAAGTTTATTTCTGTTTGTAGTTGACCAAATTAATCACGGTTTTTCTGAAATGTGTTTTATGAGGCTGATGTCGTTCGAAATACATCTCCATACCTTGACCTTGCTGAGGTAATGCCGACATTTCTATGTGACAGCAAGTACAGCGCTAACATGACTAGCTTTTCTTTATTTGAAAAATAGAAAATACCGGACATCAGATTTAGGTATTATCTTAATTTGAAAAGCCTAGGTACTCGTTATCAAAACATACTGTCATACTGAATTAATGAACGACAGATCAGAGCCTCCTTCAATAAAAAACAAAAATTTTGCTTATAAACCAATTTTCAGACAAATTTCTTAGAAAAGAGGGCCATGACATAACTACGAAATGTGATATTTCGATGACACTTGAATCTTTTATGCACTTGTGAGACATCACTAGACTGGAAATTTTACACTCTTTCCAAAAATCGAAAAATCCAATATGGCGGCCATAAGAAAAATGAAAGTTGAGGCGGGTTGCGGAAAAACAAAAGACGATTGAGACATATTATACACGCCATTTAATTCGTCTTCAAAAAGTGTCCCGATAATGTCACATTTTGACAGCTGTCGAATTAGCCGTTTCGGATTTACTGGCAAAAAATGAAATCCGCCATTTTCGGTTTTTCGCCGATATTTCCAAAACCAATTGACCGATATATATCTGAAGCCGGATATCGAATGCACTTAGATTCCTCTAAATCTTTTTTCTTTTAACCTTTGCTGTAGGTATAATAGGAGCCAAGATCCCTGTATAGAGAAGCGAATCTGGGACACACTGTATAATGAAAAAATCAAAAATTCATCATCACCACAAACATATAAGATGATTCGAAAATTTGTTGGTCAATAAGTTTAGACATCTCTGCGGTCATGTTGGTTTTTTACATTTAAAAAAAATCTGCTTTGCTGTACAAATAGTGAAGGGTGATCCATTAAGTGCTTAAGGATTTAGGCAGCACTGTAGAAGTGGATAGCATTCTTATTCGACAGTTTTGTAGTTTGTGTTATTACAACATATTATGGAACATTCGACGGCACAACAACTTTGTAGAGTTATAAAAATTTGTTATCAACGACATTGATGATGTTATATCACGACGTGGTTCAGTAAATTCTCCCGCAAGATCTTGTAAATTGATGCCATGAGACTTCTTCTTTTTGGGCTACGTGGAGTCGAAGGTTTATGATAACAATTCAAGAACTATAAAGAATATGAAAAACATCATCAGAAATGTTATTCATGGGAGACCGGCCCAAATGTATGAAAATATAGTCATAAATTGGACTGATCGGATTCGCTATTGTGAAGTCGTGGTGGACACTTGAATGATATTATTTTCAAAACTTTATTATCCAATACTCTCTCAAATAATGTTTTTTTTTTTTGTTAGCCCACAATGTCTAGTGTTGGATTCCATTTCTAATCCTAAAGCACTAAATGGATCACCCTTTATCATGCGGCATATCATTTGAGGGTAAATTGAGGTCACTGATTTCAAAGGTGAGGTCAAAAATATAAAATTGAAAAGACTTGGTTCTTATTCAGTCATTTTAGCTCTTGAAAACTTTAAGAATATCAACATTTTTTAAACAAAACAAAAATCCTCGGTACCTATATTACAAGATCGACAAATGTCTTCATCTTCATTGGGGCTAGAATCGAATCTTTTTCTGCAAACAAATATGATATACAGCGTGTAACAAATTCGAGAGTATGAATGGGGATCTGGTGAACCCTTAGAGATACAAGATCGGTTAAATTGAGTCAAAGTTGTACAATTTCAATCTAAAAAAATGCCGCTCCGAAACTTGGAAAATTCCGAAGACTTCCAGAGATATCTGACAATAACCTATTTTTTCGAAATCCTTTTTTAATTTGTCCTGAATTTATTTGAAAAAACAATTGAAAACGAATGACACATTTTCTTGGCCACTTTTTCTGCACTTCAAGACATGGCGTAAATTGAAATCCGACATTTCGAGTTCTCACAACCATTCTCAATTTTTTTTTCAAATACGAACCCAACTTTTTTTATTTATTTTTGAATAACTGTTTCCTGGAAATAATGATATGTCACGCTTGCCACTTTGAAACACTGCAGAAAGTTATCAAAGTCCAAAGTTGTTAATCCTCTCAGAAATCGTCACGCGTATCGTAGTCATGGTAACATTAATGATTTTTGACTTTTTGAGCTTGAATGAAGAAGCTCCAGGTTTGAAAAGTCTAAAAATAAAAATTTTGGAAATGAAAAATAGTAAACAAGAATTAATAAGAAAGTTAGGTGTGATGCATCATTATTTTCAGGAAGCGAAGAGTTATCTAAAAATGTATTGAAAAAGTTGGGCTCGTATTTGAAAAAAGGTTCATGATGGTTGCGAGATTTCGAAAGGTCGGATTTTAATTTCGACCATGCTATCTTTAAGGGCAGAAAAAGTGGCCATTTAAATGTATCATTCGTTTTCAATCATCTCTTCAAATAAATTCTGGTCAAAATAAAAAAGCACTACAAAAAAATCGGTTTTTGTCGGATATCTTCGGAAATCTTTGGAATTTTCCAAGTTTCGAGACGGCATTTTTTTGAGATTGAAATTGCACAACTTTGCCTTAATCTAACCCACCTTACAGTTTACGAGATCCCAATGCATAATTCGTAACACCATGTATATTTTTTGTTCAATTGATTATTAATAAACTGGGTGATCATTTTGATACATACCCCCAAATCTGCAAAAATCGACAAATTTTTAAATTTCGCCGGAACACACCAACCACCGGAAGGTTTTTGACTAAACATTGGATGGTACCCGTTCAACCCCTCTTATTCAACATTTTTGAATGGGACTTAAGCTCTAAAATAAGCACCCTGTATAAGAGGTGAAAAGGCTAACCTTTGGTTTCTGCATGCATATTTACATTTCTTCCGATTAAGGGTGCATAGCAGATTGCTTCTTCGTCATATACAGCGCAAAGTCTTTGAAAGAACCGCAACGGTTAAACTCCCTGCAACCTTGCAGATGTTTGGCAGATGATGACCAAAAATGCTTCCAGCCATGCCTCCAACTCCACTCACCTGACTCTGGTGGTGCCTCTAATCCAACCTGCTTGATATGCTCCTTTTGTTTTATGCTGCTTGAGAGATTCGAATGTGAGAGGTATCAATCAATGAAAGCGATTTTTAGAGATAATTTCGAGCACTGTTCACTCGTTCACAATTGGGATGGACTGTATGCTTCTCCCGAATCTCAAATACGCACTGAGTACAGGGTGGATCTGAAGTCCTGAAGTACCAATATATTCAAATGCTTTAATAATGTCATCTCCAATAAATTTTCTAATTCTGTTTTTTTTTACATTTGAAGTACATTTGGGGGCGGGGCGCGGCAGTGCCCTTGCCAAGTCGAGCGCGAAGCAAACTCCCGTACCATCCTTTTCTGGAACCATTCCGCCGCATTTTCAGGCTCTTATTTGATAACGTCTGGATGGGACTAGAATGCAGAAATTTTCGTCATCTAGTAAGCTAAAATCACAAACTTGAAATCCAAAATTTCAAATCGGTAGATCATTTGCTTCCCAAGCTTAGCGAAAGCAAAGTTTCGCATTTTGGACACTGACACACTGACTCACTGATCATCAAAATAGAACTGGTACTTTCCATTTACCTAGAGCGCTGAAATTGGTCCGGATAATGGGTGATAGACCAACTCATAAGCTTCCAGAAAAACATAATATGACCTTAGTAAAAAATTTATGGTTTCCGAGATATTGCCACTTTAATAAAATTCGTTAAAATCGTCCCCTTCGATCAGATTTTCATGTCACTCCTAAAAAAATGTATAATTCTAAGATTCTGATTTAGGTTTTGCAACTGTGAATAGCCATTTCATTAAACAAAGACCAACATTGAACTAAAAGTTCAAAATATTCAATAAGAAATCTTATTTTACAGAGAAATAATTTATTTTTATTTTCCATCACTCAAGTTTAACACCTCATACTGTACATAAAAAGATATACACTAGCTGACTAGTGATTTGAAAAGTTTGCTCATTTAATGTACTTTTAAAAACAACCCATTGTTCTAATAAACATTTATTGACTTACAGTGAAGGATATACCTAATTTACCTTATGAGAAGATTCTAAAAATCAAACAAAATTAAATCATGTAAATAAAAAATGTTAACTTAAGAAAAATAAAAAAATTAAACAATATGTTCAAGGTGACCACCACCAACGCGAATGCAGGCGCATCTTTTTAAAAATGCCCTCTTTATCCTTCTTGCATTTCTTGCCAATTTTACCTCTTGGGCTGCGTCAGTTATTCGCTGACGTAATTCATCTATAGTAGGTACCTATTGGCTTTGCATAAACCTTTTCTTCTATGCAACCCCAGTAAAAAAAATCTATGGGGTTTAGGTCTGGAGACCTGGGGGGCCATAAAATTGGACCAAGTCGGCCGATCCATCTGTGGGGGTAGGTTTGATTTGAATACGCACGAACTTGAGGTGCATATTGTGCCGGGCAGCCATCAATTTGAAACCACATTATTCGGCGTGCGGCCAAAGGAACATCTTCCAAAAGTTGCGGTAGTTCGTTTTCACAAAATGTAAATTAGAATGGACCAATTACATGTTCGTTTGGGATACCAGTCCACAGGTTTACTTTGAAACGGTACTGAGACCTTTCTTCTCGAATGGAGTGGGGATTTTGCAACGCATAAGAATGCAAATGCACACACATTATGCACATCAAGTTCGTGCGTATTTAAATCAAACCTACCCCCACAGATGGATCGGCCGACTTGGTCCAACTTTATGGCCCTCCAGGTCTCCAGACCTAGACCCCCTAGATTTTTTTTACAGGGGTTGCATAAAAGAAAAGGTTTATGCAAACCCAATAGGTACTATTGATGAATTACGTCCGCGAATAACTGACGCAGCCCAAGAGGTAAAATTGGCAAAAAATGCATGAAGGATAAAGAGGGCATTTTTAAAAAGATGCCGCGCCTGCATTCGCGTTGTTGGTGGTCACTTTGAACATATTGTTTGATTTTTTTATTTTTCTTAAGTTAAATACATTTTTTATTAACATGATTTGATTTTGTTTAATTTTTAGAATCTTCTCATAAGGTAAATTAGGTATATCCTTTACGGTAAGTCAATAACAGTGAACTGTTTATCAGAACAATGGGTAGTTTTTAAAAGAACATTGAATAAGCAAACTTTTCAAATCGATAGCCAGCTAGTGTAGAGCTTTTTTTGTACAGTAAGAGGTGTTAAACATGAGTGATGGAAAACGAAAATGAATTATTTCTCTGTAAAATAAGATTTCTAATTGAATATTTTGAACTTTTAGTTCAATGTTGGTCTTTGTTTAATGAAATGGCTATTCACAGTTGCAAAACCTAAATCAGAATCTTAGAATTATACATTTTTATAGAAGTGACAGACGGAAATCTGATCTAAGGGGATGATTTTAACAAATTTTATTAAAGTGGCAATAATATATCGGAAACCATAATTTTTTTACAAAGGTCATGTTTTTCTGGAAGCTTATGAGTTGGTCTATCACCCGTTTTAGTATTATCGTTGACTTTCTGAACACCCTGTATGTATACATATACAGAGTGACCCATTTGAAAGCGAGCCACCCTCATAACTCTTTAATTTATTGATCGATTTTGACGATTTTTTTTTTGAAATGTGGAGAGGGAAAAGGATTTTGAGGCCATACGTCGCCCAGTTTTTTCCAAAAACCAAGGCCTACTAGAGCATATTTAGAGGCTGAAAAATTCAGAAAACATTTTTTAGAGAAAATCTGTCTACGCCACTGGATTTTTCATCCCCTGGAATGGGTCTGTACCAAATTTCATGAAAAAATATTCAATTCAAAAATATTATTTCTGTGTGTAAATTTTTTTCTATTTTTTTTGTCAGTCTCGTTTGTCTGTTTTCGTTGTTTTTTGACATGAGAATATCTTTTAAATGTTTATATTTAATAATTTTTTTTCTGATAGACTTGCTATCGCAAGAGTTTCGAGGTGAAATACTTCTTGATTCATAATAAAATTAGTCTTCAATTTTTAATATTTTTTCATGAAATTTGGTACAGATCCATTTCAAGGAATGAAAAATCCAGTAGGGTAGTCAGATTTTCTCTAAAAAAAACGCTAATATGTTTTCTGGATTTTTCAGCCTCTAAATATGCTCTAGTAGGCAAAATACACCTATTCCCTCTCTACATTAGAAAAAAAATCGTCAGAATCGATCAATAAATTAAAAACGTATGAGGGTAGCCCGCTTTCAAATAGGATATACACAGTTTTTTACTTTTAAGTCAAAAAACAGATTTCTCCATCATTTTTACGCAGAAAATGTATTCTTGTAAGAAGTCGCTGTCTGCAACCATTCTCGAAATATTTGGATTTTAAATAATTAATACATGGGATTTTGATATTATGGCGAAGGTAACCTGCTAGAAATCATAACATTATTCGCATGGATGCATCATATTTTCAGTGAAAAAGACGAAAGTCGGCTTGTGTGTAATTTTATCAACCACTCTTATTCAAATATCATTCAAACAAAAGCAAATTGAAAAACGGAAAAAAATAAAATAAAATAAAAACGTTAACACCCTGTAGCTCTGTAACAGCATTTCAGGACACATGTTAATGAGATTTTTTTTCTCATTTTCAAGCAAGCAAACGCATCCTGTATTTTTGGCATTATCAATGAAACACCATGCTTGGTCATAGTTTCATTATCACATGTATTCATTATTTTAAATCCAAATATCTCGAGAATGGTTGCCCGTAACGACTTCTAACTAGTATACATTTTCTGCGTGAAAGTGATGAAGAAATCGTTCTCATCAGTCAAAAATATAATACAGGGACGTCCAAAAAAGTCATGGGTGTTCATATCCTGAAAAATAAGTGTAGGTGGCGCCCTCTACACGTTAGAGCTATACTAACATCAAATTCGAATTTCGCATGATGAGAAACCCCTAAATACCAATTTTCATCAAAAGACCGACATTGGTTCAAATATTATCTAGAAAAAAATTGAAATGAAAATAAAATTTCAACACCCTGTAGCTCTGTAACGGACAATTTCCGGATACATGTTAATGGGAAGTTTTGTTCTTATTTTAAAGCGGAGAAACTCATCTCGAATTTTTTCGCAATATTAATGAAACACCCTGTATAAGCAGAAGGCTAGTAAAAAGAGAACTAGAGGATTGTGGGGATGCAGTCTAGTAGATTCTTCTTCTTTACGTAAAGAAGAAGAAGACGCATAGAAACCAAACCAGTCCACAATCCAAAATCTGTCCGTTCATAAAGAAGACTCATACAAACCAAATTAGTCCGCCATCCAAAATCTGTCCATCCATAAAGAAGGCTCATACAAACCCAGTCAATCCACTATTCAACATTTGTACGTCCATGAAGACTCATACAATTCAAACCAGTCCACAATTCAAAATTTGTCCGTCCATAAAGAAGACTCATACAAACAAAACCAGTCAACAATTCACAATCTGTGCGTCCATTAGGAAGACTCATACGAACCAAACCAGTCCACAATCCAAAATCTGTCCGTTCGTGAAGAAGGCTCATACAAACCAAGTCAGTCCACAATCCAAAATCTGTCCGTCCATAAAGAAGACTCATACAAAATCAAACCAGTCCACAATAGGAAGGTATTTTTTTTTTTTTTGATTTTTTTTCTGTGAATTCTTTGATGCATACCAATGCCAAAAACAATTTTGTCAATTTTTTTATCCATATTTATTTTAGAAAACTCAATTAATATCTGCTAATTTTCTAACGGTTTCATTCAAAATACTCTCAGGGAAACTACGTCACGGACACGTGATCCTGATCAACAAATGAAACGACTGGTGACGCCCCATTCTAAATTTGTTGCCAGGTTGTGAAATTATCGTAGCATTTTATCTAGCTCTATAGCGCATCCACCAATGAAATCACTCGTACACCCAAGTCTATCAGGTAAATTGCGAACGAGCTGACAACGCCGCATCATGTGGGTAACCTAACCTTGTTTTTGTTGTTTACATACGTCCGTGATTTGGGATTTGGGTACTGTTACTTGTTACTGTTATTATTGTTTCTAAACATATTTCAATACACACACAAATTATGGAATGTCCATTTCCACCTGTCTTAGTTCTCCATCGAGTGCTTCAAAAATTTGGAGACGAAAAAGCCATTTGAAAAGCCTCGATTCCGTGAAATATCCTGGAAAGCACTTTGTGTAGTATACAGGTGCAAATGGACTTTTTCTTATGTTGAAATGTAATGGCCTCATCCTTTCTGAACATTTTGTTGTCTGAGGTGACTTAATAAGTCTTTTTTCGAAGAAGTTACGAAGCTTTGTATTGGAGTATGTCGAGGAGTATGTTTATGAATTTTGGACAATAATGAGTGTTTACCTTCTATTGTCACGCAATATATAAACTGTTTCACTGGTATATGAGAGCATAAAACCCGGAAGCCACTGATAACAATGATGACACAAAGCACTTTTTCTTCATTTTTGTCACAGATTCACAAACACAAGCTTTTCCTTTTTTTCACTGAATGAGAGCTTCACCGAATACACATATTATATGAGGACTTTTGATTGGGTTTTAACGTATAAAAAAATTAAAAGTTTGCAGTTTTTGAGAAGCAAACTTGAAGCAAACAGCAAAACAAAACAAAATTTGAGGTTAGGTTAGGAGTATAGGAGTAACTTATGGATCCGCAGCGAACCAAAATTTACACATTTACATCTTTCACATTTGGCAACGTTGATGCATCGATGTCGTAGGGACGTACGTCGTAGAGGTAGATAGATTTCATGAAATTGTCGAATGTCAAAATGTCAACGCCAAACGCCATGTCAGTGAAGAAGTCAGCAGTGTCACATTTCAATTTTCAATTTTATTTTATTTTGGCGAGGTTGATGGATTGTGTCGTCTGTTAGCGGTTTATGTTACGTTTCGAGTTTGATTTTATACCTAGTCGGATTCATATTTTAATAATTATTGCATTACCATGCCGGTCCATTGCTCCATGTGCGGAAATCACTTTTCAAGAAGCGACACTTTGAAAAACCATATGAAAAGGCTACATAGTGATAGTTTCAGTGAACTTCATAAACAAAAGCAAGCGACTTTTAAATGCAGTGTGTGTGAGAAATATTTCAAAAGAAAAGACACTCTTAAGATACATGTTAAAAACGCCCACGAAAAGTCTTTTGAAAAACTTTATCCCAATAAAATATTTAGATTTCGTTGCGCTCATTGCCAGAAAGGCTACAACTCTGATCATGGTTTGAAATCCAATCTCAAAGGAAGTCATAGCTCAGTAGCCTGGCCAAGCTCTAAGCGTACTGAAGAAAAAAAGGGCCAAATATGCACTATTTGCAAAAAAGAGAAGTTTGAAAACCAGAAAACAATGTTGCAGCACCTCAATAACTCTCATGATATTGTATTCAATTGTAAAGACTTGTATCAACAAGTACCTTATTTACTTGAAATCGTCTGGAGAATCTTTTAATTTGATAAAATTTTGAACAAAATAACTTAGAAATTAGTTATGGACATTCCAAACCACAAAATGTAAAGTGTAGGGCGCCCTCTAGTTGTCACAGTAAAACGGACTTCATAATCGAATTTCTCATACCACAAAACCCCCGTATGCCAATTTTCAAAGCAATATGTGAAAAAGTGTCCAAAATAATGACAAAATTCAATTGGTAATTTCAAACTTGATCACCCCGTATCTCGGAAATGGTGACATTTCGGTCTGAGGTGAGTTACGTTAAATCGGCTTATTTTGAACTCAGCAACATGTGGTAGGATTTTGTAAAGACCTTTTAGAGACCCTGTATACGTACGTGATTTCCTTCAAAATGATACCCCACAAGTATATGTTCAGAGTTCAGAGTTGAAAATAAACATGAGGGGCTTCGAAAACGGCGTTATCATAGTAATATTTTCATAATAATCAAAGCCTACTCATTTCACTTCACACTTTTCAAAACAAGCAGAACTTTTTACGAAGAATGACTTTTGGTCGACAAATTAAATTGTCAGTGAATTTATCCTCTTGGGCCCTGTATCCGTGGACATGTGAAGGACTTTTTAAAATTGTCATATTATAATAATTATTATATTTATGCCAGTCGGTAGAGTTTTGTCGTTGTTTGAGTAAAGGACGTTTTGTTTACAATCGTGTCGTGGATTGTGGTGAAACGTATGTCCTCCATCGTCATTTGTCAACCGGTCGCGTGTCACCGATTTCGATGTGGATATGGCAACACCGCTGATGGAATATGTAAAATTGGTTCGCTCGGCATCCACAAGTTATAGGAGTAGAAGGAGACGGCGCTGTGTTGGCGTTGCCACATTAGCCTAGTTTATACCGACAACTTGGTCCGTGGACCAAGTACCAAATTCGGACTATATCCGAACCAAATATTTGGTTCAAATGGTGTAAACAGTTGGTTCGGTACTCGCCAGCAAGTGTACCGAACTAAATTTGGTTCGATCTGGATCAAAATTTTGAGGTTATATTGATTGTTATTATTGTGAATTGTGTTGGTTCTGAGTTTCTAAGGCAATCTGAGCGTAATTACTCATGTTTTTTTTGGTTACGAATTGTGTTGATGAATAATTTCGACTTGTTTTTGACATTTGACGAATTGCGGGCGTAAACATTTAGTTCACGCGTTGCAAGACGGTGTAAACGGGCAGGAAGCAAGCATTGGTCCTACCGTACTATCCCCACCAGCTTGGTCCCATCGGGCCGAACTAAACGAGTTATCGATGTAAACTAGGCTATTGACACAGAAATCACATGAGATCATGCTTGTTAACAAAATATTATATGATTTAGCGAGTGATTTAGCCTTGAATAAATTAAAAAAAATGGCTCAAACTTGAATAAATAAATGGTTGATCAATTTGATTACTCGGAATATTCAATAGAAAATGTTTGATTTGTTTCTATAAGCGGGTTCGGCATCGCAATCAGACCTCTCCGATTGCTCTGAATCGTTCGTCTATGACATCTAGATGTGTCAGAGGTAAATCGGAATCGTTCGATAAAAACATCTGACAGATCGGATGACGATCTTTTTGCTCGACGTAGCCGCTTTCCAGCAAGTGCTTCAAGCTCAAGCGCCGATTAACACCGTGTTTGTAACGCAAAAGTGATCCTGGAACACGTTTTGAGCTACTCACATACACAAACGTCAAAACTATCGATGGAGTGTTTGTTTACGTTTGAGCCAAGGCATCTCGACATTGTGATTATTGTGAAAATTAGTTAAAATATTGTTTATAAGCGACTCTGAGCTGAATTTAGTATGTTGAAGCATGGATCCAGTCAAAAAAGATCAAACTTGCCAATGTTTTGATTTTAAATATGACAGAATTTGACTGATTTGACGTTTAGCTAGTTTTGCGCTTCAAGCCCACATTTTTCGGGTGGTGCTTCAGGGGAAAGGGGAAGGTAACGCGGAGCTCCAAACGCAATACAGCTGGAACACGCGTTAAGTGTTTTTGCGCGCTCAAAAGCTCGATTGCGTGCACAAAACGGGCAGCTGGAAAGCGGCTCGTATTGGGACCGACGAAAGCGATTGATCTGTCAGATTTGTGTTTATGAGGTTATAATTCAACTGTTTTGTTTGTTATAAGTCAACAGTTGATGACGAATTTGATATTAAAATGAAGATTATTCACTTGCAAGACGAAGATTTGAAAAAAACTTATTCTATCACGGTTACAGACGATCAATTTGAAGATGGTGGAAAATGGAAGTGATGAGGTTAGGTAAACAAGTCCGAATCGTTCTTGTATTCCACCTTGCTCTGTTCCGTCGGATGTCACGTGACCAAAATCTGCTCGGATCTGAGACGACAATGCCGAACTTGCTTTATATAACCCCACTCATTTATTTTCCGGAGTGAAGCGTAAACTGTGGCAAACGCGCAGAATGCACGCTAAATCGAAAAAGGTTGTCTCTGTTTAATCGAGAAAGATGGAGAAGCTGGGGATAGTACGTCAGAGCACGCCATTGACATTGGTTTCAAATTTCTATCAAAATTTCAAACAGCTCTAGTAAATTGACAAATTCACCAAATGACTTGAACCTCTCAGAGAGTACTGTTTAAGCAATTCTAAAAAACATGTTTATATATTTTTGTTAACTTTCGAATTCATGAAACCTCCCTATTCAAAATCTGGCTATCCATAAAGAAGGCTCATACAAACCAAGTCAGTTAACAATCCAAAATCTGTCCGTCCATAAAGAAGGCTTTTTTTTTATCGCATATTCTGAAAATATAATCAAAAATATTGGACCCGTATTTTTTCTTTTTTTTATCGATTTTTAAGGGCATAAACTAGCGTCGGAGTTCGCCGAGCGTCTTTTTAGGCCTTTTAAATGCTGACGCGTTTTCGGCGTCGCTGCTTGCATCCGGAAAAGGAACGGCGCAGCTTACCGTGAATCGATAAGTGGAGAGAACGCAAAAGTCCTTTTTGCTTGGGGTCGAGTGTAAAGCGTGTTTTATTCTGGGGATTTCTCAATTTCAAATTCACGATCGTGGTTTGGATCAACTTTGCTCTTTCCGGTCTGGACTCCTTTTTTTTTCAAGTGCCTTTGGCTAGAATGTTAGACGTAATTTTTAAAAATAAATGTGAATCAAAACCAGGACTACCAGTTGATAAAATTGGTTGTTTTAAAGATACCTACATCGAGATTTCAAATTCACCATTCATTAATTTCTCACCAAAGAAATGGAAAACTTTGTAAAATTGCGGTACTATTAAAAATCAAGTTAATAATTTTTTTTTAACGATTAACAAAATAGGGAAAATATCGGAACTGATGTCTTATTGAATTAATCCAATTTGGCAATAGTGCCGGCCTACTTCTACAGCAAGTATTGAAGAAATCTCAGTTGGCAAAAAAATCAAGATTGATTCACCAAAGAAGCGTACTTTAGTTCGGAAAAACTTGTTCGAAGATGTATCTTTCTTCACCCCTATCTATCGTTCATCATATTGAGGTAGTGATAAAAATATCATCAATAGTACATCGCCGCATTTGTTTCAAGCAGCCCGCGTTCATTTCAGTGTCAGCCGGTTATTGGATATTTCTCTGTGACGTCAGTTCGGCGGTGGGCCCAGGTTGATGGAGTTATTTATTTCAAAAAAATCTAGTTTAAATTTTGGGCATTATTTTGGCCTATTCATGTGACTCATTCTATTAACAAACCCACAGTTATATATTCTACACAAAACAGCTTTAATTTTGATAAAGTGCATGGGGTCGCCATTTCACAGATTGCACACAGCCCACGTCTAGTCAGCTTTCTGCAAAAAGAAATGGAATCCAACCCAAAACTTTCTGTAAAAAAATTGCCAAGTCTCGATGATGCTGCTTGATTATCTCTAAAAAGTAATGAGACAAAGTTGAGTCAAGTCTAAGGTTCCTTACTGCAATTTCTTTATTATTATGGCTATTTTTTTACAGAATGTTTTTGTTTGGATAAATAATGACACATTGTCGCAACCTATAAAGGCATGCATACCACGTGACGCTTCACATTTATTTCCACCGACGGTAACTGCAATATTGTGAACTGGTATAAAGCGTTCTTTATATCCACTGAGGTACCTACTATACAGGGTGACCCTGAAATGACTGTACAACTCTAAACCACAAATTCCTTACCCAAAAATAAGGCGATCCAGGCAAACCCACCTATATCCAGAATTGCTTCGTTAAGTCTACAGAGGGCGTTAAAAATTAAAACAAAAAACATTGTTTTTTCTACATTTTTCAAAAATGTGCAAATCGATTTTGATAATTTTTGATAATCTTGGAACACGAAATTACGTTTTTTGTTTCTATAGCAACCGGTTGTAATAAACCGGAAGTGGTGACGTCATAATATGTAGTTATTTCTTTAGATTTTTTTTGGCATTGACTTTTTGATAATGCATATGTTTTTATGAAAAAGTTTATTGTATTAGGGAGTTTTTCTCTATCTTGAAAAATTTTGCTAAGATAAATGGTTTTGCCAGAAAAAAACTATTTCCAATTAGCTGCACAGATATTTTATTATTGATTTATTTTTTTCCGGCATAACTTATTATCCCAGCAATTTTTTTCAAGAGGAAAAATATTTCTTCCACACAACATTATTAGATAAAAACATCTGAATTATCAGAAACTCAATTCCATAAAAAATCAGTTACGTCATATGACTAATATGCAGCTATATCTTTTGATTTTGTATGGATTTGACTTTCTGATGATTCAGACGTTTTTATCTAATAACGCAGTGTATAGAAAAGCTTTTTCCTCTCTTGAAAAAATTTGCTGGGATAAGTGGTTATGCAAGAAAAACGATTCAATCATAAAATATCTGTGTACTTAATTGAAAATACTTTTTTCTGGCACAACCACTTATCCCAGCAAAATTTCTCAAGAGAGAGAAAAACTTCCCAATACATTGAACTATTAGATAAAAGCATCTGAATGATCAAAAAGTCAATTCCAAAAAAAAAATCAAAGCAAATAACTACATGTGACGTCATGTTTATAACACTTCCGGTTGATTACAACCGGTCGCTATAGAAACAAAAAACGTAATTTCATCAATGACGTAGATAAATAGACCAGGCAACATGCATATGCATTGACGGTGTCGCAGTGCGAGACTGCGAGAGAGATGAAGAGAGAATATCGAGTGACTGAGAAGGATGGAGCTAGAGCGGGCAACAAAAAAAGGATGTTAAAGTTTACTTTTTCCATTGTTTTGTAATTTATTTCATTAATTAGTTCAATATTTCGAAACGGACTATACCTATTTACCCGCAAAAACGAATTTTTACCTCCCAAAACAAATTTTGAGCTAGTTGCCCGCCACGGTAAAATGACATGTTGGCGTCACTAAACAAGCATGCGCTTATTGGAAGCGGCCTGTCCAATTCTCTCTTAGTACATCCATGAATTTCATGGTCCAAGACTAGGTACTGAAAATGATCAGAATCGATCTGCACGTTTTCGAAAAATGTAGGAGAACCAAATTTTTTTTTAATCTTTGACGCCCTATGGGGGCTTGACGAAGCATTTTTTGATATAGGTGAATTTGCCTAGATCGTCTTATTTTTGGTCAAGGAATTTGTGGTTGAAAGATTTTCAGTCATTTCAGGGAAATCCTGTACAAAATCCAAAGTTGCTTTGAACCCATATCGCTGAGGTTATTGAAAAATCAAATACATAGAACATAATCTGTTTCCGAACATCTGACCAGTATGATTTTGTCTTCACGGTCTACTGATGCTCGTTTGCACAGGTTTGACTTGAGATGAAAGTGGAGCTTAAGATCTAGCTTTAGTTTGAATGGCAATTAGCTTAAGCTCCACTCACATCTCAAGCCGTACCTGTGCAAACGGGAATGAATCTTTCACATGTATCGTAATATTTCTCGTCCAACCGGTACTTTGATCAGAGAACATGACGCTCCATTTAATGATGAAGGACAATCTTTGAGTGTACAAATCACAGACAGCGTTGTTTGTCACAATATCAACATCTTACAGCTATTCAAGATCCCTGGCACAGCGCAAGATATTTTAAAACATTCCATCTTTAATAGAGATGACATTATTGAAGCATTCCCTGATACCTGGAGTACCAATCCCCAGGTCCACCACCTATCAGGAGATTTTGTCCATTTGTATGGTATTAGGGATCCCGATTGTGATGGCGAGAACAGTGCTCAAAAATGTCTTTCTGGTACAGGAAGTCGCTCCTTTTTATTATTGCCCCCCACATCTGCATCTCTTGAAGCACACTTCAAGACCAGCATATCAAGCAGGACAGATTTGGGAAAGGCCTAGTGAACTAGAAGTACCTTCAGAGCATGACTGGAAGTCTGCCTACTTGGTCATCTTCTGCTTCGCTGTATATGCCAAAGAAGCAATCTGTTATGCACTCTCAATTGCAAGAGATGTGAAGGTGCATGCAGAAACCAGAGGTAAGTTTCTCTTCAGAGTTTTCATGTTGAAACTTACCAGTCATGTCTCATTTGAAAATGCCTTGGGATTAGGGGAAATGAACAAGCACCATCCAATGTTTCGTAAAATATCTTTACCCTCAATAGATTCGGTAGTAAGTTTTAAAATGTATGTATATTATTGAATTGAACAACAAATATGTGTTTGCAGCAGAAGGTCGATTCTACCTTCAACAATCAAGGTTCGATTCTACCTTCAAGTATTTTTTTTTTTTTTTTCAAAAGTATCGATTTTGAAGTTTTTGAGAACTAAAATGACCAAATAAAAATTAAATCTTTTGAATTTTGTATTTTTGACATAACGTTTGAAATCGGTGACCTCAAATGATATGCCGCATGTCACTCTTTGTATGGTTAAACAGATTTTTTTCGAATGTCAGACAAACAATATGGCCGCCAGGATGTCTAAACTTATTGGCGAAAAACATTTCAAATCATTTTAAGCATTTGTGATGACTATAAATTACTTGATTCATACCAAAGAATAAGCTTTGTTTTATCCGAGAATATCTGTTTTTTTTTTCAATGGCCGCCATATTGGTTCCACAGGGTGGAGGAAGCAAGTGCTGAGGGTCAAATCGATCTATTGGGTTTAAACATTGTCTGTGCCCAGTGGCTTCTGTCTTCATTTCACGTCACTTTTAACCCTCGTGAAATGAGGCTTGATTCGTTGATGACGGCGAACTTTGAGTTGCCTTTGATGCTCGAACATGTATGGTTCCGCGTGGAGTGAGCCAACGTAAAGTGAAGATAAACTTTGATATCGTTCAGTTGCTAAAGAACGAGATTACTAAAGACAGTCACATTGTTGGAAAGGCCATAATAGTTTTATCAGTTTGTTAAAACAGTCAAGCATTATGTGATAGCAGCTGTGAACACCAAGATGTGCATAAATTTTCTTACATTTCGATAATCTCACATTCCCACTTACCAACAAAATCGCATGAATATATGGCTCACCTGTAACTTTGACAGAAGAAATAATATTCTCATCCACTTCCTGATCTTTAGCTTCACCATCTACATGTTTCATGAAACGATAGGATCGTACCACTCGGTCAGTTAATCCTAGAACCATCTCGATTTGACCATCCGCATCTACGTCACCTAACACTATGTTCTGAAAAAAATTCTCACTAAGCATCAGATAATCCTGAATCTTTGAAGTCGAGCTTGATACCAGTCAAAACTGATATCAAGCTTGATACCAGTCAAAACTGATATCAAGCTTGATATTATGTTTCCGCAAATTCAACATTGTCACAGAAAACTTTTCACCATTGATTAATATCGGTTCCCCAAGTCTAAAACTAGTATATTATGTGAAGTAGTGACGCTCTAGACCGTTTAAAGGCATTGTTCACATAACATGCGCTCTCGTTCGTCATTCAATTTGTAAATTTTTTAAAAAAATAAAGAGTTTTGTAAGTCCGCATTTTACCACGTACATATTATTGATTTTATACCTGTACATGATGACCTGTTGTTGTTGTAGGTATAAAAGTCATACTGGAAATAGTGAAATGCTGACTTGCAAAATTGTCCTATTTTTTAGAATTTTCATAGATTCAAATTTCCTTCGGTAAGTTCGGATTCAGGGTTAGGACTAAATTTAAAGCAAGTTTTTTATTTATCATTTCACGTTAACAGGTCAAGAAATGACTGTTTGCTCTTGTTTAATCTTATATTTTTACATTTTTGAGACGCCCAGTATAATAAAAATCAATTTTCTCATCGTAGCTCCTATCTTTAGACCAAGTTAAAACTTTTACCAAGAATAACTTTTTGTCGTCTTTCAATTTTTGGTCCATTTCACCTCTTGTCTACCCCATCCGTGGACATACTGTATACCGGATCTTCTATGTTACCTAAAAAAAAGTCTATTAACCTATCAATATCAAACTTTTCGGAAGCGAATCTGCTTCCACCGTCAGTGGAACCTGAAAAAGGAATAATTATTTCAAATTCAAAAAATATTGTTCGTTTTTGTGTGATTTCGCAGTAAAATTGGCTTTTTTGTGTTTATGGCACAAAATGTCACTTTTACTGACATTGAAGTGTATGGTGGTGATTGTTCAACTTTACATATGTTAAGTATTTATAATTCACTTTTTTGGGCTATGTTCGTTCGAAACGTTTGATATTGATGGTTTTAATGTTTACTAATAGACTTTTTTCCAGGTAATATAGAAGATCCGATATACAGGGTGTCCCAGCAAGGGTGGCCACCGGCCATATCTCAGAAACTACTGGACCTAAAAGTTCAGGAAAAAAAAAAATTATCACTAAAGTGGCCACGAGAAAATGCTGGGAAATATTTATAACTTCGAAATTTTTCCGCTAGGGGGCGCAATCAATGCTTAAATATTAAAATTCGAAATTTCTCCGGAAATTCTCAGATTGAGGTATATCTTTATCAACATGGTTGGAAAACCTAGACAATTTCACGTCTTTTTGGTACAGGGCTCATTGGCGTACCGATCTTCGTGTGAGTAGGGGAAGGTAGTGAAAGTGTAATTGTTCAAGTGGCTGTAACTTATAAACGACTTGTCCGATTTTGTTGCGTATAGGCTTGTTTGGAAGATAAATGTGAGTACTTTCGTATATCGTATCCAGTGATGCGTGATTGTCTCCAGAAAAGTTGCTAGAAGGCGTAATTTGAATTAAAAACTGATATTTTCGTTTCACCTCAAAAATTTAAATGGTACGGTATAATTCTGATAACAGAATCGAAATGAGGATTAAATTTACAAGAAAAAACCTCCAAACCGCAGGTTGATATCTTTTCTCGTTTTCGAGTTATGGCCGAGAAAATAATTTTTGACACTCGAAAAGTTGTTTGTTGTGTAGTTTTATTTAACTTTATAAATGTTCGAATTGTCCTCCATCTTGTAAAATACATTTCTCAATTCTGTGCCTACAAATAGAAACAGCTGTTTCTATTTCAATTGGTGCAATGGAATGTATAGCATTCCCAATCCGCTCAATCATATTTTCTCTTGTGGTGGGACGAGTTTTGTAAACGATGTCCTTGATTCGTCCCCACAAGTAATAGTCCAACACAGTTAAATCGGGGGATCTCGGTGGCCATGGGAACAAACTGCCCCTTCCAATCCAGCGATCTGGATAACGGTTGTTTAAAAAATCACGAACTCTCCGTGCATAATGAGCTGGGCAACCGTCATGTTGGTACCACATGGACATCCTAAGACCAATGGGAACATCTTCTAAAAGTATTTGCAAGTCATTTTCTAAAAAGTTTAAATATGATTCACCATTTAAATGGCCATCAATAATATACGGCCCAATAATTTTGTTTCCTAACACTCCGCACCAGACGTTTACACTCCACCTGTTTTGATGATCCACTTCCCGCATCCAGTGTGGGTTTTCCCGCGACCAAAAGTGCATGTTATGCAAATTAACATTTCCAGAACTAGAGAAACGGGCTTCATCGGTCCATAAAATTTGGGAGAGGAATTGAGGATGTTCGTTGCACATTTCTCGAAGCCAATAGCAATGGTCTAGTCGCCTGTTGAAATCATCTTCTGATAGAGCTTGGTGTGAGGAAAGATGGTATGGACGAAGTTTGAAGTCTCTTAAAATTTGGAGCACTGAAGAACGACTTAATCCTAGATGGTGGGAAATTTCTCTTGTGCTCAAATGCGGTGAAGCTTCCACGTAAGCGAGAACGTTTATAATATTGTCTTCATGGTTTCTTACCGGACGTCTTCTGATTGGAACTGGATTGAGCTGTACACTTCCCGTTGTTCTTAAACGTATTGCCATTCGCCAAAATACATTTCTGCTGTAGTGCCTTCGTTTAGGATACCTTGCAGCGTATTCACGTGCCGCAATCGGAGCATTTCCAAAACATTGAAAATATACGGCGAGCATATCAAAAGCCTCGGCATTGGTGTAAGACATTTTAACAGAGAATGTTAAAATGATAATTAAGAGATTGTTATGATTGCAATATCTGTTTCAATTATCTCCATGAAAACCCGCCGATGTTTTTCCACAGCTACCTAGATTTTTTTTCAACCCATCATTGCAGTATTTAAGGATTTATGCTCATCAAAATATTTTTCATTTATTATGAGTTTTGTTTTATTGAAATAACAAATGAAAACATTAAATTTTACATAATTTGGACTAGTTATTATTATTGAAGCCAAAAAAAAAGCAGGTTGCAATAGAACTACACAACAAACAACTTTTCGAGTGTCAAAAACTCTTTTCTCGGCAATAACTCGAAAACGAAAAAAGATATCCACCTGCGTTTCAAAGGTTTTTTCTTGTAAATTTAATGTACCTTTCGATGCTCTTATCAGAATTATACCATACCATTTAAATTTTTGCTGTAAAATGAAAAACACTGTTTTTAATTCAAGTTACCCCTTCTAGCAATTTTGCTGGAGACAACCACGCACTACTGGATACGATGTTCGAAAGTACTCACATTTATCTTCTAAACAAGCCTATACGCAAAAAAATCGGACAAGTCGTTAATAGGTTACAGCTACTTGAACAATTACACTTTCACTACCTTCCCCTACTCACACGAAGATCGGTACGCCAATGAGCCCTGTACCAAAAAGACGTGAAATTGTCTAGGTTTTCTGACCATGTTGATAAAGATATACCTCAATCTGAGAATCTCCGGAGAAATTTCGAATTTTAATATTTAAGCTTTGATTGAGCCCCCTAGCGGAAAAATTTCGAAGTTATAAATATTTCCCAGCATTTTCTCGTGGCCACTTTAGTGATCATTTTTTTTTTCCTGAACTTTTAGGTCCAGTAGTTTCTGAGATATGGCCGGTGGCCACCCTTGCTGGGACACCCTGTATAAACACTAGTTTGATTGTTTTTTGATAGGGTGGGGCGAAAGACCCAAAAAAAATCTGGTAAATCATGGATGCGCCACAAACTACAGAGCATATCAACGTCAATACGATTATACTTGAAATTTGTATTTCTCCGTCTCAGCGCAGTGCATTTGAGCGATATAAATTACATCACTGATAGATTTTATGAATCGGAATCTAAAAATTCTTTCATCATAGCAATTGAACTCAACATCGCGGTTTGGAATCTTTTATCATGTCGATAACGTTTAGTGACGATGTGACTATAAATTCAGAAAACGAAGGGTCGATCATTGTGTTCACAAGCTTTTTATAAACTAAAGGGCAAAAAGTAGCTCCATTTGTAAGGGTACAGGTTGGTGAACATTGAGCATATCAAGTGGACTCACGCTCTCTGTTTTTACTACCGAACACACACCGATTTTCCCATTTTTGTAATTTTTAAAACAATTGAAACACCTAGTTAAGGACGTAGCGAACGGCACTGGTAATTTTGAGAAAAATAGGCCCCAAGCAAAATACGCCCTATAGCAATCAATCAGGCCAAAGATTTTTATCTCAAAGATTTTGAAACGGCTTTTTTCACCTCGTATCTTGATAACTAAGCATATCCCGAACCACCATGAGGTACCTGTAACGAACATATCAAGTTCTATTCTTCTATGAGGAATAACCCAGTTGACGAGGGATGGTGCATGTTTTTTGGAACACCCTGTATACTCGTCAACAGAAAGTTAATTTCTGGCGCCACTTTTGTCTGACATCAACTTTTGAAATATTGGAAGCAGACAGGCGTCACCACTTTTTTCTACGACTGTCAAGTAATATCACGATTGTGTAATCGATGTCAATTCGTAGATATAGTACATTGTAGAACTAGTACGGAACACTTCTTGTGAATCCTTTCTTGTATCAATCAAGTTTATTATCTTCATTTACTGAAAAAGACAGAAGTGTTGTCGCAGCCACTAAACGCATGGGCAGTTTTTGTTTGACGGAGAAAAAGCGATAATGAGTGTAGGCAAATTTCAGATTAATCCGTGGCAAGAAAAAACTTTCAATGCAAATGAATGCATATACGTATTATTAAAAAATGAATGAGGCTGGACGAAAATTGACAGGACTCTGATCACCAGCTTCAATTCTTTAGCGTATATCCAGCGGCTGTAAAAAGGGATGTGGAGAGCGATACAGCTGGGTGGAAAATGGTTCACGCTGCACAACAATGTGCTCCATTTTCATGTACAGACTTGTTCAATTTTTTTCAAGGAGGACGAATTTTCGCAGGGAAATGATTAAATATAGTTATCAGGTCTATAATTGGGAAAATCATTTCGAAAAGACTCACTGAGGCATCCTCAAGGGTGGATTCGAATCACGCTTAAACTACAGAATGCATAGATATAAAAATTTCATAGGATCGCTAACAACATCTCATGAATATTTTATTTGATGTAGGCGTTGAGAGAAAAAGAACTGCTCTTCAATTTTGATTCTTTATATTTTTTTCTCACGCTAATACTCACGCTAATAATCGCCGCAAAAGACGACCCTAGGCACATTTTTGTCTTCGCGCTGAAAACTACGTTTATTTTCCAAGATCATTGATGAGCGTTGACTGGAAGATACGCAAAAAACTCCGAAAAGCGTCGTGATGTTACGTTTGGGGATGGTTTTTGGAGCAAAAGGGGATAAAACTCCCCCAGAGGGTGGGAACTTCTCGGATCTGTATTTAGATTCCTTCTGCGAGCTCGGTACCCGATGCCGACGTGCAACAATGGCAGTGCTTACCGTGATGCCACCGACGCACAGAGGTCAAAAATTGAAAATTCGTGATCGAAATGCAATAATTCAACTTCTTCGCACGAAGTTCAAATTTAAGTATTACAATCTCCGATATATTGGTTAAGTTCTTAACTAGTTCCTCATTTGACCTTTATGGCAAAATAAATATTTCTGCATATCTTAAGTTGACGAAAATCAATACTTTTCTTTTAACTGCACAATATAATTAAAACAAGGTCATTTTCTTAGAATTTCCATACTTAAGTATCTCAAGTAACCACATATTATTATATATGATATTGAAGGGTTATGTTTCTTCTTTATCTCTGAGTACTTGTATTTATCAGAATATCGCTGAGTAATTGTGTGATTATTGATTCATTATTAATACGTAATTTACGTAAAACGTATAAATAAATTCTAGCATACATTTAGTGAGACACGAGTAGACACTGTCAAATTTATATTATAATATTGTTTGGAATGTTATGAGAATCATACAAGTTTGTGCAGCTGCCACTGTCTGCCCGTTCAGCAGGTAACATGATTCATTGGGCAGAGGCAAAAAATAAAGATATTAGGAGGTATAGACAAACTTTTACGTTTAATATTCTTAAGGTAAACAATGATCTTTTTCACCGCTTATGGTCAAGTTCTGATCCATATTATTATATAAGTTCATACTACACCAAGAACCAGAAGAAAAGCAAAGTTGCTGAAGCTGAAGAGGAATTTGAAGAAGGCGAGATCGAGAGTGACTAATAAATTCTATAAAATCAATCTGTAACCACCGCGTTTTTCTAGATATTTTTTTCCAAAACTGTTAAAAGAGTTATTGTTTTATTAATTCAAGTCTGTTCAAAAATTATTCTTACTCCATATGCATGAATATAATTGAAGAACGATTAAATTGATGAAGAAGACGAGCAGGTTGTTGAAGCTGAAGAAGAATTTGAAGAAGGTGGGATCGAGAGTTACTAATACATTCATTCTATAAATCAATCTGGAATTACCGCGTTCTTCTATTAATTTTTTTTCCAAAACTGTTAAGAGTTATTGTTTTATAAATTTAAGTCTGTTTAAAAATAAGTCTTACTCCATATGCATGAAAATCAATACATAATTCATAAATATAAAAAATAATCCAATTAAACATTTTTTTTTTAACAAATTGCGTGCCGCGTGTATATTGAGTAAGTTTTCCACGGCGCCACAATCTAATACAATGTTTCATTTAAAATCCTCAATAAAAATATTAAATTTTGTTTATTTAACGATCCAGCAATTTTGTAGACGAGTGTGAGTGATTTGTTGGGTTTGAGGATCAGTGAAATAAAGTCCAGTTAGTTTTGAAGTGGTCGACGTTTCGCAATATATAATTGCATCATCAGGGCGCTGAAATCACATATTTATTTTATTTTAATGGTATTTACATTCGGATACAATTCACATGTTACAGAGGATAAATTTTTTTTTACAGAGGATAAAAAACAAAAACCATTTTTTTTTTAATTATATAAATACAAATGGGTGAAGCTTAACCCTATCAAAACAGCCAAGAAGAAAAAAAGAAAGCAGATTACAAAGAACCTAAATAATACTCACATTTTAACATTCTGGACTCAAGTCGCATGAATACATATTTACACGACACACAAACAGGAAAACTCTTAGGTATATGGGACAAAAGATACAAAAAACTAAATACAGACAACTGGTCTCCATCAAAGGTAGTGCAGTATTGAAGCCTGATAACAGTTTTGGTAATCGAGATTGTCTGTGTTTATTTTGGTAGTTTTTTTATTTCTCCGGTATATTTATATCCGGCGAATTTGATGGGAGTTTCAGTACAGACATATTATTATTCAATTTACCAGATTGAGTATATTGAAATAGGCTGAATCGAGATTTTCTGTATCAGTCCATTTGTTGACGGTGTTATGTTCCAAATATGGATCATTTCTGAAACTATTCTTTTTTTGTAATTAGTCTGTTTGTCCAGAATCGACGTACTTTCAAAATCAAATGAGTGTCCGAAATAACAAACACAACTACTTATTGGATTGTTGCGGTTGCAAAAGTTCTGAGATGCCTGCATAATATGAGAAAATTTACAAATGATGAATGTTTTCACAGATTCTATCGTGACTATCGTAGAACTTACCGATCGGTTATCAAGGCTGCGAAAGAGGGACATTACGAAAGAAGACTAATTGAATCATCAAACAAATTACAAGAGTGCTGGAAGATCATCAATGAGCTGCGGGGTGACGATAATCCCCCGAACCAAGCCTGTATGGAAGGTGAAAGCCTAAATCGTCATTTCTGCTCAGTGGCTGAACGTTTGACAGGAAGACTTTTCCGGAACGCTGATCCACTTATTTACCTTAAAAACTCGTTTGTGTTTTTTCACACGGATATAGATAAGCTGAAGAAAATCTTTAGATCAATTAAAAATAAAAATGCTAGTGGATTCGATAAAATATCTATGATAGTCATCGAGTGCCTATTGACGAGGCTTTGGAGGCTCTAGCTCAAGTCATCAACAACTCGTTCGATACTGGTGTGTTCCCGGATTGTTTGAAACTGGCTGTAGTGATACCAATTTACAAGGAAGGGGATGTGGATGATCCAGGAAACTTTCGGTCGATTTTCTTACTTTCCACCATTTCCAAAATAGTGGAAAAGCTGCTCAAACCGAAATTGGTGCTGTTTCTTTCATTGAATGGTGTTTACTGAATCCCAACATGCTTTTCGAGAATGTAGCGTCCCTCTACATTCTCGGAAAGCATGTTTGATGCTATATTTGATCTTCTTGAATCTCTATTTATATCCCTTAATAGAGGCGATGTGGCTGCGGCTGTCTTCTATGATTTTTCAAAGGCGTTTGACTGCGTCAGCCATGAAATACTTCTGGACAAACTGAGTCACTACGGTATAAGGGGCAAGGCATTGGAATGGTTCAGTTCGTATTTGGACGGAAGGAAGCAGATAGTGAGAACCAGACACGACACTTCAAATCCACTACCCAATAAATATGGTGTCCCACAAGAATCTGTAATCGCACCTATTTTGTTCATACTATATATCAATGACCCGACATCTATCGATATCTCTGGTCACTTCACGCTGTTTGCTGATGATACCGTCATATTGTGGACACATAAGAATAATGAAACCATGACGAGTATGGTAGCAGAGGACATGTTGAAAGTCAAAGAGTGGTGTGATGCAAACCGACTCTCCCTCAACTTTAACAAGACCAATCTACTGAGCATCAAGTACGACAGTGGCCCTCTGACTATCGATGGTAGAGACTTGGAACAGAAACCCTCAGTGAAAAATTGGGGCAACTACATTGATGATAGGCTCAAGTTCTCAACCCACATTGAAGAACTAAGCAAGAAACTAGCAAGGGCTTGTTATCCCATCAAAATGATATCCAGCGGATTAGGTGAAATGGTTGCTCGGACCGCCTATTTTGCTTTGATTGGCAGTCTTTTTCGATATGGAGTTCTTTTTTGGGGTTTTCGCAGTCAGGCCTTGTTCAAGTCTGTCTTTGTTCTTCAGAAGAAAGCTGTACGATTTTTATACGGAGTGGGGATGAGAGAATCGTGCAGGCCCTTATTCAAACAGCATGCTATACATACACCTCCATGCATCTTCATCTTGGAGTCTGTTTGCCTGATCTTCGGAAACACCGCATCCAGGACAGACAGACCAGCTACAAGCTTCGTGAGACCGATCTGATTCCATTGCCCATTCCGAAATACTCGCTGTCGAAAAACTCATTGATCTATGAAAGTATCAAGATGTTCAACCATCTGCCAAGAGACATTAGGATGTCGCCATCACTTCGTGTGTTCAAGGCAAGAGTGAATCGGATTCTTGAAGAAAAGGCCTGCTACGATACGAATTCTATGCCGATGATTTATCTGAATAGATATTATTGTAATAAAAGTAGGATAATTTCATGTTTCGATTATACAGTTCGTCCTTCCGTTGGAGATTTTTGATTCTGTATTTGTGTTATTATTTTATTATTTGTATATTTGTTGTGTTATTATTTTATTAATTGATTTGTCCTCCTTGTATTCATTGTATTATTAACTTGGGTTTGTTACAAATATTCTATATTTCAAAACAATAAAGCAATTTTGATTTGATTTGGCATCGGAGAGTAAAGGGCTATGAACTCCGAATTCAAAAATCGATATCTCGAGATCCATTATGAATATGATCACAGTTTTTTTTTAACTTTCTTGGTCATTCTGCTATATTTCATTCGCAGGATGTATGTGAAAATCTTTTCATACAAAAAAGTTGCACGCTTACTGAAAAATGTCATTCGCTCTTCAAAATAAAAATAGTACATTTTGTATTAAGGGCGGAAAGTAGATGATTTTGACGAGGGTATAGGTAGCAGCACGAGCGAAGCGAGGGCAGATATTAGCCGAGTCAAAATCAACTTTCGTCCGTGGTGCAAACAGTTCTTTTTGTACAACCAGTTTGTAATCATTTAAAATAGAATAATAATTATGAAAATCAAAAATAAATAATCGATACACTGCACTACACTGCTGACAAGTCAGACAACTGACAAGTGGCAACTGTCAATCATGGTTACAATATAGGTGTGTTCCCGTATTCTTTTGTGGTGTTTTAGGCCCGGCTGCCAAAATTAGCGACTTTCCGCCTGCTTTGTATGCATTAAAAAGTGAACTTTACGTGTAGGTTGTACAAAAAATATATAGTCCGATAGCCAGAGTGGTTTGGGAGATAGAGCGTGTTATATTTTGAAAAGTTGAGGTTCTGAATTTCCGTGATTCTGATGATTTTTCGATATTAAAAAAAATCCAGGCGATGTCGTATAACTCCATTTCTGATGCCAACTAATATTTCCAATGATATTCTGTGGGTCCGATCTGGTTTACCTAAAAAAAAAAAAAAAAACGTAGAAATTCGTTTTCACTCGTTCTTAGTTCACGCAAGGGATACCATGGTCTGTAAATATTTTTTTTTTTTTTATATGTTATACAGGGTGGCCCAACGAAAGGATGCACCAAGGTCAGCTTATTAAATAATATCTATGACTCTCTTTGACCGTTTTGGAGATATTTTCATTTTGAGAAAAAAATGGACAGTAAAGAGAGGTACTTTGACACTTCGTATCTCGGACACTATTAGACGTAACACAATGAAATTCTGGGTGTACCTACAAAAAATGCTGGTCATTCAAATAATCTTGATCATTTTTCACAATAATCACAATAATCTATAGACTCTTCCGTATATGTTGCGAATTTCACAGGGTGTGCAAAAAAATACGATCATATTTTCGGAAACGGAAATGACTGAAACCAGAGAAATGGGAGGGGAGTAGAGCGCTTTTCGACTACTGCGCCTCCAATTTTTGTGGAACGGTATGGGCGCAGACATCTTGTAAGTATGTCTGTCAATAGAGTCAATTCTACGTCATTTAAATGTCATTAATGTCGATTATCGAGGATCAAAAGCCGATTCCAAGCGAATGACCAAAATAAATTGGTATTTATCGCGGTTTTTCTCTGGTTATCTTACAGATTTAGAAAGGGGAAACTCTAGTGACGTCAGAGAACAGTGACCGCTGATTTCTCTTGAACGAACTGACGACGAGCCGGACGTCGGACGATAGCTCTCGCTGTTATACGTGTAAAATAGTATTAGAAGATGCTAAAAGTGTGATACAATGTAACGGATGTAGTGATTACTATCATGCAAAATGTGAAAACGTGGAGGATATGAGAGGTTTTCACATGAAGAAGAATGTTTGGAAGTGTAAACAGTGTGTCCCGGAGGGATTTGAAATGGTGCCAAATAAAAGAAAAAGAAGCCGCAATAAGGATTTCCAAATCGATGATAACGTATTACATTTCATTCAGCAAAGTGTGTGCAAATTAATGGAAACTACCAACGAATTAAAATCTACAGTAAGTCTATTAGTATCGGAGAACCAAGTCCTAAAAAAAGAAATACTTGAACTCAAAGTCATCAACAATCGACAAATTCCTAAAATACTCAGCGTGAATGAGTCGCATAAAACATACGCAAAGGCACGACGTCAGAGGTTTTGTTAATCAATAATAAAAATGGGAAAGATGCTGACAAAATGAAATCTGATCTCGAAGTAAAAGTGAACCCAAGCGATTTGGGAAGTGGAATAACAATAGGACAAAAAACGAAAACTGGGGAGGTTATTATAAATTTTGTGACAAGGGAAACAAGGAAAACGAACTCGGTAAAATTCAGCAACAGATTCAAGAAAAAATTGGAAACGGATATGAAGTTGTCAAGCCAAACGTTCATAACAAACGCATCAAGATAATTGGGGTTGACGGAAATGAGCACTCGGAGACTAATGAAAACATAATCACCAAAATCATAAGGCAAAATTACTTAAAAAAGGAATCTCAACTCAAGATCATAAAAACTGGAATAATCAGAAACACGTTCAATCTGATACTAGAAATTGATGAGAATGTTCATGGAGCTCTTGTGGATCAACAAAAGCTGAATATTGGCTGGAGTAGATGTAAAGTGTATCCAGATTATAATGTAGTCCATTGTTATAAATGTTGTAAGTTCGGTCATGTCCAAAAATATTGTCGTGATATAGTTATGAGCTCGGTGTGTGCGGGAGATCATGAGAGAAAGGATTGCTCCTATGCTTGTTACAAATGTGTGAATTGAGCGAATTCCAATGAGAAATATGGATTGAAGCTACAGACGGACCACACAGCATGGGATAGGAGCTGCTCAGTTCTCAAAAGATTTGAGGGCATCCAGAAGAGAAAATTCGCGCAATAGCAATTAGATAAGGGGGTTGAGCGGAATGAGGGTATGTGTTTGTATTGTAATTGTCAAGAAATGTTGAATGATCTTGATCTTATCAAAATAGTTTTCACGAAATATAGACCACTGATTTTTTGTTTATCTAACACATATATTGTTAAGGATATCATGGACGTTGAATTGTTTATTGAAGGTTATGAAAGCGCCCATTGTATTAGTGAAAATAGCTGAGCAGGCGGTGTATCATTTTATTTTAGGGAAGATATCAACTTTAAAATTCATTCAGAAAAAAATTATTCAAAACATGATTTGGTTAATCACCATCACTGCTAAAATTCATGAGGGGGACTAATATATTATTATATATTATATTATATTGTCACGTAAGTTGTAAGACTGGGTCTTCGGCTGGACCCACAACACCTGTCGTGCTCTAGGGAACGTAGCTAGGCTGAACAGTAGAGGTACTCCGTTTAGGTAACTTCCATTTATTATCGTCCATGGTACATCTCATCTATCCTCACCATAACACTAGGAGGAGCATGTTCTTTGGGGCTGAGAGGGGTTACACTACTCAGGGTGAGAGGGATTACACTACTCACAATGGAGAGCCAACTACTGACCATAATCTCGCTGAACGTGTCTATTTATAGCAACAAAATTGCTCGCTCAGCGATTTTACCAGTGGCAAATTGGGTAGATTTACACCAAGTATATTTGCCTCCAGTACTATTGTGACATATGCCCTCACCCCGTGAGCATTGGACCCCAATGCCAGAAGAGAACATGCTTCATCCCTTACAAAAAAAACTTAAAAACTATTAACAAATTTTGTGACCAAAATCTCTTGCTCCGGTCCTGCCATCCATCCGTTTAGTTTTCCCAAACCCTGGCCTGTGGTACTGCACCGTCGTGCGTTCAACGCTTGTTCACTGCTAATAGTGCTGATGCTTGCGTTTGCAAAAAATTGTTGGCCAGCCGATCTTCCTTGACCTCGTTAATAGTTGCCTATCACAGGGTGTGTATATGGTCCCCTTACTCAGTTCAGAGGGCCGGTATCCCTGTAATATGGCTGAAGGTTGTGGATTCCTGGCCGGTTTCGTGTTTTGCAGTTGGATGGTTGTGGGGACCGGTATCCGTTATATGAAAAACCACTAAATCCTTATTTATATCAACTCATCATGAGGGACGGCAATAGGCGAAAGTATTATCCTGTCCACCATGTACATTCGGCAGTATGTAACGTATCCGATTGCGCTCTCTCTTAATCCCTGCTTGAATGGACCGCGTCCGTAGCAAGTTGAATGGGCCGACATCCTATCGGTCTCTTGCTCTCCTGCTCGGCTATCGTCAGCAAATAGGATCTCCTTTCCTTGGCTCTGTGCACCGTCTCGTGGGTCAGGCCACCATAACACTGGAGGAACGGACTGTCGATCCCTTTGTATGCATTCAATGCCTCGCCGACATATTCCAAACAGTAGACACACCAGGACTAGAGACAGTGCCACACACTTTGACACAAAACTACTATCGTGTCGACGCCGATCTGGGACGCCTTGTGCCAATGGAGGATGGACGGTGGCCAGAGGCATCCATTGGTTTCTGTGGAACAACATGTAAATGAGAGCGATCAAAAGTACCATGCTCCAAATCATCAGGACCCGACTCTCTTCAGGCCCACTACAACTATCGATGAGGGCTTCCATCTCCCATCCCTTGAGTCATCAAGGGATGGGAGAGACTTCCGTTCAGATCGACGCTCGAAGCTTGGAGCGTCCAGCTCTGGTCCAGGCAGTCATCAAACCAAATTTCTTCTCGGGCCTTCCTGTACTCTACTTGGCAGCGGGGGTGATCATTGGCGCCTCCACCAAATGTCACGTAAGTTGTAAGACTGGGTCTTCGGCTGGACCCACAACACCTGTCGTGCTCTAGGGAACGTAGCTAGGCTGAACAGTAGAGGTACTCCGTTAAGGTAACTTCCATTTATTATCGTCCATGGTACATCTCATCTATCCTCACCATAACACTAGGAGGAGCATGTTCTTTGGGGCTGAGAGGGGTTACACTACTCAGGGTGAGAGGGATTACACTACTCACAATGGAGAGTAGTTGGCTAAGCCAACCACTGACCATAATCTCGCTGAACGTGTCTATTTATAGCAACAAAACTGCTCGCTCAGCGATTTTACCAGTGGCAAATTGGGTAGATTTACACCAAGTATATTTGCCTCCAGTACTATTGTGACAATATTAATATGTCTATATAGTGCGTTTTTTTTAAGACGGAACATAGGGATTCCCATGTTAGATTTTCAATCCCATGTTAGCAGTACTTCTATTCGTAGTACAAAGCTGAAACTTGTCGTAGAAGAACTTTGGTGCTTCGAAATTAAGTAAGTTCATGAATTACGCAAGAATAACTCGGAAAAAGACTCAAAAAGGCTTTAATTTATCAGAAAGTTATAATTTACAAGATTTTTTTTTGGGTATTTCGCCACACCCTATCAAATATCAATCAAACTAGTGTTTATACACCCGATCTTCTATATTTCCTGAAAAAAGTCTATTAGTAAATGATAAAACCTATCAATATCAAACGTTTCGGGAACGAATCTGCTCCCGTCGTCAGTGAAAACCTAAAAATGGAACAAATAATTCAAATTCTAAAAATATAGTTCGTTTTTTGTTGTGAAATTGACTTTTTCGTGTTTTTGGCACAAAATGTCACTTTTACTGACATTGAAGTGTGTGGTGTTGATTGTTCAACTTTACATATGTTCAGTATTTATAATTTACTTTTTTGGGCTATGTTCAATTTCTTAATAAAGGTAACCATGCCGCTTTCCAGCTAGTGCTTCAAGCTCAAGCGCCGATTAACACCGTGTTTGGAACGCAAAAGTGATCCTGGAACACGTTTTGAGGTACTCACATACACAAACGTCAAAATTATCGATGGAGTATTTGTTTACGTTTGAGCCATGGCATCTCGACATTGTGATTATTGTGAAAATTAGTTAAAATATTGTTTATAAGCGACTCTGAGCTGAATTTGGTATGTTTAAGCATGGATCCAGTCAAAACAGATCAAACTTGCCAATGTTTTGATTTTAAATATGACAGAATTTGACTGATTTGACGTTTAGCTAGTTTTGCGCTTCAAGCCAACATTTTCCGGGTGGTGCTTCAGGGGAAAGGGGAAGGTAACGCGGAGCTCCAAACGCAATACAGCTGGAACACGCGTTTAGTGTTTTTGCGCGCTCAAAAGCTCGATAATTGCGTGCACAAAACGGGCAGCTGGAAAGCGGCTCATGTATTACTTAAATTTACAGAGCAAGTTGCTAAACATTCATTAGAATTTAACATAACATATGCACTTTCTTTAAGTTTACGTTTTTTAGAAGATTTTTATCAAATGCATGTTGACAAATTCCCGATTTATGAAACTCCCTTTTTTTCATGTATGATTTATGTTCCTCAATTTTTTTTTTTAATGGTCGTGAGGTCTCTCCAATATAGAATTTATTACATTCACAAGGAATTTTATAAATTACATTTTTAGTGGACTCATTAGTATTATTAGGTGGAGTATTTGTTAAATTAGAGCGAAGTGTGTTATTAGTTTTGAAAATGGTCCGTATATTATATGTCTGACCTAAACGTTTCAGTTTATGAGAAATTCCAGGTTAAATTAGTTATGGGTATATTCTGTTCTTGTTGTCTGGTTTGTTCAAAACTATCAAAACACTTTTCAATAAAATTCATGGGATAATTATTTTTTGATAAAACGTCTCTTATGAAATCTTTTTCGGATTCAAAATTATCATTATCACAAATTATTTTTGCTCTATCATATAGACTTTTTACCACACCTTTTTTAATGTTCAATGGATGATTGGAATTGAAATTAAGATATCTATTTGTGTGGGTTGGTTTTCTATAAATTTTTGTTTTGAAATTTTGAAAATCTTTCTTTATTAGTATATCTAAATCGCTCTAATTTAACAAATACTCGACCTAATAATATTAATGAGTCCACTAAAAATGTAATTTATAAAATTCCTTGTGAATGTAATAAATTCTATATTGGAGAGACCTCACGACCATTAAAAAATAGAATTGAGGAACATAAATCATACATGAAAAAAAGGGAATTTCATAAATCGGGAATTTGTCAACATGCATTTGATAAAAATCATAGAATAAATTGGGATAATTCAAAAATCTTAGCAAAGGAGCCATGTTCTAAAAAACGTAAACTTAAAGAAAGTGCATATATTATGTTGAATTCTAATGAATGTTTAGCAACTTGCTCTGTAAATTTAAGTAATACATGGTTACCTTTATTAAGAAATTGAACATAGCCCAAAAAAGTAAATTATAAATACTGAACATATGTAAAGTTAAACAATCAACACCACACACTTAAATGTCAGTAAAAGTGACATTTTGTGCCAAAAACACGAAAAAGTCAATTTCACAACAAAAAACGAACTATATTTTTAGAATTTGAATTAATTGTTCCATTTTTAGGTTTTCACTGACGACGGGAGCAGATTCGTTCCCGAAACGTTTGATATTGATAGGTTTTATCATTTACTAATAGACTTTTTTCAGGAAATATAGAAGATCGGGTGTATAAACACTAGTTTGATTGATATTTGATAGGGTGTGGCGAAATACCCAAAAAAAAATCTTGTAAATTATGGATGCGTCACAAAACTACAGAGCATATCTACCAGAAAGTTATACTTTTAACATGCCTTGTATATGACGTTGACAACCAATTTTCTGACGTGTCTAACTTCATTGTCAATTTGTTTAACCAACAAAATTTTTTTTTACTTTTATGACCATCAAGGATACTGCTTGGCCGTTAATAGGGGGCATTTTGAACAGTTTATCTGAAAAATAATGTTTGATTTTTATTATCGTATTACACTGTTAGAAGTAGATGATATCATAATTTGACGATGAAGTTATTGGTTGACAGTGGCATATACAAGGGTAGTAAAAAAGTACTACTTTCCAATTGATAAAGGCATTTTTTTTACTTTTTTCAATTTATTCTGTGTTAATTGATGAAAAAACATAATCTCTAGGCACCAAAGTTCATCTACGCGAAGTTTTAGCCGTCTACTTTGAATAGAAGTACTGCTAACACGGGACTGAAAATTTAACATGGGAATCCCTATGTTCCGTCTTAAAAAAAACGCACTGTATAGATCACCATCAGGCTCGGACAAAATATTTATGGATGAATTTGAAACCATAATGGAGGAATTGTCTGATATTCAAGGGACGGACACATGTTATGGTAGGGGACTTCAATTATGATTACAAAAGCAATAATTTTTATGCAAACAATTGATTGAAGTAAATAGCATGTACCAGAGGGTCAAAGATTATACTAGAATAACTGATAGAAGTAGAACTCTTATTGACTATGTGATAACCAACGATGAACATTTGCAATGTGATGTAATGCTAACACCCATGATTGGAGATCATAACATTATTTCCATCACCATTGAAAAACAATTTACTTTTTTTAAAAGTGTCACATATCAAACATTGAACTATAACAGTCAGTAATCAGGGATGAGCTCTTGGAAGGAAGTTGGGACAATAACGTTACGGACACGAATATTTTGGCGGAGAACTTGATCTCGACAATAGCTTCAGCATTGGAGGGATGTACGACCACCTGCACACAAATCGTAAATCTTTATTATGAAAAAAATAAATATTGTGCTATGGAACGAGTTTAAAGCGATAAGAAATGAGATCGTATCCCTCATAAGAAAGGCCAAAAATCAATATCTATACCAGATTCTGGACGGAAACAAAAGCAACTCGCATGAACTCTGGAAAAATCTCAAGAGGCTTTTACTTCAAAAAATGAGAACATTTTATAGGATTGACTGTGATGGAACTGTGATATTGAATGAGTGTGATATACAGGGTGTTTCCTAAAGATTGGTAAAAAATTCGTTGTGTAATTCCTGGGGTATTTTCATGAAAAAAAGTTCCTATAAACATTTGCCGAAAAATGCTTCCTAAGGGAGCTACGCCCCTTTAAATAGGGCACCCCGAAGACGGTTTTTCCTCAATATTTCCGAAACCTTACATACAAAAATCATGAAATTTGGTACATCATACAAACTTTTAATGCTGAATGAGAATTTGAGCTCAGAATTTCAAAATTTTAATCAGGGGCGTACCATACTGGCGGGGTTAAAGGTTAAAAGAATCCAATTTCTTTTAACCTTTATATGGCCTTAAACATGAAAAAGTGTAGGTTCATGGTATTCGGGACAACATACATGATTAGAAAACTAGAAACAGAAGTTCAATTTTCCTTAGATGGACATAAAATAGAGAGAGCTACCACCTTCAAATACCTGGGCGTCATCCTGGATGAAAACTGAAATTTTAACCGACATGCTGATTTCATATCCGCAAGAATGTCAAGAAAAGTATACTTTTTGAGAAGGATTAGTAAAAACCTGAGTTTGTACATCAAATTACCTTTCTATAAGTCTGTGATTGAGCCAAATTTAGACTATTGTGCGACTATGATGTTCTCGTTCGCCAAAGAAAAATTGTATATGCTACACAAAATCCAAAATCGGGCTTCAAAAACCATTTTAGGCTGTAATTTGTTTACACCAACTAGATTAATGCTAACAACCTTAGAATTATTGAACGTCAAGCAAACTGTTATGTATAGAACATTTATAGTCATTTTTAAGATGAAGAACGGTTTGGTGCCGAATTATCTATGTAGTGAACTAAGAATGGTTGGTGAGGTTCATAGCTACAATACGCGAAGTGCGAGTGACTTTTATGTTAATACACCAAGACTTAGTAGAACCAGCAACAGTCTGATTTTTAGAGGTTTAACTAAATACAACAAACTGCCTAGTCAATTGAAACACTATGATAATTTTTGTAGCTTTAAGAAAAATCTGTTTAGCTTTGTGGCCAACATGTGACTTTACACTCATTATTTTATCCTGTTCAGAGTGATTATACACATTTTAAAACCTGTGAAAGTTTGTGATTTTAAATTGTGATGTACAATAATATGTATAATGCTCTATGTACTGTGTGTGATCATCATTGTCATATTTATCTGTCTATTTTTTTTTATCATTGTTGTATCTCTTAGTGTTGAACTTTTGCCCTCATTCAGCGTATATTGTATATTTAAATTATCTTGTAAAGCTGTTGTTACTTTTGATGGCTTTTTTTGCTAAATAAAGACCATTATTATTATTTACTACTTTTACCAGTACCTATTTCCGGATGATTTGTTTTGATGTTTTGTTGAATTATTTTCTAATACGTAAAATTTATGACTTTAAATTATTGAAGAAGATTTTGTTTGATTTTTTGCGCTCGTTTTTTTGAAAAAAAAAACATTTTTTTCCTAGTTTTAGACCATAAGATGGATAAAGATATGGTTCATGCTCGGTCATAGATAAAAAAATATATATATATACGGGAATGCTCAGTATTAACCGTTCCATTTTCGGTCAGCTTTTCTTCCTTATTTATTAATTTCAAAATCATCACATAACTGTCAACTGCGTCAACCAAAAATCAAAAACAGGTCTCAAGTAAGGCAAATACCAAAGAAAATAGGTACTAAGTAATACAGAAAACAGATGACTCATGACGTCACAAATTAAGAATAAAACTTATAACCACTCTCGCTTGAACGTTGTGGTAAACTCGACACTGAAATGGTTAATACCAATTCATTTTGGTCATTCGCTTGAAATCAGCTCTAGCTTTGATCCCTTAGCCGTATTTGTTTCGCATAATCTAACTGATCCGAATCGATCGAAGTGTTTGTTTGGGAAATGACCCTGAACCGAAGTGAACTGAGATTCAGTCTAAAGTGATCGAAGTAACCCAACGATTTTGCTAGTTCAGTTGGAATGAGTTGGATCAGATCACTTAGATATATAGAATCCTAACCTAATATTTTTGTTTTTTTTTAATTCTACTGGTTTGTGACTATAAAATCAATGTAAGTAAATGAAATTATGAAGGATCTGGAGGACTTCATAGAAGATGCAATAACAAACCAATCATAAATCTGTTTTCTTTCTCCAACACATCATTGGTGTATTTGTTTGAAAGAACGTTTGAAAACTCACGGGAATTGTTTTGAAGGAACATTGTTTCAAAGATAGAACTTCAATAAATGAATTAACAACAAAAAACAAAAGCTCAAGCGAGTGCAACAACGTGTGCGACTTTGTAAAATTCTACAGTAGTTGTTGAAGGTTCAAGTTGTAAACATAAACAATGCACGCATAACGCACAACCCAACTCCTAACTTCCCTTTCATCTGTCAAGTGGATTGGACAGTTCAGTTCGTAGTGAACTAATCCTTTTGACGAAACAAATACGGCTCTTGACCCGTGATTGTCGTTGTCATGTCATAACTTATCGGGTTTGTTCTTGTAGATGGATGAATTTTCTGATATAAATTTCACAAAAGTTCAATTGATTTTTGTCAAATGAACTGAATTTTATTACCATAAGTCATTTCTTCAAATTCTATTATTGAAGTAACCATATACCCAACATTATTATACCTATGATTGTATCAACACTGCAAACTAACCCGCAAACCAACACTTGTGTTCCGCTCGGTCCCTGAATGCGGCCATGAATTTGACAGCAATACTTCAAAATGATGATGTCGTTGATCTCACCGTCCGCGCATCTGTCAAACGAGTTCTACTCCCCTCCCATTTCTCTGACTGAAAATCGATTTTTTTAAATGGAACAACCTGTATTTGATGTTTGCAATGAACTTTTGGCATTTAATTTTGATACAAAATTGTCCTTACAGTCCTACAGATATCTTTATTCGTTTTTGAAATATTGATTTTGTATCAGACGTGTTTTCTTCAAATGAAATTTGATTTCGATCAATGGAGAGGTTATGGAGGACTATAACGAGGAGACGAATCGACATACGAGTATCATTGAAATTCTGTCCCTCTTTTTTGTTAGTTCATTTAAGGGCATTGTTGCTAGTGGAGCTTTTATTTATTTATTGTCATGGTGACGTTTATTGCTTGTCAATAATTTGTCATGAGAATTTTATCACAATTTCATTAATTTTTTCCAAATTTCCACTCATGCAATACATTTTCTATAAGGCAAAAAATTGCGATCCAATCGCCGCATCATCGTGTTTCAAGCATGGTTTGTTCAATGATGACTGTTGTCAATGGAGGATATGACGTCACTCAGTTACTCTATCAATTAATCCAATCAAAAAAATATGAAAAATCCAGAAATTTGTATGTTGTATGACAAAAAATATATTCATGATGCCTACACTGCCCGAAAATAAATTCCGGACAAGAATAATTTGAGTCAATTTGATATCCCTATAAAGTTTTTAATTTTTGTCCGATTTTGGCAAAATTTAAACCAAAGTGTAGCCCTATGTCTCGAATATTACCCTTGATTTTGATTTTGAAGATATACTAATGGCTTGATCATTATACCGGGAGAAACAGAAGCTACTTTTTTACCCTCCAGTTTTCAACATCCTGCGGAAAAATTGAGCGGCAAAATTTAGCTCCATAATATTCTGTTGTGAAGTGCGATCTTTTCCCAGCAAAATGTTTTTTGGTCATGTCAGTATTAGATTTTTTTTAGAGGAGATACAGATGGTGCAGTTTTCGATATTTTATCAACAATGGATGAAAACATTCTTATAGACTTGCATGAAGTTTAGCCCTATGTCTCAAGATATTAGCCTTGATTTTGGTTTTCGAAAAATACTGATGGCTTGGTCATTATTCAAGGAGGAACAGAAGCTACTTTTTCACCCTTAAGTTTTCAACACCCCGTAGAATGTTAGGTCTATTCACTGGTCCGAGGACTGGTCACATGAACCTGAAGAATCACCACCACAGAATAGGAATCGGAGAAGATTTCGACTTCAGGTGGTCCTTGGAAGATGAGGAGACCGTAATCCATATCCTAACGGAATGTCCGGATCGTTTCAGTACAAGGACGAAATACTTGTGAGAAGAAATCACAACACTCCAGTAAATAAGAGGGATCTACTTGAAGGACCCGGAAGTCTTCGTCAGGCTTTCAATGGACTCATCTTCAATTACTAGTAGGATGCAAGGGTTCCAAAAAGCCTTCCACTGCGTATTACTAATGGTTTCAATACGATTCGCACCAGTCCCGAGCAACACGTACATGGGTTGTTGACGGGCTCATGTAGGAAATATTCAGCAATATATTTGACTCTTGAAATAAAATGAAATGAAATATAAAGAAAATAAAATGTCCAACACCCTATATTTCAAAAACGAAGTGACGTTTGGAAAACTTTTATATCACTTTTCTATTTAGATTATACGAGGAATCTCTTAATTTAATTTATCAGAAAAGTTAGGTAACTCTGTATAAACATAGCGGTAAAAGTTCAAACTGTAGCAGTTCTCACCTTCACATTAGCTGGTATCCTTTGTTCATGTACACATATCAAACCTTTTTTAGTATCTTTTTTCTTTCGACTCTTTGTATGAGCATATGTTGATCCACTACTGTGAGCTTCAGAGACAGGTTCATTCGATGAAGACCGTGCTTGACCATCAACCTGCAATTTTTTTTTTAAATTCTTCAAAATAATATGTGATTGAAATGTGAAATTGAGTTAACAACACTAGATTTGAGATAGACATAAGTCCTATCTATAGAGTTCAAGTAAGCGTCGAATAGATTCAATAACGGAGAATGGATTTGTAAAGTAGTCTAAGAGCTGGTGGCCAAAATGTGCAATAGTTTTTTCAAGGTAATTTTTTTGGGCTAAAAGGTTACCTTCCAGTGTAATAAATCGTGTGACGTGAGCATGGCTATTATTTGCTAATTGACGGTTATTAGATGCCCTAGGTGGATTTTCAAAATATCAACGGCATCAGTACTTAATAATTCTAATATTTCTCAAAAAATGTGCAAATCGGGAAGTAGCATGCAAAATCAAATCGATTTTTCTTCATTGCAAACTAATCCAGTAAAATAATATCGCCCCATATAGGGTAAAATAAAAAAATACGGAAAAGCTGATTTCTTCAGGGTTTGTCAGTGACTGTCTTCTGAGTTTTTTTTTTATTGTGCTACAACAAAATAATCAGTTGCAAATTGAACATGAGAACATTAGAACTTTGATTTTTTAATTGTTTTTATAAGTTCAATATTTCTCAACTTAGCGGCCTTTCAGAGCCGTTTGGAGTCATTTTCAGAAAACTTCTTTTACAGGATATTGACCCGTACGAAATTGTTCATAATAAATAGACAAGCAACTTTCTCCCATGAACTTTCCGTGTCACTTGATTATCTTTGGAGATAGCGCCCAGTTCATGGACAACTTAATCTAGTTTCGTGATTTTTGTTTGTTTTTGTAAATTCACCAAATTAAAGGATTCCATTATAAAATAACACGCAACCTTCGATATGATACTATGTATTTATTTCCCCAGAACTAAACATTGAATTCACGATCACGTGTTTCATGAAAATAACAATAATGATCTTTATTAGCACAAAAGCGATACAATCAACAAATTGATAGACATATATCTACAAGATATATATCAATGAAAGCTTAAATGCGAGATGGCTGAATGAGGGCGTATTTGAAACATTGAATAAATAATAATATTGTATAAATAAGTGTATGAACAAAGTATGAACACCCAAGCTTAAAATAACATAGATGTGTAAATTGCATAACAGCGAGAAAAAAATGGTACATCAAATATTAAAATGACGACAATAAAAGAAAAAAAAACAGGTCAATTCGCTGTGAAAAAAACTTTTTAAAACTCACTCCAAACGGCTCAATGAAGGGCCGCTAAGTCGGAAAATAATAAACTTGTGAAAAAAATTGATGATGAAAAGTTATAGAGAATGTTCTTATGTACAATTTTTATCTGATTGTTTTGTTGTAGAACGATTAAAGAAAAACCCTGTTGCTCAAATACTCCCACATAAAAAAATCCGATATTGCTAATTTTACAATCAGAAGACAGTCGCTGACAAACCCTGAAAAAAACAGCTTTTCCGTTTTTTTTTTAATTTTCAAATGACAATTTGGACTGAACTGCAAAAAAAAATCGCGTGAAATTCGATAGGTATTTTTTTATTTCGTTTAAATATGATTTTATATGATAAGTTATCCAAGTTTCAAGTTCTGTACAGGGACAGGGTGTCCCAGATCAACTGGTCACTACTTATAGAGCAAATAGAGGCACCATAAATAAGAAGTTTGAGATGGGGAACCCATGGCCGGAAGTGCCCCGTTTCCTAGATACAGGATGTAGAAGTTTTTCAAAAATATAAATATATAAAAATGAATATCTGAATTTATTTTGCAAACCGCTCAACCGAATTTGATGAAATTTTCAGGGTTTGAATACTAAATGGTATTGCATGTTTCTGAGAATTTGAAAAAAAAATACCTTTTCCAGGGCCGGAGTTGGAGAACATGTGTGCACTATTTTTCAAAAAAAAATGGTATGACATAATTTTTTCAAAACAATAATACTTTTTTCTAAGACTTCGTTCAATTTCCAACAAAATAGCTCTCTTGACTTTTCTCGCACCGTTTTCGAGTTAAAAAATAAAAACCATACTAGTGTCCTTCAAAGCGTTGATGACCAAAAATTTTCAGTTTTGGTAAAAGTAGAAAATCCTACTGTTCTACTCGTCGAAGAGAAAACACTCAAGAGACTTTTTTCATTGGAAATTGAGTGAGTATTTTGAAAGAAACCAAATTTTGTCGAAAAAACCGTGGCGTATAATTTTTCTTTTCTTGAATTACAAAACACCCTGTATATAGGAAACGGGGCACTTCGGGTCATGGGTTCCCCATCTCAAACTTCTTATTCATGGTTCCTCTATTTGCTGTATAAGTAGTGACCAGTTGATGCGGGACACCCTGTATATGTATGTAGATATACTGAGCATGGTGTGACGGCATAGTCCATAGTGTGACGTCATAGCGAAGCACATTCCAAAGCTATCTTTCTCCGTCAATTTTTGACCAACATGAAAACGAAAAAACACGTGTATCCTTATTTTTCATGGACTTTCGGATAAGCAATAGGAAAAACTCATTGATTTAAATAACTATAAATCAATGGAAAAACTGGTTCAACTTCCCAATGGTCCATTATTATCTTTGGAGATCTCAGTGTTTCAATGTTTCATGTTGTTTCTACCTACTGTTAAATTATGCTCCTGGTCTAAATAACGTCAAATGTTTCAATTTCTCAAAGGTATGTCAAAAGGACATGACCGAAAACAGATCATTTTTTTAGAGAACGATACTCGAGTAAAACATGGTTGTTTTGCCAATCAAATCTCCTTCCAAATGGAGATTGGAAAATTCAGGTCCGTATTTAAAAAATCAAGATGATGATTGAATAGTTTCCCGAACACAAATCGTCAAATGCATATTTTGAGTCAGTATTTTGTATAACGAAAAAAATACAAAACTTCCATATTAGAACTGTGTCCTCATCATGGAGGTAGAAAGGGGTGGAGACGACATCACGTGACTAAAATGGGATAACTTTCGCCATCTTACCGCGATCGTTCTGTCGAAGTGTTTGTTTACATTAGAACGGTTTTTCTGAGTTTTGGCTGTGTTGTGAGGATTATTTTGTGATTTTGTGTGTTGTTACATTTCGCAATTATGGTTTCATGTTTCCTGAGAAGTTGTGCGAGTAGAGACGCTATAGATAAAAAAATCGACTGGAATCACATTTCATAGCTTAGTATAGCATAATACAGGACCGGGATATGAAATTTGACGAGTTTACTGAAATATTTATATGGTTCAGATTTGTAAATGTTTAATCACATTATATTGTAGATTTCAATATTTTTTCCAATTTACTCAGTCATGGCTATGATCAATTTGTGTTGGACAATCATAGGTATTTACGAATGAAAAGCATTGATGCAAAGTACCTGAATATACGAGTGATTTATTTTTTTTTAAATAAATCTAGTAATCTTAAAGCTAATAGTACAAGACATAACAGTAATAAAACTATACTATCTATCCAAAGGACAATAAAAAAATCTCAAATATCATTATTTTTTTTATTAGTCATCTTGCATCCTACTATACTTAGGTAGAAAGTATAATTTTCAAAATTATTTTTTTTATCGCATGTTAAGACCGAATCTTATCATTTTTAGGTTTCTGGATTGTGGGTTTTGGGGTCAATGAAAACTCCAGGATTGATTGAAAACTTGTGTGAACGTTTTGGTGTTTATTAAACCTTTATCAGGGCTACATAAAAACAATCCTTTTGGTCAAAACGTAGGCACAAGTTATCAATCAATCCTGCAGTTTTCATTGACCCTAAAACCCAAAATCCAACAACCATCAAATTAAATATCTTGTTTTTGCAGATTCCAAATACTTGTCAATTTCTTGAATACATAAAAATATTCAAGAACTTTTCTAATCTTTCAAAAAATAATAGAACATGTTCGAATAATTATTATCTATAAGAATAATTATTATCATTATTTCAAAAATTCGCGGAACAGGTTGGGAAAACATTTCCAAAATCTATTCTCCCTCACTTTTCAGTTTTCCTATTTATGTACAGTCGTGTGCATTGATCCGTTGTAAAGCCGCGTCAACATTAGTAAAAACTTACATTGTGTATCACATTTACCAAAAATTCTTGTGCCCGATAAAAATATATGCGTGTGTGGACGTGTTTTCCACAAATTTGTCCTGCATTTTGTACAACGGATTTATGCACACGACTGTACATACAACCACGTTTCGCTCGCAATGAAAGATTCAAAATTCAATCCACTAATTTTCTTGTTCACTGTCATCTTTCTTATTCCTCTTTATTTGTATCCAAGTGAATATTGAACTGCATGATTTGAATTATTATAGCATAACTAATAATTGTTATACATCTGTTGATTGTTGCTTCGTTTTAGTTTTACGGTCTATTGTTCTGTTAGGTATCTACTCCAGTACTGTTTCGTTTTGTCCATGAATTAAGTTTCACGATTGGAAAATACTTTTTCCGGATTGTTTTATAATACTTCACACATAATATGAAGAATAGTTAATAGTAAATTGAAACAATTATCATAAATAAATCAAAAATATAATGTAACCGTGAATAAATTCGAATAAAGTTTAAATCTAGAGTAACAATTCTGAAGTTTTTCTATCTGTCGGCCAGTTCGCCCCTGTCTACGGCGCCATATTGCAGCTACTCTAAGCTTCACCAACCGATCCCATTTTTCTATCACTGTTTGAATGTTCCTTAGCGACTCTTATGATTCTATATCGATGGTCCTCGTATACAGAAATCCTTTGGTGTATCCTAGTGATCGGTTTATAACACTGTTAAAGCGAAACTTTGTCACACAGGTTTTCTATTCATGCTTTAAACTTGAAATATGATATAATTGAAAGTTTTTGAGCATTGATCTTGGAATCAGAGCCGTACTTTCAAGAATTCCTGACGAGGACATTTCACAGGCTGGAAACGTTTTCAAATGAAATATGATATTTCTGTTAAGAATCGTGGCGAAGGCCGTAGCGTTTATTGAAAAGGGTAAAACCAGATCAGATTCGAAAGCTCCTATATCGCCCATGACGACCAGCCGACGAAATGATGTCGATCGGCAGGCCGATTGGGAACAAGTACGGGGACCAATGTTATAGTCCCGGTGGCATATAGGCAAAACATACAACGGATTAGCAATAGGCGCTTAAAGTCGAGCGCTGATTGGCTGGTGCTTATACGATGTAGGTTTTGCCCGCACGATCAAGGCAAAACGTACATCTGATTAGCAATGGGCATTCTGTACGGACGTGTCTAATCGAACTCATAAAACACACATACGTTATTTTGAATTTTTCCGTTGAGCAGAAAAACAACAAATACCTTTTGAAAAGCGAGATTTGTATGCCTTTGTTGCCAATAAAGCCTAATAAACGTTTTTTATATTTATTTTTATTAGTTAGAATATAGAAAAAATGTTTTTTTTTTTTATACAAAGGGCGTGAAAATGCGACTACACTAGAGGTACAATAGTTATTTTTGCACCAAGACTTGTGAGTGTTACTTTTTTGGTCAAGGATGCAGATGCCAAGCTGAGGCAAGTAAGGCTGAAGTTTGCAAGAGTTCGAGGACAAAAAAGTATATGCTACAAGGTGTACAGGGTGTTTCCGTATATTTCGTCCGCAGACTAACTCGCTTATTATGCAAGATTGATAGGGACTTTAAATACAAAGTTGGTAGGTATTGACATGAAGCGCCAGAAAAAATATTTTTTTGTATACCGGGTGCACGAGAAAAGTGTGGCGGACACAACTTGCATTTTTTAAATGAAACACCCTATATATTATTCTATAATCAAATAGACATTATTTTTCTGATCTCAAAAATATGCAACATGTAGGCATTCCTTCCAGCCGTTTTCATAATATTTGAGTTTTAAAGTTGGTTTTTTGGTATTGCCAAGTGGTAGTATCTATGACTACAATAATTGTTTGAACATTGTTAATCAATTTTTATCCTTCCAATAATCTAAAACAACGAAAAAAACAAGTGAATACATTATATTATTAATAAATTGATATCATATAATACAATAACTATTGAATATGCCCGCCATTTTTCACAACACATTTTATGTAAGGGCCAACTTCGCCAAAGCACTCAAAATATATTCAGGGTGGTCATTAAGAGAATCAAAAGCATCTTGAACAGCTAAACGCACTATTAATAACATCCATATAAATATTGTAGTCATAGATACTACAATTTGGCAATACCAAAAAACCAACTTTAAAACTCAAATATTTTGAAAACAGCTGGAAGGAGTGTTGTATATTTTTGAGATCAGAAAAATAATGTCTATTTGCTTATAAAATAATATATAGGGTGTTCCATTTAAAAAAATGCAAGTTGTGTCTGTCACACTTTTCTCGTGCACCCGGTATACAAAAAAATATTTTTTTCTGGCGGTTCATGTTAATACCTACCAACTTTGTATTCAAAGTCCCTATCTATCTTACATAATAAGCGACTTAGTCTGCAGACGAAATATACGGAAACACCCTGTACACTATCAGACAAAAGTAAAGCAACTCTTATCACAAAATCGAATATTCAAATTTTTGAATTATCATAAGTTGCCAATGGAGAGTAAAAATCATGGAGGTCGAAGAGCCGTAGTAGGCTGCTGTCATAAGCAAAATGAGATTGTGTCCAAATCACAGCTAAGGAAGTATGTGTGAATGTATTCCAACCTTACGCTTTGTTAGTGCGACAAAAGTAAAGCAACTCTTTGAATACGCATACAAAACAAAGTTCTACAAGCCTCAAATTGCTAGTTCCACGCAGTTTGAGTTGCCCAAATACAGCGTATCAAAATTCATTTCACGTTATAATGAAAGAGGACATGTAGAACAGACGCCAAAATCAGGTAGACCCAGGAAAACTACATTTGTGATGGATAGACGAATCAAAAGAATTTGTCAAAATGATCCGTGGCTATCAGGGCCAAGAATAATTTCGGAAATTCCCGAACTGGATGTTAGTGAGAGAACTCTTATGTGTCGATTAGTTGATGCGTAATCATTTTAACTGGAGAGTGCAGGATTAGAAAAATACATTATTCAGCGACAAAACACGTTACAAAAATTTTTATTCTGAAGGAATGAAGCGAGTAACACGTCCAGTTAATAAAAGATTTTACCCAAAGTACGTTACCCCAACAATTAAGCACGGAAAGGGCACTGTATTTTTATGGGATGGTTTTTTGTGGAGTAAAGAAGGTCCATTATTATACTTCTTAGAAGAAATTATGGATCGCTTGGTGTACAGTATAGTCGAAAACGCTATGTTGCCCTATGCTTAATGGGAAATGCCTTAGCGATTTGTGTCTCAACATGACAAAGACCCAGAGCATTCATAGCGCCTGGTTGAAGAATTGTTTCAGCCTGCACAATCCCCGGACCTTAACCCTTTTTAGAACTTATGGAAAGAAGTGGAACGTCGTATCCGCATTACAAGATTCCCAAATCAACAGTCATTGATTGATAAAAGTACCGGAGTGTGGACGAATATGCCGGACACTACTATCTTAAAGTTGATTTCATCTATGCCGCGTCGTTGACAAAAAGTTATTGGTAACAATGATATGGTTATCCCATTAATTATTAAAAGACATTATTTTTATGTTATTACGACCTATAAGCCCAATTTCTTTTGTAAAAGTAAAATAAAAATTAGTTCTTTGAAAAGTTCCTTCACTTTTGTCGTTACAAAAACGTGCATTCTTGAAATTAATTATCACCTACTAAAAAAACATGACAATTGAAAACAATCATATTTTGCTTATGAGGGCATCTTACTATGGGGCTTCAAAATAGATGGTGATTTTTTCAGATTTACGTATTTTGTTTTCAATATTCAAATATTTGATTTTATCCTCGATTTTATCATAAGAGTTGCTTTACTTTTGTCCGATAGAGTATATGAGGTTTTTTGTGCTACCGTACATTCAATATTATGCAGTGCGACCTTTAAGGTTGGGACAAATTCATTTAAAACCTAGGGGTTGGTTTTGTGGGAGAACGCTCAGACACGTGCATTTTAATTTTTTACTTTACGACCATCAACTTCCTTTTTTCAAGTGGATATCCCCATGTTTTATTTAATTTTCGAACTCTACATCAATTTTCAAGTTATGAGATGATGATAATTTTATGAATACAGGGCGGTCCAAGAATAAGTTCCGACCATCAACTTCATTTTTTCAAATAGAAACTTTTTTTATTTCATTTTTGAATTCCACATCAAATTTTGTTTCATGTACCTTGTCCTTGACCTAGTCCCAACAATATTTGAGAAATTTACGATTGTTTAGAAACACAGTCCATTTGATCAAGTCGAAACTTATTTTTGGTCCATCCGGTACACATAAAATTATCATCCAAAAAACCGCAGTCAAAAAGCGTTTTCTCACCAAACAAACCGCTGAATTTCGAATGAATTTGTTCCAACCTCTACGGTCGCACTGTATGAACAAGTGTTTCAAAAACCCTTATGCTTTTCCATGATTATCATGAATTTGAATTTTCAACTACCAATCAAAAAAACATCTTCAATTATTCGTATTCAGGCAACTAAGCTTCAAAAGCACGAAACAGCTCTCTGATCAGTCCAAAAGTTATGCTTAAGTATCAAGCAGGTACTGCAGACTGCAGGTTTTATTTTGATTAAATGCGGTTTTGACAAATTTCTTTTCCGTTTTGATCTCCCATTGTGCAAATGGACAATTTGCATACATTTTCAAATGAGTTGAAATTTTATATACGTTTTCTAGACATTATTTGAAAGTCAAGCGAAAAAATTTCTCCGAAATACCCAAAAATATACTAAATAAATGAAAAAGAAAACGCGAATTTCACTGCATGATCGCAAAAGAGGTGGGGCCATATTACCCTTCCGAGAGAGAGAGAGTCATCTCAGTTAATACGTCAGACGGCGATAGATAGTGTATTCTGTGACGTAGTGGATGCTGATTGGCGCTCTTTAATCGGTGATTACTACATTATTAGAGGTCGTAGCTTGATTTTTTAAACATCAATGGCATCAGTACTTACTAATCCTTATATTTTTCATATTTTCAAAAAATGTGCAAATTGTCCATTGTCAAGCGGGGTAGTATGGGCATAGAAGTTATACTAAGAACACATACAATCAAAATAATGATATCTGTTTCAGTACAACTCAATTAACAAAAAATAACAACCGCAGCTCTACGCGCCAAATTTAATCTACCTGATTAACGTTAATGTATATCAGAAGAGGTTGAATCAAACAAAAAAAAAAAAAATTGTACATTATTGTACAAGGTTTCCACGAACAATCGTAAAACAATGACAGTGGTGATTCTTCATGAAAAAATAACTTTTTTTTCGTATGAACATAGGTCCGAAAATGGTATTTTTTTAAATTTTTATTATTCAAGTACAGCGCTGCGCGTTCTCGATGCAGAAATTTGTAGATTTCTCGGAAACGGTTGCCTCTAGAGTTGTTGAGAAAGTATACCTCTCTCTACAAAAAATATGTAGAAATATGATTTATTCATGAAAAATCTCAGAGGTTTGCTGTAAAAAAAGTTAAGGCAAATTAAATGAGATAATAATAGTGTACGTAGCGCCCTCTTACCGCTACGTAAAAGTTAGCACCAAATCATAACTTTTCCCCCCAGTAAAACCCCTCGTCAACCGTACCAGATTGTGTGCAGACATATTGAAAAAAATCGAAAATAAAATTTTCGAACCCATGTTCGTATGAAAAAAAAACATGTTTTATTTATTGATTTAGAGAAAATAATAGTACGCCCTGTGCCCCTATGTAACTCCCAGTAACAAAATACACGTGATTAACAACGTGAGTACAATCAGTACAAAACGTACCTACCAATAATAGTCAATCAGCGCTCCACTTTAAACGCCTACCCAAGTCTAATTTTTTATTTCTGAAATCTGAACTTTTGTAGGAATAAATATTTTGGTTTATTTAGAGGTTTTGGACCGATCAAAAACCTGTTGTGCTTTTAAACATTAGTTGCACCGTACGTGTTGAAGACGTTTTTTTTTGTATTCAGCCCTACCTATAAAAAGACATTTTTTTCAAAACTATGTTTTAACTAATAAATATAATGTGAAACACGTTTATTACGTTACATTGATAACAATGACATAAATCTCGCTTTTCAAGAGGTCTTTTATTTCGCTCAAAAGGAATAATAACATTATTCGATAGGTGTGGAGATTCAAAATAACATAATATTTTAATGTGCGTTTGCATAATAAGTCCAATAAAATTGTCATTTTGAAATAAAAAAAAAAAACGGAAAAGCTGCTTTTTCCAGGGTTTGTAAGCGACTGTCTTCTGAGTGTGAAATTAGCAAAATCGGAAATTTTTACGTGGGGAATTTGAGGAGGGGGTGTTAATTTGAATTGTTCTACAACAAACGAGACAACAAAATAATCAAATGAGAATTCTTCATAACTTCATTATTTTCCGACTTAGCGGCCCTTCAATCTTCAATGAGCCGTTTGGAGTGATTTTCAAAAAGTTGTTTTTACAACAAATTGACCTGTATAAAAGTTGTTCATAATAAATAGATAAGCAACGTTTTCCCATGAACTTTTTTTTTAATTGATTATTTTTGGAACAGCGCCCATTCATGAATAAACTGGGGTAATTTCGTAATTTTTGTTTAGTTATGCAAATTTACCAAATCAAAGGTGTTCATAATAAGAGTTGGCATACTACCTCTGCCTTATGAACTTTTTTGTATCAGGAAACAAACCGAATCATTCCTTTGAATTTGGGTATGGCAAAGGTATCAATTTACAAAAGGGGACGATACGTTTTTTTTTTTCTTTCATTGTCGTCATTTTGATATTTGAATTTACCATTTTTTTCTCATTTTTATGCAATTTACACATTTATGTGATTTTAAGCTTGGGTGTTCATACTTTGTTCATAGATTTATTAATATAATATTATTTATTCTATGTTTTAATGACGCCCTCATTCAGCCATCTCGCATTTAAGCTTTGATTTATATATTTTGTAGATAAGATAAATATATATCTCTACTAATTTGTTTATTGTAAAGCTTTTTTGCTAATAAAGATCATTATTGTTATTTTTATAAAACACGTGATCGTGAATTCCATGTTTAGTTCTGGGCTTCTGGGAAAATAAATACAAAGTATTATATCGAAGGTTGCATTTAATTTTATTTCAGAGACCTTTTATTTGGTGAATTTACAGAACTAAACAAAACGAAACTAGCCTGGTTTATCCATGAACTGGGCGCTATCTCCAAAGATATTCTAGTGACAAAGAAAGTTCATGGGAGAAAGTTGCTCATTTATTTATTTGAACAATTTTCATACGGGTCAATTTACTGTAAAAGAAGTTTTTTGAAAAGCAACCCAAACAGCTCATTGAAGGGCCGCTAAGTCAAGAAATATTAAACTTATAAAAACAATTCAAAAAGCAAAGTTATGGAGAATGTTGTTATGTTCAATTTGCAACAGATTATTTTTTTGTAGCACAATTTAAAGAAAAACACCCCGAATACTCAAATTCTCCCACATAAAAATTTCCGATTTTGAGACAATCACTGACAAACCCTGAGAAAATCAGCTTTTTCGTATTTTTTTTATTTTACCCTATACGGGCGATATAGTTTTACTGGATTAAATGGATTCGCGTGAAAACGTCTGTACAGTACGCCAATTGCTAATCAGTTGTACGTTTTGCGTAGACCGTGCGGGCAAAAGCTACATCGTATTAGCAGCAGCCAATGGGCGCCCGACTTTAAGCGCCTATTGCCTATCCGTTGTATGTTTTGCCTATATGCGTATCGGAGACCGTGTAACTTCCGAGTGTCATGTAGTACAATGATTAAAATGAATACGACCTGGAATGGCCCTGAAACGATACAAAATGAGGCAGGTCTTCAATGCAATCCGTGTGCCCTGGGGAGTATTCCTTTCACTCTAACACTAACACAATAGGTAAGTGGGAATACCTTCAAACTATGCTTTATCTCTCAGTCGCACTGGCCTCAAGTTTTATAAATAAATAAATTATCGTTTATTAGGCTTAAGCTTTACAGAGGCACATACAAATATAAATATAAATATTATGTAAAAAAAATATAAAAAAATCAAAGTATCAAAAAATTAAATATAGGTAACATAGGTATAAAATACAAACATAAATAAATATACACAGACAATGGTACCTCCAGCGTAAACTAAGAATGAATGTTCGTAGATAGATCTTGAATCTACTTAGATCATCACTATTTAGATCATCACAGTCTTTGACATTCTTCGGCAAACTATTAAACCCTACAAGTCCTTTAAAAAACAAACTGTGCTAGTTTTGGACAGACGACTTGTTGACACAAAAAAAGTACTTGCACCTCTAGTCTCATAATTATGAATGTCCTTCACATATTTAAGTGCGCCACATAAGTATTCAGGTACAAGTCAAAGTTTCATTTTGTACACAAAAGCATTACTTTTGAATTGGATTGTTTCTTTGATATTCATAAAATAAACGTACTTAACAAAACATAAACAGGCGTGTAACGATTACATGACAAAATACAACGGAGAGCTCGTATTATTCAAGTTATCGCTACAATGCGATGACAATGCTACAATGCAAATACAACAATAGTTTGACATACAGCGACCAATTTTGTTTAGACATTTTGGCACAAACAAAATCAGCATGACAATTAAAGTTTACAGTAATTCGGCAATTGACGAGTCCCTTCCAGGTTCGATAGTATGCATTTTTATGTGTAGTTACAAGTCTTTTTGTAGTTTCGATCAAATTATTGCTATGAAGCGAACGGATTTTTTGAATAATTATAATTTTGCAAAAACGTACCTTGTGCAATATTATTGAACCTTTTACCTTGCCGCAGTGAGGATGCCCGGATATAAGTGTCTTTACCTAACTTGTTCTAACCGATATGATGGAGGAAAGTCTTCCTCTGGATGCTCCAAAAATCAAAAGAGGTTTTGAATATGGCACTATTTATTAATTTAGACCTGTTTCCTGGTAAGTACTCCTAATTTTTATACGATTCAACCAATCAGTCGTGATTCAAGTGATAATAATATGTCGAGAAAAATATGTAAGAGCACTTATGTGGCTTGAGGCTTCAAAAAGGGCAGATCTTTTAGATAAGAATTACAAGAATTTTAAACATCAGACAAAAGACTATACGATGATGCGATTTAATCAATTTTCCATGGAGCAAAACGTCGTATCACTGAAGTAGCGTCTGACTATTTTGAAATTATTGTTTTTTAATTCACGCTATATGTTCAAAGTCTAAGAACACAGTATTCTTAAAAATAATGAACGCCACACCAACATGAATTAATAGAATTGCATTGGTGCGGACAAGTTTGCAACAAACTAACCCAAACTATCTATGGGGCAGGTAGCTCAAATCTGAGTCGTCAAGGTCTTTGATAACTGACATATTTTGGACGAACTTGCGCATCTGGTCTGGTTTTATCTAGGGCATATGTTTCTCGAAAGTTGCTGTCATGTAAGGAGAATCAAAATGGACAATCTATCGTTATGTTAGACGTTGGAGGCAAACAGAAGAGTATCTGAGGAGAAGAGGTGAGGGTAGAAGTCGGTTAACCACGTCTAGAGATGACAGATTCATAGTCTTGCAAGCGTTAAGAGACAGGCGTAGAACAGTGCCTCAAATGATAGACAGTCTAGAAGAGATACGCGCAATAAGAAGTCGTCGGACCATCAGCAGTAAGCTCAAAGAAGTTGGTATGAGAGCCTACAGGACGAAGAAGGTTCCACAGCTGCAAAGCCGTCATGGGATAGCCAGGCTACGCTTCGCTAGGGAGCATCAAAACTGGAGTTCTCAATGGTACTCTAAATGCAGACGGATACATACGAGATATTGTGCAACAGCGTGTTGTATCATTCGCTCCTCACATGGGACACAACTTTTTGCTAATGAATGATAATGCCCGTCCTCATGTGGCTGGTTGAGTTTCCGATTTTTTGAATACCGTCGGCATCAAAGCAATGAATAGGCCTGTGCGCTCCCAAGAGCATGTCTCGGACATGTTAGGTAGGCGACTGAGGTCCAGAAGTCCTGTAATTCAAAATGCCGAATAAGCAGCAGCTGCTGTGGTTGAGATTTGGGACAATCTGCCTCAAGAGATGATTGATAATGTAGTTGATAGTCTGACGAGACAGTTGACAGCTGTTTTTATAATAATTTTTCAACGCTGAATTGTCATTGTTTGTTGAGTTATTGTAATTGGTAAAATTAACATGAATATCAACCTTTTCTTAAAACCAACTGGTTTCTCTGATATATGCGATATAACAGTGAATAAAAAAAAAGATGCTCAGAAAAGATTGGGATACAATCTGGAATTGTATGAATACAATGCGGAAATGCTATTTGAATTCAATATCCGTATAGTCAGGCACCTAGCACTACAGTCTCAAAAAACTCTCTTTATAGAGTTCCGCTTCTTTTGCGGTCATGTGCATTAAAAATTATTACGGTTAAGCTGTCTTCAGAATCTGAACTTGAAGATGAGGAATCATCATCATCGTCAAAAACTTCAGACAATATAATCCCTAATACTTCAACACTACTATTTGAATCATCCATCGTTGTTTTGTGTGCCAGATCCAATATCTACAAACATAAATTCTGACGTGGTAGGAAAATGAAAACTAATTCAGAAAATAAAGAGTGATTTCTGGAAATGCTGGAGTAATGACCATCTCAATCAGCAGGGAGAATCAGCAGGAATCACTTGAAATTGGAGATCCACCTCTGGTAAAAAATCAGAATATCAACCCAAGCAAATGGCCATTTGCCAGAATTATTGAAGTGCACCGAGGAAAAGACAGAGTAGACACTGAAAAGAGAGCAGAAAAACGCCCGATCAAGAGATCTGCGCATCATCTAATTCCAATACTACATACTACACCATTTCCAGCTGAAATTCAGAAAAATTCAGATTGAATCCAGAAAATTTCATATAATATTCAGTTGCTTCATTTGAAATTCAGAAATGTTCAATTGAAATTCAGATATTTCATTTGATATTGAGAAAATTTCAAATGAAATTCAGATATTCCATTTGAAATTCAGAAAATTACAAATGGAATTCAGAAAATTTCATTTGATATTCAGATTTTGACGAACAGCATCCTGAACTATCTCATGTTCCTGAGACTTTTGACAAAAAATCCCATATGTTGCAAACTCAAGCGACCACACTGTATATATAAAACAGGTTGGTAAAACTGGTAAACACATATAAACATAATAAACTTGGGTCCATATCTCGGAAACAATTCATTTTTGAGAAGTTTGAGTTTATGTGTGCAAAAATTACCTGAAATTTGCAGCATATTATACATATGTATAAATAATGAAAATGAAGAGTTGGTCAAAAGTGGGACCGATTGAAAATCCCCCTTTATGTAGCGGCTTAGCACTAATAAATCAAAAGTGTCGTCTTTGAAAATCTGAAAAGTCAATTGAAATATTCTGAATTTCAAATGAAAAATTGTATTTTTTTTAATAAATTGTTTTTCTGAATTTCAAATGGAAATTTCTGAATTTCATTTGAAATTATCTGAATTTCAAATGAAATATCTGAAAATCATCTGAAATTATCTGAATATCACATGAAATATCTGAATTTCAATTGACATTTTCTGAATTTCCAATGAAAAATCTAAATTTCAACTAAAATTTTCTGAATATCAAATGGAGTATCTGAATTTCAAGTAAAATTTTCAGCTGGAATTGGTGTAGCGATTCAGAAAACCTTCAAGATATTAACAAGAAACGGAAATCAAGACAACACTGGCAAAAAGTACTGATCGCCATTCTGTTCGTGGTTATGATATAAAATTCGATCCATTATCCTCAAGCAGGTCTATAAGGAGTGTCCCAAAAGTCATGGATAAAAAAGGAACAGGAGATAGGGAGGGTGATTTGCAACAAAAATTTCACATAAACACCTTTCCACTTCTTTACTGTTTTTTACGTATTTTTTTCTTCGGTTATCGATCATCAGCAAACAAACTTTGGTTGAGAGAAGACCTACCACATAAGTTTTTTCAATAATTTGTCACTACATTAGTTGAGTTATTTTGCCGCTACGTTTACTCACACATAAAAAATGTGTAAATAAAAAATATGGAAAAAAACTGCAGTAATTCATGTTTTTCTCAACAAGTGGTAACCATTGTACTTCATACAGAAGGTGACATCTCTTGTGACAACTATTTCAATGTTTAGTCTAGCAAAAATAACCAATACAGTCGCAAAAAAACGTATTACCTGCAAAAATAGCGATAACTCGAAAACAGTACAGAATCGGACAGGTGTTAATTTGATTTTTTTCGCAAATCAGTATTTCCTGTATCATTTTTATCTTTGACTTATGGGACACCCTGTATATTGAACACATTGGACATGCACAAATAGACAGAGGCACTTCCAGAATTGATCTTAGATACGAGAGAAATGAAACAGTGAATGATTCATCAAACGTTCAAGATGCCATCAAACAAATAGATGATCTCTGTCAAAAAGTGAAATCAATTGACAATAGTGCACAATGTAAGTCAATGATACACCACTTGAAAGAAAAGGAGAGTCAATTTCAATCGATTCATAATGGATTACAAAGTGTGATATTCAAATTTGAGAGAAAAAGGAGCTTTAGGAAAACTATTAACCGCTGTATTCCGAGTAAATGACGAGGTTTATATGAATAATCAATCAAAGCATCCAATCACCAAACCAAATTTATGCTACATGCCCAATCCACCTTCAATGATACCGAAACCAGAATCAACAATCAACTCAAGAGTTTCTGGGGAAAAATCCATAACAGCAATGCCTCATTAAATGAAATGAAAGTATGGTATCACGTGGTACAGAAGAATACACTGACTCTTGAAATGCTCAGTAGACGATTGCTAGACGCCCACTACCATAAAGACCACTTATATTACCTTATATTTCAGAGGTAATAGCATCGGTATCAAAAAAGATTCCTTCCAACATCGAGATAATATCCTCTCCTGTGCTCCAGCGAAGGTAGAACACAGTGAAACATTCATCCACGTGTATGGATATTTTGAGATGATAGAACACAATAGATTTGTGCTGATCAAATCAACTTCAATCCCAATGAAGATAGAAAAGGGCTCATACTGGCTCCTGAATGTTCCAAACGAAATACTGGCAATAGATTACGGCACACAGCTATACTTCCAAGTTTCTAAAGACGAATTGAGCAACAGTTTGAAGGTTGCGGAAAATATGTTGGTATGCTCAACAACCGCTACAAGAAGCATAGAGACAAGCCCCAACTACATAATCGACCAGATATATCAACGAGAAGAGAATACTTTATACACGGTCCTACAGCAATCGATAACATCAATAATACTGAAGCAGCTACAAACTTCGAACTCATGGTTGGCAATGACGCCTGAGAAAGCCAAAATACCCATTATTTGCGATGGTAACCGAGAAGATGTGGACCTGATTCAGACAGATATCATAGAGATAGCTCCAACTCGCCTCATCAAAACTAAGAAAAACATCCTCACTTCCAAGGGATCAGAAAGTATCACGGTGTTAGAGTACGATTCAACTAAGAACTATACACCGACGAAGTCTCCCTCTCTCTCAAGATGCGTGGGTGCCTCATATAGCCTGAGAGAGACGAAGACATCGTCGGCGTATGATTCTCAGTTGAATCGTAGACAAGAAGCCTTCTCCAAGCCCGTACCAGAGAATATATTACTATTTCCAGCTATCCATGAAGGAGAAAGCTTGCTCATTGAAGAACTCGTAAACGACGCATCCAACAAGTTCTACGAACTTAAAAATGAAGAAATGAACATCAACCAACAACTTGAAACCATGCATTGGGTAACAGTGAAGAGGCACCTACTAATTACAACCCTCAGTAGTGTACTGGTAACTATAATTGTGGTTATCAAACTCACAGTGCTTTTCATGTTCTACAGAAAGCGACTGAGTGAGGCGTCCAACACAAGACGAAACAGAGACGCATCAGATATTCTACTGAACACAATCAGAGTTGCCCAGCTACCCACAGAAGCCCCTGTCCTCGAGCCAGTATTCTCCTATGCGATGCTGAGCTCTGATGCCCTGTCCAGAGTGCCCAGATTGTCCAAAATCCAAGTAAGACATAAAATATTACAATCATATCACAACCCATTTATTCCAATTAGCATATTTCAAACCTCCGATGTGGAGCACAGATCACATAATGAGGCGAACCCTTTGCAATTTTGTCGTGTTATAAATAGTTCATAATTATTCAATAGAATTCAGTATCAATCCATCAGTGGTTTTACTCACCTCTCAACCAAACCTACGAACTTACACTCAGCCAAAATTCCAACATAAGAACATTATTTGATTGAAAGGAATTTAAAGAAAGCTTGTCGTTTTGGATGAATACATATTTTGAAGAGTGTTACATCCACTGATCTAAACAACTGGATGAGCAAAACGCCGCACTCGAAATGGCTAAATTACGACCGAAACCGTAAATAAGCTCGAACATTTCCCGGCAAGTTGGATATTGCGCACTGCAACAAAATAATGCCATTATGACGAGCTGTGAACTGGATTGAACTCATAATATAATATTATATTTTTGAGTGAACCTAATAATTTTTATTTCTGATTGAGCAATGAACGTGTTAAAGATTTGTGTACACATTTTGATAAAGGAATTGTTTTTTTTAATGAAAAATTGAAGGATCAAAGAGTAGTACCTACTTCTTCAAGTAATCAGTTGGTCTAGATTACTTGATATAATTTTACGATACAAGTAAAATCAATAATCATTGATAATATATTTATTAGTCAACCCATACTCAATTCTTGAAACGCACAGGGTCTTCACATATATTCTGGCACGACAGAGTTGATTTGAAAAGATATTGATATTATTACAAAAGTTTCATGTTTTTTATGAACTTCGAGAATATGTAGGCTAGAATGTAAAAAAGTAGATGCCAAATATTGACCGGTTGATTTCTTCTGTATATTATTTCGATTCAATATAGAACTCTTTATCCCGATTTGAGATATATTTACATAATGGTAAACAAAGTGACATATTAATCGTGGTATAACGAATTGTTTCCATGGTTATTTATTATTCAAATAAATCTTGTGATTCGTCCGCGAGTGACATAATCGTGGTTTTCTGAACCATTATATCTTCGAAACGGTTGGCATGAAATAATGTTTGACATTATACTGCGAAAACAACAAGTATGAAAGTTACATTATACAAAGTCGTGGATAAAGGACTTTATGGTACAAATGCATGCTGCCTTTGATTTACCAAAAAGCAACCATGCAAGCATGAGTACCACTCATAATTGTCAGGTCACTGGATATCACAAAAAAAGGCAGTCAAAAGTCAGTTCAAAAATAGTCAAAAAGTCACACACAAACACTACGTCCAAAGCAAACTTATCCCGACTACAAAAGCACAACACAACCTAGCATAAAGCAATATAATATGGCGATAACGAATAAACGAAGACCCATGTAGTACGGGACTGGTTCACTTGACTGCCAGGGTAAACATCTGGGCAGAACAATAGATTGAATTCTACTAGGCATGATCAACATTCCCTGACTCTACTGGAAAATGACCATGAATCAGACGAAGAAACTCATATTTTCGCCCATGCCTCGCCACATTTGCTTAAGATGAGGCATGCATTATGCTTATCCATTGGTTTTAGATCGGTGGTTACGTCAAAGAACGAAATTTGAGAGGATATTTTCACAAAGCAATAGGGAGGTTTCATGAGTTCGAAATTTAACAAAAACATATAAGGATGTTTTTTAAAATTGCCCAAACAGTAGTGTGTGAAAGTTTCAAGTGATTTGGTTAATTTGTTAATTTACTAGAGCTGTTTGAAATTTTGACACAAATTTGAATCCAATTTTAATGGCGCGCTCTGACGTACTACCCCTAGATTTTTCATCCTTCTCGATTAAACAAAGACAACCTTGTCCAATTTCGCGTGCGTTTTGCGCGTTTGCCACAGTTCACGTTTCACTCCGGAAAATAGATTAGTGGGGTTATCTAGAAACAAATCGAAATTGTTCTATTGAATATTTCGAGTAATCAAATTGATTATCCATTCATTTATTCAACTTTGAGCCAAAATTATTCATTTATTCGAGACAATCATACAATATTTGTTTAATGATAATGAGTTTAATCTCATATTGTGATTCCTGTGTCAATATGTGGCAACACAGCGCCTTCTACTTTTAACTTTTAACTCCAACCTCAAATTTGAGAGGGAAATCTTGTGTTTATATCAAAAATGAAGAAAAAGTGCTTTGTGCCACGTTGTCCAAACACCAGCGACGAAAATTCCAAAAAAATATTTTTATCTGTGCCTGACAATATGAATAGGCGTCTTAAGTGGTTTGAGGCAATCGGCTGCAAGAAAGAACTAGAAAACGTCCCCAAATTCAAAGGCTTATACTGCTGTGAAGATCATTTTGACGTAAGTAAAAACATCCAGGTTTTATGCTCTCATATACCAGTGAAATAGTTATATATTTTGTGACAATAAAAGGTAAACTCATTGTCCATAAGATTCAATGTAAACATACTCTAATGCAAAGCATCGTACTCTTTTGAAAAACCAGTCACCTCAAATAACGAAATGTTCAGAAAGAATGAGGCTATAATATTTCAACATAAGTAAAAGTCCATTCGCACCTGTACCCTGTATAATCATTCTCCACAGAGTGATTTCCAAAATATTGCACGCAATGCTTTTCAAATGGCTTTTTCGTGTCTAAAATTTTGAAGAACTCTGTAGAGTACTCATACGGGTGATAATGGACATTCCATGTGTGTGTGTATTGTTGTATGTTTACATATTGAATCTTATGGAAAATAAAAAATAAAAGTTTACCTTTCATTGACACGTACCTACAGTGACTCGATAAACTAACCTACATCATATTATGATACATATGAGATATAATATACATAGTGTCCCGTAACAACGTCAGGAAACTTGGGGAGGTATGTGATAAAATAATGGTGGTACCTATGTCATATAACAAAAATTCGAAATCTCAATATTTTTCGAGTTCAAAGATCATTTTTTTTTCTAGTTATTGATATATTTCGGACATTTCTTATCGAATCAAAATGAAACTTGGTACAAAGTTTCAGCTTGTTTATTTGTAATGTCCTGTGGAAAAAATATTTCATTTTCATGTACCTATTGTATTTTTTTAAATAATAATATTTAAGATATATTTATTCTGAACGTAATCATATTTTCGAGCCTATTTCATTTCCAGTTTTAACACATACAAATACAAAATCAAATGACATTTCATCATTTCAAAAAATAAAACCAACGAACCATCGGCAAGACTAAATAATTATATTTTGATGACAATTTAATTTTACTTTTCAAAAATGGAAGCAGAGAAAGAAAAATATTTTTTTTTGAAGATGTCATTTAAATCAACGTTTTTTTTTAAATCATCTGATTAAAATCGCGATTCAAATCATTGATTTAAATCAACGCAACCCTGGTAAGAAATGTCCGGAATATATCAATGAATAGAGAAAAAAAAATTATACATACTTGATTACCGGTAACTCGAAAATTATTGAGATTTCGAACTTTCGTTATATGACTTACCAACATTACTTTGTCACGTACAATCACCACTCTAAGTTTTCTGGCGTTGTTCCGGGACACCGGGTATAAAGTTTTTGTATTTGTAGCTAGAAGAAGATTCAGACAATTTCCAATATTTCAAAACCATGGGGACGAAAATTCAGTTGAAGCCTGATCGGGTGCCTCACAAATTTATCACCACTCCACCGTCACAAGAACTGAAATCTGTTATTACATTACAGATTCGGCTAGGAAAAGAAAGGTCGAAAATATAGTGGCATTCAGGTTAGTAATGAGAAATCCTCGGAGAAATAAAAAAAAAATCATAAAAATGAAAAAATATTTACAAATCGAAGGTTTGGTTTTTAGTTTATAAAAGTATTTTTTTGCAGGTCATCAACATCCACGAAAAATGATTTCCAGTCCACGCCAGTGAAACGTCGTCTGAACTTTGAGAATACCTCGCAGGATACTGAGCAACTTTCACCTTCTGGACCTTTTAAAATTGAGCACATTACAAAGAAAATCAAGGTTTCTAATAAAAATAGCGCAGTGCAAGTGAAACCATTAATGAAAAATGTAGGTGTCATGGTTAACACCAATGTTTTTTGCAAAAGTGTTGGACTATCTCCCATAATGTTCAAATCTGGCGGAAAAAAAGTTTTCACTGCACCTTCCGCCTTTAAAAAAAATTTCAAACCCAATTCATCTGCTACTTCGTACATGTCTGCTGCTTCCACCTCTTCATTTTCTCCAGAGAGTTCCCCAACAACAGAAACTTCTAATGAGACATCTTTATACAGAAATTCAAATTTCAAAGAAATGGTGCTCAAGAATTCTATAAAGTTGATAGAAATGAAGCCTAAATTTTACATAGGTATACCTTTTACAATTTTTTCAAATCTAGTGCCCCTGATATCTGAAAAGGAAGACATATCCACCCTCCATATTTCAATATCCTTGAGAAAAATCAAATTAAATGACACATATGAAAGGCTTTCAGATGATTTTGGTTTAAGTGTATCAACCATCCAGAAGATTTTTGTAACATCTGTACCAAAAATAGCTACCAGTTTGCAAAACTTAATATTTTGGCCAGATTCTCAAAAAATAAAATGTCTTCTACCTATCTCATTTCGAACCCGTTATTCCAATGTTCAATCAATAATAGACTGCTTTGAAACGGAAATTCAAAAATCTTCAGACCCAACTGTACAAGCTAGCACCTGGTCTTCTTACAAAAACTGCAACACAATAAAATGTCTTCTTTCCTGTACGCCTAATGGATTCATACATTATGTATCAAAAGCATACCCAGGTCGAATATCGGATAAAGAAATCGTCTTGAAATCTGAGTTTTTTACTGTATTACCCAGTTCTTGTGACGTAATGGCAGATCGTGGCTTCAAACATCTTAGCGCAAATTTCATAGCAAAAGGATGCAATTTGATTAGACCCCCTAGTGTGGCCACCGGCTCAAAATCAACGAAAGAGGAAATTTCAGAAGCAAAAAAAATAGCTGCACTTCGAATACACATTGAAAGAGTGATAAGGAGAATAAGAGAATTTAAGATTCTTGAACCACATTCGGTTATAAACCATGATTTGTTAATTTTAGTTGATAACGTTATAATTATTGTTTGTGCTTTATGCAATCTACAGGATGCTTTGATCCAATAAGTTCAATGTACCTACAGCTGTTATTATGAGTGGTAGAAAAAAACTTTAAATACAAAAGTTTTTGGTGTTTTCACTTGATATCTTCTGGTGATAGAAGAAATAAAACATCGACTTTACAACATTAAAAAAATTGATGAATGTGCACGTATATTTTTTTGAATGGAACACCCTGTATATTGTTGGCTAAAATGATAGATCTTTTTCTTCTGATTCCAAATAATATAATACATGTTGTTATTTGGTTCAGCCAATTTTGAGCTATTCTGGACTTGAATCCACCCAGAAATTTTAGACACAAAATTTAAATTATTAAATTAAAAGAACAGATTCATTCAAATACAGCCACTGGGAAAATAAGTCAAAAAAAAATTCACTACCTCCTGGACTAATACGGTAGAATCCAGATCAACGTAATGTAATTTTCATGAGACTTTGAACATGAATAGCGCAAAAACGACTAAACCAAATACCAACATATATTATGTATTTGGAATCATAAAAAAAAGATCTATAATTTTGGACATTAATATACAGGCTGTTTCATTTAAAAAAATATAACTTCATCAATTTTTTCAATGTTGTGAAGTTGATTTTTTATTTCCGCTATTATCAAAAGATACTGCATGAAAAAACTTAAAACATTTGTATTTAAAGTTTCTTTCTACCACACATAATAAGAGCTGTAGGTGGGGGTCAAAATATAATGAATAATCCTGTACATATTACTATGTATAACACTATTGTATTAGGTATGTTTCTTTCCCTACTTCTTCATTAATCATGATCTCGTTAGGTAATAAAAAATAGAATAGAATGATTAAGCGAATACTTGATGGAAAAATAAATAGATACAACTTATAAATAATAAATAAATACATTTTATTCAAGAGTTTTATTACTAACATAATTTACTTTAATAAAGATGGAAAAACAAAATTTTCCCAGTACTGTTGGGCCTGTTTCATCACATTTAGCAAGTCTTCTTTGTCAAAATTTACTTCAAATATATCCACATGTCCAGTTCTTTCAAAATGTGGATCAGCTACACAAAACAATCCTTTCGTCCTATCAGCAAATAACATTTGCATTTGCACTTGATAGAAAAATTTTTTGGCAGGCGCATTATCTTTTATGTAATTTTTCTTGGTTTTTTGTGAAAAAGGACATTTTATTTCTATGACATAATTTTCGGTTATTCCATCTGGCGAAGCTCCAGAGAGTGGATAGTCCTTGTTTAGGAATAAACCACATCGACTTGACCTGATATTTTTCAGGTTGCAAACTGCTTCGATGACCTTTTCTTCAAGATTAATCCCCCTTTCAACAGCCTCTGACTTCAGTGCACTGTCAGCCCCCATTATTTTCTCAAATGTTGATCCTCCTGCTGTCTTGCATCGAGATACTTCGTACAGTTTTGACGCTGTTATTCTACAGTATCTCATTTCTTTCCATGTGGAATTTTTTGATTGATCAATGGTCATCAATTCAACCTTCTTGCACATTTCCCAGCATTGATAATTGGGTTAGATTTCATATACATTTGAAAGAGGTGGTGAATGGACGTTTCAATGAGACCTTTCCTTTTCCCAGCAACCATTCCGAATACCATCCCGGACGATCCTGCACATCCAGTACACAGTCTTTCCAAAAATTCTGGATCTTTTGGACCAAGTAAAACAGGCTTCTTCTTACACTGACTTTCTAAAAGACTGGCCATAGTTTGTTGAACTTTAACAGCTTCAGAAAGTTTCGACTTTTTCCAGTAGCAAGTTGTGGAAGTAACACTTGGCTCCTCACTTCGCCTATGCAGCCAAAATAAAAAAGCCGTTGAGTGTTTGCAACCACCAGCCGATGCAGAGCAGTCAACACATTCACAAGAAATGACTTTTGAATCAGTTTCATCAATAACAGCTATGACATTGTATGGAGTCTGATGCAATTTAGTTTCTGGTGTTATTTTGGCTTTAACGGTGCATACTTTTCCAACACGTTTCAACTGGACTCTATGAATAGCTGAATCTCCATAGGACTCCTTTGTTGACCTCTTTGCTTTCACTCCTTTCATTTCGGCACTTATGTATTTCAGATTATCCACATAAAAGTCATTAATCATTTCACCACATACTTCTGGAAGATTGTCCGATGAAGCTTTATCAAATCCACTATCCAATTTCGCCATTTTTATGATTATTAAAAGCACGAAATCACTTTGAACAACAAGTAGAGACAATAAACAGTTCACAAATACAAATAGCAGACGTAAACAATAGAAAACAAGGTTAGGTTACCCTCATGACATGACAATTGGCATGCGGTGTTGTCAGCTCATTCGCAATTCACCTAATAGACCTTCCTGAACGAGTGATTTCATTGGTCGATGCCACGTACGTCTTAAATATATCTGTACTGCTAAAGTGTATTATATCGGCTTCTAAAAATGGTTGCAGTATGGGGGCCGCCATCTTGGCTGGACGTTGACCAAAACGTATGTCTGAGCTTGATTCGGCTATCAGTATCACTCTTAACATGACCACTGAACACACTTAACCCAACTTTTTGTCTATTTATATTGACCTTCACTCATAAGTGATTTTAAGTTTGTTTTTGTAAAATAGTTATTATCTGAAAGATATAATGTAGTTAGGCAGACAAGAAAGTAACTAGGAGTAGTTAGGTAATGTGGGCTGAGCAACAAAAGACCTCTAAAGAGAATAAACATTTTTGATGTAAACTCACATATTTGTATCCAAAATCATTGTAAGTACAAACGAACGCTCGTACCATTCATTTCCATCAAGTCTTGAATGCGAATGTAATCTTAAATGTATTTTTGTCATGTAATTTGAACTCATTCATGAATACTCTTTAACTTAAAAGAAAATTATACAAATCAATGTGGCATGACATTTCTATTCTTATTTTATTCAAGACAAAATATCTAATAGGGCCTATCTAGGTACCTTCCTATCTATTTCCAAATGGTTTGAGTCTATCTAGCAAAAATGGTAATATGGTACCTAGTACGGTCCGGTTGGTAAAGATCCGTACTGTACGGATCTTTACCAATACAAAAATATGACAAAAAGGTTAATAAAACATTTCATCAAAAACACTCGGCTCGAGAAAAGGCAATCCCAATTCTCACAAAATTCGCAAATCAATAATAATTATCCAATACTCATTAAATTCTCACGTTCAAATGACACGACAAACGAACGAACACTTGGCTATGCTCAATATAGTATTAGTCTATGGCTATGCTTATGTTACCATCTACATTGAATTTGTAATTTGTGTTCAAAGTCACGCTTACGCCGAATACAATGTGGATGGTTGCATATGATTCCCGTTTGGCAAGCGGAAATCTGTCACTTCCACTTCGAAGTGAAAACAGCTGAATCAAGCTAAGACACACTTTTTGGTCAACGTCCAATCCAATATGGCGGCCCCCTTGGTGCAACCATTTTTATCACCGCTTTAGCAGTACAGATATATTTAAGACGTACGTGGTCGATGCGCAATAGATCTGAATAAATGCTACTTCAATTTCACAACTTGGCAACAGAATTAGAATGAGGCGTCACCAGTCTTTCGAGTCGTTTTATTGGTTGATCAGGATCACGTGTCGGTGACGTAGTTTCCCCAAGAGTATTTTGAATGAAACCGTTAGAATGTTAGCAGATATTTATTAATTTTTCAAGATGAAATATGCATTAAAAAAAATTGAAAAAATTTTTTTAGGCATTAGTATACATGAAAGAATTCATAGAAAAAAAATCAAAAAAAAAAAAAATCTCCCTATTATGCTAATCAACAGCACATCCGAAACTGCCAGATCAACGGGAAACTGGAAATATGCAGAACTCAAATCCTACCTGGTCAATATTTTCAAGAACATGTTCGGTTCCGTCAACTTCACTTTCAGTGCCGCTAAAGTCTTCATAAATATAACACCAACCATTGGACGTGACGGCTACTAAACTGTTTGCTCCTCTATTTCGCACATCTCCAACTGCTACACAGGCTATGAAGTTTATTTTTGATATTGTTTGCACTTTTTCTTTTCCCTGGAAAAAAAAACAGAAAATAGATCAAACATCATGAAAATGTGTTAGTATCAGAACTTACCTTAAAAATGGTTATTTCTCCATGATCGTTTCCCACAATAAGTTCGTTACATCCATCGTTGTCAATATCACCTAGTGTTAACGCATTTCTTGCTACATTACCCGTATATTCAAACTCAATCTTTTTCACCAATGATATAGCTCTCATTTTGTCTCGATTGAAGGATTCTATAAAGATGAATCAGAAAAAAGAGAAAGATTTACGATCTAAAGACGATGTGTGACTAATTAGTGTTATTTCACTGATGGGGTGTGTTTCAAAAAAGTATTTATTTGTTTTCACTTTCCTTGCTTGATATTTCTATAGAAAAGAATCATCATGTTTTAATTATTTTATCATTACTTATTGAAGAACTTTCCTGATTCTTAAATTGAATCACTGATTTCAGAAACACTCCAAGTCCACTTTGGCCATATTTGAGTTATAAAGGGTGTCCCCGAAATGGCTGTGCAACTCTTAGTCATAAATTCCCTGACCAAAAATAAGGCGACCTAGGCAAACTTATGTAGAGTACGATTCAGCTAAGAAGAATACACCATGGGTCATCAAGACAAGCGTTCGACTCTCTTAGGCAAATAAGGCAACGCCGATTTATGCGTCAGTGGCGCGACCAAGACTTCCAGTTATTGTTGATATAGAAAAACTATTCATGAATAAACTGGCAGCGTTGCGTGAGATTCCCACTATCGAATTTATAACACCTACGGAAGCCGTCCCTTGAATATGCATACTTTATTATTGCAGGCCGCAGTTCGATGTTGCCAGGATTATGGTGAATTATCACCAACACATAAATCAATAAAGTAAAATTTTCAGGAATCCAAAAAAACTTATAGCGTGAATATTCCTTTCATGATCTGATAAATGAGGTTTCAAAAATGTAAAGTTTTTCACATTATATAAATAAAATAATGCCTGATGTGGTTTTTGCAATGAACATTATAGAATTAGGTACAACATTGAAAAACACATAAAAGCTCAAACTGCATTTCATGTTATAGATCGACAAATTAATATTATTATTACTAATACATAATCAGAATACCCATATTTAACATTATTTTCGTCTTCATCAGGTCTTTGGCCAGTCATTCAATAAAAAAATTGTCAAATCTCTCGTTCATCAATGTTTTCGTTCATTTGGTTTGAATGTGAGTTATAGTTTTCTTTTTCTGTATCTTGTTCATCATTTTATAATCGACTGGTGGTTTTTGCAGTGAGGTATATTTTCTGGACGGTAAATATGAAATATGACTTGTTTGATTTTTACACATTGTGTCGATCGATATCACAAACTCGTTATTCCTGGCAAAAACCCAGTTTTGAGAAAGTTATTTTAAAGTTTAGCTAGAGTAGTTAATCTTCGCAGGTGAAGAATATATTGTCAGTCTTGGCGTTAAAACTTTGCGAAGGATCTGTTTCTTATAATGTCCCTCACAAAAGTACAAAAGTTGAAAAGCGTGGTGTCATTATACATTATACATAGACAAGGAAATGAGATCATGATTAACGTTATCAATTTTATAAAGAAAGAGGCAAAGCTTGGCTTTTCGATTATTTTAAAAACTACAGGTAACTGAACTGCATATACGCCACTGGTATATCGAACCATCGGCTTCTACTAGTCCCACTCCAGCGAGTTTGAAGTGAGACAGAAAACGACGTCATTGTACAGTCCTTAGCAGAACCGTACTCTACCTAGATCCAAAATTGCTTCATTGAGTCTACAAAGGGCGTCAAAGATTTGTTAAAAAATGGTTTTTCCTACATTTTCCAAAAACAAAAATATATTTGGATAATTTTTGGTAACTAGTCTTTGAACTTGGAACATGAAATTACGTTTTTGATTTCTATATCGACCGGCTGTAATTAACCGGAAGTGTTATAAAGGTGACGTCATATGTAGTTTTTTCATTTGATTTTTTCTGGCATTGACTTTTTGATAATTCAGATGTTTTCATCTAAAAGTTTGATGTATTGAGGGTTCTCTCTCCCTTGAAAAATTTTGCTCAGACAAGTGGTTGTGCCAGAGAGAAGACTCTTTTCAACTAGCTACACAGATATTTTTTTAATTGATGTAATTTTTTTTTTCATAACCCTTCATCCCAGCACATTTTTTTAAGAGACGAAACACTTTCCTATACACTGCGTTCTTAGATAAAAAACATCTGAATTATCAGAAAGTCAATTTCATAAAAAATCAGTGACGTCATGCAGTTATATCCTGAGTTATATCTGTGTACCTAGTTGGAAATATTTTTTTCAGGCACAACCACTCATCTCAGCAAAATTTTTCAAAGGAGAGAAAATCCTCTATACATTAAACTTTTAGATAAAAACATCTGAATTATCAGAAAGTCGATTCCAGAAAGAATCAAAAGAAAAAACTACATATGACGTCACCTTCATAACACTTCTGGTGAATAACAACTGGTCAATATATATATCAAAACGTGATTTCATGGTCCAAGACTAGGTACCAAAAATTATCAAAATCGATTTACACGTTTTTGAGAAATATAGAAAAAACCTTTTTTTTATCTTTGGCGCCCTCTGACTTAACAAAGCAAGTTTGGATAAAGGTACATGAGTTTTCCCAGATCGCCTTATTTTTGGTTAAGGAATTTGTGACTTAGCGTTGTACAGTCGTTTCAGGGACACCCTGTATACAGGATGATGTTCAAAATACGTAGACTTATCGATTGAGCAAATAAACATCCCAATTTCAATAAGCCAAACATATTTTACATAACCCGCGAAATTGGCTGAGTGCAAAAAAAACCTTAGTCCTTGACTTATTGGGTTGTTTCTGCACTCAAATCTTTTTTCTTTCTTGACTGACATCAGCTGTTCATCTTGTTAAGGGGCCTACAGACACACGTACATCTCTTGAAATATGTACACGCGTACAATATTCTCCGAAAATATTTGTCGAAGTAAAGGTCGCTACTTAAATTTTTGTACGCGCGTACAAATCGCACGTACACATCGCAAATGTGTTATTTTAAAGTTTATATAAAAAACATTGGGAAGGGCAGTTAGTTTTTTTTCCATAATTATCTCTAAACACGGTATTTGTGACTTATGTAGGTTGTTTCTGAAATCAGTGATTCAATTATGAAATGAAAAAAAATAAAATAGAATACTAATGTACAGGAATCTTGCAAAACAATTAAAAAAAAAAGACAATCACGACCAAAAAAAAATTTCATCACTGTGGAGGTGTACGTACACTTCATTTTTGTCTCATATTTTTATCAATTCGATTTCATCATCGTCATCTGCGCTTTATAGCAATGACTTCAAGAAGAAACAAAGTCAATTGACATAATATTCTTCATTAATTTCATACCCGTCATTGCCCTGCATAGTGTGTTGATCGAGATGTTTATAGTTGCTGATATTTCTTACTTTTTCTTTTTAAAATCATCAAAAAGTAGTTTTTGCGTAGAAATCAATTACTTGAAACACTAGATCAGCATTATCAAGAGATTGAGGGTACTCAGCTTGTATTCCATAGTGTCTCTGATGTGAACGTTATACTCGATGCATCAAGAAGTAATGAATTGACCTATTTCAAAAATCAACCGGTTTCAAGATATTTACTATTTTTTGTTCCACGTAGCAGTCTAACATAACATAACATAACAATCGATCTTATGATTTATCACTTTATCAAACTATACATTTGTATTCAATATTATGATCATATTTTTCCGATATCAGTAATCAATGAATCACACAATAATAACACACCCTGTAGTAGTATATGAAAACAGCTCGAAGGGTGCTCAGTACCGAAAATAGGTACTGGAGAACTATGCTATAAATAATGATATGTAAGTGAATAGAAGTCGCGAAACCAGCATCTGAATTGATACTTCAAAACTCAAAAAAGACATTTTCGCCTACATATCCATTACTGGATAGTCATGTTGGAATGTTTTGAAAGTAAAGTAAAGTAAAATGAACTAATTATTTAATTATAATAGCGCAAAAAAAACCGTTCATCTGCATAATAGGCATGCTGAATTCACATAGTTTATCATTTATCCTTGTCTGGTGTATATAACAGAACTGTAATAAAAAAGGGAGGGGAGAGTATTGCCATCACGACCGGCCTCGACTCGTAGCGAAGTTGGCATTTGCTCGCGATCAAAAGTTTCAAGTCATTTGGAAATTAATGCAATTGTCCATTCATTTCGTATGAAGTCAATAGGACTAGGATGTTTTCAGATCGCCTCTTGTGAGCGTTTCGTTGCTGTCGAAAGGTAAATAGATGTCCCCGGCGCCAAGAGCGAGAGCAAAATATCCGATCGAATAAAATTTCCGCCCGAGCACTGACGGGCCCCGTCCGGGATGCGTATTGGCATTCCCTACTACAGTGCAGCGCACATGGAGTTGAACCGCAGTAAAGAATGACTGAACGCCGCTTGTATTTATCCTGACAAAGCTCACTACGGCTCAGCGCTAGGACGGCTGAGTCGTAGTTAACATTGTACAGGGTGATTCATTTTCAGAGTCAGGGTGCCAGTTCTCGTAAACTATTCATCGTAGAGGCTTGCGGCAAAAAATTTTATTACTAAAACGGCCAAGATAAAAACCTGGAAAATATTTTCAAGTTTCTGAAATGGTCGCTAGGGGGCGTAACAACCAACACCAAGTAGAAAAATATGATTTGTATGGAATTTTGTCCAATGAAAATATATCGATGAGCTCATTTTCGGATTAACTGTCTATTCACCTACACTTTTTGTCCAAAACGTTTTTTTCTATCTATCATATTAAAGTGGTGGGGGAAGTTCAATTGTTTCATTAAACAAACGGAGATTTCTCCCGTTTTGCTTGACCGATTTAAACGAGCTTGGGCTCATATGAAAGAGCATGATCTGCACTTCAAAAAACTTTTTTGGTTTTGAATTTTTGACCTTCGCCGTCGCCGCTAGATGGCGTTAACTGAAATGGTAGCATGTTTTTGAGTTTTTTTCAAAAAAATCAAATGTAATGGTATATTCGTTTTTATATATTTTAAAAGGGGATACATTTTCCTATTAAAAAAATAAAGAAAAACAAAAAAAAAATTAAAAAAAACAAAAAAAAATCATCATTTTTTTTGTTTTTTTTATGGGAAAATGTATCCCCTTTTAAAATATATAAAAATGAATATACCATTACATTTGATTTTTTTGGAAAAAACGCAAAAACATGCTACCATTTCAGTTAACGCCATCTAGCGGCGACGGCGAAGGTCAAAAATTCAAAACCAAAAAAGTTTTTTGAAGTGCAGATCATGCTCTTTCATATGAGCCCAAGCTCGTTTAAATCGGTCAAGCGAAACGGGAGAAATCTTCGTTTGTTTAATAAGACAATTGAACTTCCCCCACCACTTTATTATGATAGATAGAAAAAAACGTTTTGGACAAAAAGTGTAGGTAAATAGTCAGTTAATCCGAAAATGAGCTCATAGATATATTTTCATTGGACAAAATTCCATAAAAATCATATTTTTCCACTTGGTGTTGGTTGTTACGCCCCCTAGCGACCATTTCAGAAACTTGAAAATATTTTCCAGGTTTTTCTCTTGGCCGTTTTAGTGATAAAATTTTTTGCCGCAAGCCTCTACCATGAATAGTTTACGAGAACTGGCACCCTGACTCTGAAAATGAATCACCCTGTATACTATGAACACTTTCGCATTCTGAGGGCATTGATAACTACGTTGCAACGAAACTTACGTCTAAATGGATTGATATGTCGCTAAGACTACATCTCAATCATAACATCAATATTCACAAGACAAATATTGTATTACAAAAAAAATATCAACTTCATTTTAAAAACGTAAATCACAATGATAGAATAAATATAATTATTTTAGTGAGAATGTTCATGCGTTTTGATTTTTTTTGATGATAGGTCTAATTTTTCTGCAGCTACCCGATGTTGGCTGAATAGATTTTTTTTTTATTCATAGTCAAATTAATGTTCTGATACATGAAAAAAATCCATTAAATCAGAAAGTGTTACGATTTTATTTAGTTTTTTTTTTAATTTTTTTTATGGCATTGGCCTCGGCATTGGCTTTTAAAGTCGATGGGCATTAGTCATGTCATCGATTTCGATATTGGAAGCTATTTTGCTATTTTATTCATTTTTTCAAAATTATCTGATAGGTGTAGAGTTCTCTCACTGCTGTTAAAAGTTCTTCATAATATAGACTCATTTCACCACCATTATCTATAGTAGACATTCATTATTTCGGTAGTTGAAGTATTTTATTCATATAGATCACTGCTGAATTGTTTGGTACGACTGTTGACTACATCGATTGACATATTATCATCATAACCGCTGGCTACACGTTAACTCCTAAAGTAAATTCTGCTAATTTTTTTCTGTATTTGCGGTTAATTTGCTAACAGTTCCTAATAATTATTCCAAATTTTTTTCGTATGGTCCAAAAATTCGTGCAATATCACTTTGTCCAAAAATACAGTCGCAAAGTGCAATATCCTGATATGCAGTGTATATGTTTTTTCACTTGAAACTCCTCTCGCCAATATCTAGATTTTTCAATTCTGTAGTGAGTAGTCTATGTATGGGGTCAAGCAGATATTCTTCAAGGTTTGAAAAATTCGACAACTAATTCCAAGACTCGTTCCAAGAGTTGGGTGCCACGACGCGTCGAAAATATAAATCGATTGCAGGAATTTTGAAATTACGTTTATTATGAAAGTACATGTTATTTATAAACTTTCTTGTTATTTACACGAATTCATTTATCTTCCTCATCTCTGAGTTATACAGTATGTCTCCGTAGCTTGGAATCATATAGTGAACTTTTTTATTCTTAATAAAAAGCTCTGCATCTTCCAAAATCAAAAATACAATCATTTGTTATCATTTTTTTTTCAGTCGTATTCGAGGTTTGTCAAAAAATGTGGATTTTGCCCAAGAGGTACTTTTCCCTTGATTTTTGACAATATCAAAAATTGTTATCGAAAAAAGCTGATTGGAAGCAAAAACCAAGTTCAAGTAAGCAATTACAGCCATTCACAGTGAAAACATAGGTTTTGCTATTTTCTACTAATTTTTCAATATACCATACCTATGAATTATGAATAAACATTATTTAAAATGTGATAACATTTCCGTGTTCCATTTTTATCTGACAATCTTGCAATAGGGAGATATTTTTTTTTTGTTTTTTTTTCTGTGAATTCTTTGATGCATACTAATGCCAAAAAGAATTTTTTTTATCCATATTTATTCTAGAAAACTCAATTAATATCTGCTAATTTTCTAACGGTTTCATTCAAAATACTCTCAGGGAAACTACGTCACCGACACGTGATCCTGATCAACAAATGAAACGCCCCATTCTAAATTTGTTGCCAGGTTGTGAAATTAGCGTAGCATTTTATTTAGCTCTATAGAGCATCCACCAATGAAATCACTCGTACAACCAAGTCTATTAGGTAAATTGCGAACGAAACATATTCCAATACACAAACAAATTATGGAACGTCCATTTCCACCTGTCTAAGTTCTCCATCGAGTGCTTCAAACATTTGGAGACGAAAAAGCCATTTGCATGAAAAACCTCGATTCCGTGAAATATCCTGGAAAGCACTTTCTGTAGTATACAGGTGCAAATGGAGTTTCTCTTATGTTAAAATATTGTAGCCTCATCCTTTCTGAATATTTTGTTGTTTAAGGTGACTTAATAAGTAAGTGTTTTTTCGAAGAAGTTACGAAGCTTTGTATTGGAGTATGTTTATGAATTTTGGACAATAAAAGACATTAATGAGTGTTTACCTTTTATTGTCACGCAATATATAAACTGTTTCACTGGTATATGAGAGCATAAAACCCGGAAGCCACTGAAAACAATGATGGCACAAAGCACTTTTTCTTCATTTTTGTCACAGATTCAAACACAAGATTTTCCTTTTTTTCACTGAATGAGAGCTTCACCGAATATATGAGGACTTTTGATTGGGTTTTAAAGTATAAAAAAATGAAAAGTTTGCAGTTTTTGAGAAGCAAACTTCAAGTAAGCAGCAAAACAAAACAAAATTTGAGGTTAGGTTAGGAGTAGAAGGAGACGGCGCTGTGTTGGTGTTGCCACATTGACACAGAAATCACATGAGATCATGCTTGTTAACCAAATATAATATGATTTAGCGAGTGATTTAGTCTTGAATAAATGAAAAAAATTGACTCAAACTTGAATAAATAAATAGTTGATCAATATGATTACTCGGAATATTCAATATAAAATGTTTGATTTGTTTCTATATAACCCCACTCATCTATTGACCGGAAGTGAAACGTAAACTGTGGCAAACCCGCCGAATGCACGCTAAATCGGAAAAGGTTGTCTCTGTTTAATCGAGAAAGATGGAAAAGCTGGGGATAGTACGTCAGAGCCCGCCATTGAAATTGGTTTCAAATTTCTATCAAAATTTCAAACAGCTCTAGTAAATTGACAAATTCACTAAATGACTTGAAACTCTCACAGAGTACTGTTTGAGCAAGTCTAAGTAACATGTTTACATATTTTTGTTAACTTTCGAATTCATGAAACCTCCCTATTCAAACACTTGATGATTGTATACAGTGTGTCCAGAATAAAATGATTTACATGGGGATAGTGGAAACAGTAAGAGATACGACGTCGCTGAAATGGAAAAAAAGTTGCGTATTTGTATGCCCAAAAATATTCTACTTTTGTTTTATTTCAAATCGATAACGATATAGGGTGAAAAAGGCAAATGGCCATATTTGAGAAATCACAATTTTGTGCTTATTATAAAAGCTAACATCTTCTTCAGTTTCCAAGGCCATGTACATCATTTTATTCTGTACACGCTGTATTATTATTATGCGTTTGAAGTTCCCTTTACCAAAATACATAAAAATGATTTTTTCAAAATAAATGGCTGTAATTGCATATTTGAACGAGGTTTTTAGTTCTAATCAACTTCTTTAAATAATTATTCATATTGTCAAAAATAAAGGTACTTTTCCTTCGAGCAGAATTCATATTTTTTTCATGAACGTATACGACTGAAAAAAAGCGTTATCTGACGATTGTATTCTGGATTCTAGAACATACAGAACTTTTTATAAAGAAAAACTTTTTTTCCTAGAACTAATAATAATTATGAAAAAGTTTTTCAATCCCTGCAATCAAAATATATTTTCGATGCGTCGTGACGCCCAGCATTTTTGGTAGGCGTTAATTTTTTTAAACTCCGTAAAATATCTACTTGACCACATTGAACACACTACAGAAATTGAACATTTCCCTTAATTCAACTTTTGTACTTCTGCAATTTGAAAATGATAGCAAGAATGTCGTTTCGAAAAACTTCTAGGAACTGCACGCAAACTAACCGTAGTGACAGAAAAGTAGAACTAGCAGAATTGGCTTTAGGTAAAAACGTGTCCCTAGAGTTTTATGATAATACTAGCAGTACTTCTCACGGCTTTGCCCGCAATTGTTTGAAAGTTATCGTGATAGGTACTAAATGTTTATTGTAGTATCATGGAATGTTATCATATAATAATGTTGAAAGCTACACTCATAAATGCTTAGGAAAGGCTATTTTTTGATCATGAAGACATAAGTATTAAGGTTTATGTTATTTAACCAACATTATTGAAGTAGTGGCTTGAAATCTTTCAACACTTGTGTACTTACACTACAGTGAGTTTGTTATGTCTAGTTCAGGGATTGAAACTACAGCAGATACGAAAAAGTTCAAATCAGCAAATTGATTTTACAAGAAAATGATGAATCCAAACGTTTTGGAAATTTCATTCTGAATAAGCTGATGTTGACTTCTCAGTAAATATCTAAAAAAAAAACTGATTTTTGGCGATTTTTTCGAACACTACCAATTCTGCGAACCGCTAATTTTATCACCAGCGCCATCTAGATGCTGTCTTGACGCAGCCGCGCTGTCAACCATCAAGCAGGGTGGCCAACCGCCTCAATGCGAATCTTGAGAGCGGCAGGTACCGGTGTTGCCAACTTAATTAGATGCTCACAATTCATGTCACCATTAAAATGAAATAAAATATTATGATATTACGTGGTGTTACAGAATGTTGTTGCTCAATCTTGCTCTAATTTGACATTTTTAGTGGTGATAAATGACTATTTTTTTAATTTATCCATTGGTCTATTGGCGTTCAACCTGAGTTATCAAGAGTACCTACACAATTTTTCATTAATTTAGGGATTTTGCCATCTCCACTCCTCTCATTGAGTGTATTTTTTCTTGATGATTCTGGATGGAAATGTTATGCTTTATCGATAAGCATTTTTTCAGTTCCCGAGATATAAATTATATTATAAGTTCACCCCACTTTATCGTTTTCTAAACTTAAGAGTGATTTTTCTTAATAACTTTCTGATAAACCGTATATATTTTTTCATGAATCTGAATGGAAATTTTATGCTTAATCGATTTTTGGAAGTTACGTTGAAAAACAACGAAACACGTGTTTCATCAATTTCATCTCGAATTTCATTCCAGTTTATTATTATGAAGTTCCAAGTTGATGTGACCAAAAATACATATTTGTTCATCAATTTATTTTTTTTCCATCCTCGCCTCTTTCGCCCCTTAAGATGATACATTTTTAAAAACAACAAAACATGTTTTCATTAATCTCATTCAAGTTTATTAATATGAATGTTTCAAGTTGATATGACCAAAAATATATCATTTTTCAGTTTTGCCATCCCTGCCCCCACCTCCTTCGCCCTTTTAGGAGTTGAATTTAAAAACAAAAAAAAAACGTCTTTTATCAATATGAAGTTTCAAATTGAGGTGGACAAAAATACATAATTTTTCATTTATAATTTATGATTTTTAGTGACACCACTCTTTCAACCTCCATTGGGGTTGATTTTTGGAAAATGAGGAAACACTTGTTTTCATAATTTCTTTCAAGATCATCATGATGAACTTTCAAGTCGATGTGGTGTAAAACATATAATTTTTAATAATTTATGAGTTTTCACACCCCCACCCCTTTCACCCTTTTAAGGGTTGAATTTTGGAAAATAACGAAACAAATGTTTTATTAATTTCATTCAAGATCATCACAATGAATTTTCAAGTTGATTTGACCAAAAATATATTTTTTTATTGATTTAGGATTTTCTACACTCCGATCCCTTCCACCCCCTTAGAGGTTAAATTTTGAAAAACAACAAAACACGTGTTTCATTGATTTTATTCAAGTTTATTATTATGAGGTTCAAGTGGATGTGACCAAAAATACATACTTTTTCATTCATAATTTATGATTTTTAGTGACCTCACTCTTTTGACCCCCATTGAGGTTGAATTTTGGAAAACGAAATCATGATGAAGTTTGAAGTCGATGTGGTGAAAAACATATTTTTTTTATTAATTTATGATTGTTCATACCCCCACCCCTTTCACCCTCTTATGGTTGAATTTTGGAAAAGGACGAAACATGTTTTATTAATTTCATTCAAGATCATCTTGATGAAGTTTCAAGTTGATTTGACCAAAAATATATTTTATTATTGATTTAGGATTTGTTACACCCCCTTAGAGGTTGAATTTTGGAAAACAACAAAACACATGTTTCATTAATTTTTTTCAGGTTTATTATTATGAAGTTTCAAGTGGATGTGACCAAAAATACATATTTTTTCATAAACATTCAATTTTTTCTACCCCCACTCCTTTCACCCCCTTGGGGATAAAATTTTGCAAAATCCTTTCTTAGTACACCTATAATTATTTCGCAGAACATCTCTTCAAAATTTGAAGGCTCTACCTATAATAGTTTCGGCTGGGCGTTGATGAGTCAGTCAGGACAAGCTCTTTTATAAATATAGATGTCGATCAAAGTGGAAATATCAGCAGAGTTCTACACGGAGTTAATAAACTGCTGCATAGACCTGGGCATAAAATCCATTAATCAAATCGAAACGATTTTTGAAAATTGAATCGAAGCTATCGATTTGAACCGATACATCGAATCGAATAGCATCGATTCGAATCGAAAAATCGAATTTAGACGTATTGATACGAATTGATGTCTTGATAATCGATTCATACATTGAAAAAATATAATCGAAATAAAGAAAAAATCGATATGATTCGGAATCAATAATCAATCAATTTGAAAAATACATATTATACTGGATCGAATAACAACTACAAAGATGCTATATAAACTTGAATTTTTTAAGCTCAATCTAATTATTAAAGGTAAGTTATAAAAAAGAACACAATTTATGCAATAATTTTTGAGATTTCTCAAAATTTACTCGACCAAATCACTTTTCACTGAATCAAGGCATATATACAAAGCATACACCACACCTAAATCGGTCAAGCCGTTCAAAATCTCAATTATTAAGTACACTTACTATACTATCCCTTACCTTTTAAAAAAATCGAGAGACGTTGCAATTACCGACTTTTTATCAAATTTTAAATGAATCCACAATTTTTTGTTTGAAATCACCTATAAAATAACAAAGACTCGGCATGATAAATGAATATTTTACCGGATAGGTGCACGGTAGAACTGGGACTCATTGGAACACAAATTACGAGAAGTTTCCACAATTATTTTAATTCACTCATCCCAAAAAAACCGTAGACAACATATTTTTTTCACATTGATCAACAGAACAAAACGCATATCTATAGCATATCTGGATACATTTAGGTATATCCCACTGATCTTCTGCATCTAGTGGTATGTCCAGTATCCACAATTATTACGCTTTTGTTCCCTTCAGCATAAATAATAAGAACAAAATTGAAAGTTTCTTTCCTTTTTTCACTTACTGCGTTGCACTGTAGTAAAGAATGCCAATACGCGTCTGGGACGCATTCAATCACAATGTACATTCAACTGGCAATAAAAACGGCTCTCATTGCCGAAGTGTCGAACAACAGTACGGGTTGCCCAAACGTTGAAAAAACCCGTACTTTTTGCTCCCATATTTGGCAAAAAATGCTCAAATTGGTTTGTATAAACTTGTTTTACTCCAGTTCTAATGAGTAGACGACGTATTTCGTAGTTTTCTTAGTTTAATGACAACAGAAATACGAGGCATTTGAAGTCCGCTAGTTTGGATTAGTTTGAGTTGGTTTTAGTGGATTGGATGTCGCCATAAGATCCGCAGGGCCGACTTTGCCTTGTTTGGCTCCAAAAAATGGCGTCCGTGAATTTGTATTATGTGTATTTTACGGATTCTAAAATCTGCAATACCTAATCAATACAAAAAAGTAAAATCTAAAATATTTTATGAAGAAAGATTATGAATATCGTCCTATGAAAATTATTATTTACTTTGACACTAACGCCATTTTTTGAAGCCAAAATGACTCACATCACGCGGTGTCATTTTTTTTCTCTTACCTAAGGCATCATACATAATAATGACGAATGTCATGCATGACCCCCGTTGTTATACAAATACATGTCTACTCATTTCGTATCAAAGGTATCGTGGATTTCACAAGCATTTTATTTGATACTGATTGAATTGAAAATAAATCATTGTTCATTTCATATCACGGTCATTCCAGATTCTGACGTCCTGACTTAGCGAAATGTTACTTCAAAGCATCATCCATGCTTGGATGTACTCTTAAAAATGTTTAACAATGTCTCAATGAATACAAATAACGCTCTAACTACGATTACATGATTATATTCAGTATCCAAAAGTGTTGACAATTAATTTTGATTACAGTTTTCGACATTCTATAGACAAATTTCATATTCAGCTATTATTTTTCCAGTGTTTCCAAAATATCTTTTCGCAAGTATGAGAAGGCCTACTGAATATCCATACTACCTGAAACTATAAACATGCAGTCTTGAGATTCAGAGGAACTCTAGAGTCTGGTAAACAGTTCTGAATGATTCGCCAACGAGAGGGCGGCCAGACTATACATGAAGCTTTAGCCGTCAAGAGACCTAATGAAACCGGTCCAAAGTTGTTCGAGTCCATAGAATGACCTGTGTGGTCTCCCTCGATCCAAAAGTGACCTTCAGGCACTTTGATAACGTGGTTTTTATATCCAAGGGTTCTAATGATATCTCCTGAAATGGCAAAAAAGTGTTTCAATCCATGGAATGATAATTAGGTAGAAGAATTATCGAAGCTTTTCAATTTCACAAATATTCATCAAAACATTGAACAAAAAAAGTTGGAATCCAGCCATTATGATTTCAAAGGATGAAGGAAGTTTTTGATGAGTTGCAGATACTGAGAATGAATGTGAACTAAGTATGTAGAAACTTGAAAAAACAGGCATTTCTTCTTGAAACTATACAGGGTGAGTCGGGAGTGTATTATAAATTTCAGGAGTGTATTATAAACTCGAAAACAATGTAGAAAAACCCATAATATGTTCTCCGAAGTTATAGCGTAATACCAAACAAAGAAAAGTTCATATAGTAAGGGTTTCCTGGTTATAGTTTAAAGTCTTGGGCATGGCATACTCTTATCTCCTGAAATTTGGTCCGTTCCTCCCGACTCATCCTGTATTTGGTCTACAACTGCCCACTTGCTTCGCTTAGAATCTTAGCTGTACTCGACATACGTTGCAATTTCTTGAAAAAAATCGGTCAGTCTCATTTATTTCATAGTTGTATGTGGAATCTTTCATCCCCTATTTGTGTTAAATTATTTCTAATCAAAAGCATTTGATCACCCCGTTGAAGCAGAACATCGCTGTACCTTATCTGTTTGTACGTAGTTCTTCCTTGTGATAGAAAAGCCATTTACTATCCTCGTTTCAAATTTTTCAGAATGAAAAGTACTATAAATTATGTACAGTGCGGTAATTTTATCTTGAAACCATTTCAATTTGATGCAACTTTTTTATTTCAAAAGTTAGAAAGACGAACCAATGAACAAATTGTAGGAAACCTTAGCAAGTTTATTGTCACAAGAGAAAAAAAAAAACCAAAAGACCGTCATTTTGGAAAAGATACAAACACGAGTTCGCTTTTTTAAATGGTACTGTACATTGATTAGGCGTTAGGTAGCCCATTTTATCCTGATTTCAATGATATATACAGGCTGTAACAAATTCGAGTATACAGGGTGTTTCAGAAAAACATGCTAATAATAAAGGGGGTGATTCTTGGGCTCATTTTAAGAAAAAAAATTCATATGAACGTATGTCCTACACGCCTTAACTTTTGAGATACAGGGTGTCAAAGTTTTAAAAAATAGATACTTTTTTTACAATAACTTTGTCATTAGTGTAGATATCTTTATGAAATTTGAGTCATGAATTTTAGGCATTAATACTCATTCTTTGATGCACCAACAATTTAATTATTCTGACCAGTGCCGTCCATGCGGGTTTTGGTTTGCATATTTTTTGGGAAAAAAGTTAAGGCGTTTAGGACATACGTTCATATGAATTTTTTTTCTTAAAATGAGCCCAAGAATCACCCCCTTTATTATTAGCATGTTATTCTGAAACACCCTGTATAGCATTGGTAACTCTTTAACCAAAAGAGATACAACGTTGCCCAAACCATGGCAGAGTTGCGCAATTTGATCTCAACAAAATGCCGCTTTGAAACTTGGAAAATTTCGAAGACTTCCCAAGATATCCGGCAATAACCAATTTTTTCAAAGTCATTTTTTATATTGTGTTATTTGGAGAGATAATTGAAAACGAATGAAACATTTTCATAGCCTCTTTTTCTGCTCTTCAAGATCATGGTCGAGATTGTTATCCGACGTTTCGAAATCTCGCAACCATCATCAACTTTTTTTTCAAATACGAACCCAACTTTTTCAATCCATTTTTAGATAACTCTCCGCTCCTTGAAAAAAATGATGTATCATACTTAACTTTTTTTTAATTTTCTATTTTTTCACATTTTTCAAACTTGGAGCTTCTTTACTCAAGCTTAGAAAGTTACAAGATATTATTGTTACCATGACTGCCAACCACGACGCGTTCTGAAAGGATCAAGAATTTTGGATTTTGATGACTCACGTATGAACTTTCTGCATTGTTTCAAAAAGTCAAGTGCGTATCATTATTCTCTGGAAGCAGAGTTATTCAAAGATGCATTAAAAAAGTTGGGTTGGTATTTGAAAAAAAAAATCGGAAGACTCACATAATGGGTTCCCTCAATACTTTAAACAATTTATACTTTAGATAAGAGGTTTTCGACATATTCGCAAAAGCGAGTTACATGAAATACCATAATTTCAAGTTTAATTTTAACCAGTCTTTTGTTTTTTCTTCTTTTGACAAATAACTAAATTTTTTGTCAAAAGAAAATAAAACACAATAATCGATTTTCAACAGTGGAAGACAGTTCCATTTAAATGAAAAATGTAATGTTGCTTTAGAGTAAACTTTTTATTCGAAGTATTACAAAGTTTTTGAATATTAACATTTCAATTTTGCCCCTCTTTTGAATGGTGCTGGCCATTGTTGAAAAAAATTACACAAAAAAAAAGTTTTATTTTAACCCTTTTTAAACGTGAAAAAAGGGTCCTTGACAATTTCTTGAAAAAAAATCGCTAGGACATTACATTGAGAGTGAGTGACAAATAATGGATTGAAGTTTTTGAAACCATCAATTGTTCTTTGATAACTACTGCAGGATCAGTGTTATCAATTTTTCAAAGTACTGATATTATCTTGATCACAACTGCATATGTTACCTAAAGACCTAATACGTTTAGTTCAGGAACATATAAAAAAGTTTTATTTAAATGAAAATTTTGTTTGGAAATTTCAAAGTTGTATAAGTACAAAACGGCAAAATGCAGTATTTATGGTAACTATGGTAACTATATGGTAGTGTCGTCAAAGGCTTCCCGCGCTTTGTGCTTCGTTTGAATTTGCTCAGCCACGATTTGAACTTTGATTATTTATTGTAAAATAATAATAATGTTATTATCATTATTAATAATTTAATAATTGTTACTTTATTGTGATGATATGTTCAAGTAATAACTAGTGCGATTCAAGAGCTGATATTTGAAATACGGTGTTTTTAGACAGTTCCATATTTTGTGATTTCAAATGATTCTGATAAGAGCCGATTCTTATTCAATATACAGGGTGATTGGTAATAAGACGTATTTCTTTGAGGAGGTGACAGTGGACCCTATTTGCTACCGATTAAACGTAATTTACCTCTACACCACCGTATCGACATATTTATTTTTTTTTTATTTTTCAGACATAATACTGAATGGCTTCAAATGTTGTCCTTTCCAGCAACTAATCATTTAGCTTCGATAGTTTCGTCAAAGAGACAGTTTACTCTTTGGTTTCGCACCATTTCTACAGCCTAGAGAAAAAAAAAGTTGCTACCGGTCATCTATTTCATGTTTTTCGCTGTCCCAATTTACCCCCATTTATATCCCTAATTACCCCACCAAAGAAAATAGCTTGTTGAAAATCTAACATGTAACACACAGGGTGTCCCAAGGTGGGTACCTTAGACGTTTAAGAAAAACGGGTCCCAGGATCGTTTTAAAAATTTGGTCATTTAGGTAAGAAGTGATGCTCTATCGATCTAAAATATTTTCAGTGATGCAACGTTGCCGATTCTATTAGAAAGTAGCAGCAACTTTGATATTTTAAATGAAACAATATGCATGTTATTGCATTTTCAGATTCTTCAGAACATACTGGATATTTTTCATGAATATTACCCTATACCTATCTGTAGAGGTTTTCGAGAAATTTATCAATTTCCTTTTATTTTTGTCAAAATATGGCTCCAGTTTCTCTCCTATTCCTACGCCACTGGGCTTCATAGTAAGTTGAAATTTTGAGAGTGATTTGGGAAGACCTTCTGTATTGCTCCTGTGTAAAGAAATATTCCGTAAATTAAACAGGGTCGCATGAAATTAATTTTTTTTTCTCTAGGTATAAAAAAGCTTAAAAGTGTGTTTTTTTAAATGGAACAAACTGTATATCATCAACTATTCTGAAAGCAAATTAGAATCCCTTTCGAATGATTCATCATATCCATGTACCTGAATGTTCTTATTTTCGAAATGAACGCCTTTTTAAAAAAAAATCTTTTTACAGTGGATTGTCATGATATATCTTTTGAAAAATATTTGAACGTAACTAAATCACGAAAAAGTTTTATATATAATCATAACTATGATTATTACGTGATTTACTTACGTTCAAATACTTTTCAAAAGGTATACCATGGCAACCCACTGTAAAAAGAAGCTTTTTATAAAATAGGCGTGTATTTCGAAAACGGGAACATTTAGGTATATGGACATGATTTTTTTCGTCATGTCCCAAATAACCCCAAGGTTTCCAAATATCCTCATTCGACGGTGATTATTCACAAAACGATTTTCTACCATCTTAGCATTAAATGCAATATTTTTTGTATAGGTACGTTCTGACGCTTATGAGGAATATGAATTTACTTGCGCAAAGGCAAAAATTCGTCTTTTTCATCATTTTTGAGAATACGAAACAAAAAAGAAACGGGTTTTTTGGCAAAAAGGTGTTTTTTTTCCGGGATAGTTAGATAAGGTCCGTTTTGGTTAGGTTGGGTTAGTTTTTGTTTGATAAAAATTGATGCCGTGTGAGGGACATCCGAGAACATTCAAACATAATCTTCATGTTTTGTCAGATGTGTCACTGTCAAAGTCTAATGTATTGAAGGTATAGGAGAATTTGTAAGCAATTTTTTTCCAATTCAAATAGCCGTTAGTTTCTTCTGCGTAAGTGATTTTGTACCCTCCATAAACCCTGAAAAATGTCTACATAGACAAATTTGCTCATATTAGTACAGTGTGTCTCACAAAGTTGGAGCCATATGGAAAACTTTTTTATTATTAATTTTAGGAGAAAAAGTTATGCTTCATGTCCTCAAATCTAAAATACGATCCCCAGATATCAATTTTGTTTAGCCGTATACGAGGTTTGTCAAAACATATGAATTTAGCCCAAGAATGAAGTACCTTTATTTTTGACAATATCAAAAATTCTTATTGAAAGAAGTTGATCAGAACTAAAACCCTCGTTGAAATATGCAATCACAACATTTCAAAATGTTCACTCATCTTTCTTCATTTTAAATTATGAATGTGATTATTGAAAACGCGATAACCTTTTCGTTTCTCCATTTTGTCTAAAAATTCGATAGTTTAAACAAGAAATGGATGCATTTATCATGCATTTGATAATGCCGTCAGAAATGCATACAAATTATCTTTTCGAAATAAATGGGTGCAATAACATATTTAGACATGGTTTTTAGTTCTATTTTTGTTTTTGATAACAATTTTCGATATTGTCAAAAATAAAGGTACTTACTTTACTCTTGGAGGAAATTCATATTTTTTCTCCTCAAATTAATAATAAAAAAGTTCTCCATATGGTTCCAACTTGGTGAGACACACAGTATAATAGAAAAAACCGTTTTGTAAACTGTTGCCTAACTTTTTATACAGATTGTGTTTCTTATGTAATTTTAGCTAACGAACCCAATCATCCGGAATAACAACTGATGATTTGGTTTATGTATATTTTGAGTATTTTTAAAATGATCGGTTCTACAATTCAAGTATAATCCTAGAATACACTACGTGATACACAATTGTTATACCGGGTGTTCATTTGAAAACTTCCCACCCCGGGTTTAATCAAAAACTAATGATTTAAAAAAAAAACGCCGAGACACGTCAAAAGATTTGTCAAGGGGGACGACTTTTTAAGTAAAAATTACTTCGCCTCACTTCAACCCCTACCCACCAGGGGCACCCCCTTAAGAATCTTAAATGGGAAAGGGTATCGAGTTATAGCTTGTTTGAAAGGCCTTATCAAGTGCTTTATTATCACGTTTGAATTTTTGAAATCGGTCGATTCGTTTTCGAGAAATTTGAAAAAATATTTTTACCTTTCAAAAAAACAATAATAATTATTAAAAAAATATATCAAATTCACAATAAAATACCTAACAGCAACACACTAAAATATCACTTTTTTAGTAAGTGTTCAATGTAATGTAAATTGAGAGAAAAAAAAATGTAGACATGTATACACCCTACACCATTTCAAATGGTACAGTATGGGGTTTTTTGATAATATATATTTATTAGTAAGTGTTCAAAGTGTTGTCCGTTATTGGCCATACAATAATATAGGCGATGTTCAAATTCCTGACGCACATTTCCAAAAATATCTTGTGGAATATCATGGCACTTTTCGATGATGCGTTGACGAAGCTCCTCTAAAGTTTGAGGTTGGGGAGTAAACATTATAGATTTTAAATGACCCCATAAAAAAAGTGCAATGGCGTCAAATCAGGTGACCTAGAGGCCATTCCATAGGTCCTCTTCGTCCTATACATTTGTTTAGAAACTCGTCATCTAGCCATTGTCGAACCGGAAGAACATAGTGAGGAGGAGCACCGTCTTGCTGGAAATATACTTCAGCCTCATCAAGCACAGGGTTTCCATACTCATCGATTTGGTTTTCGATTGCTTCAATAATAAGGGGATTGATGGTAGTTTGCAACATATCCAAATGAATTTCTCCATTCAAATTTCCATCAATAAACAACGGCCCAATTACTTTGTTTCCTAAAATGCCTGCCCATACATTAGTTTTTTGAGGATACTGGGTATGCCCTTCTACAAAAGCATGAGGATTTTCATTGCTCCAATATCTGCAGTTTTGCTTATTCACAAATCCGTTAAGGTAAAACGTGCATTCATCACTGAAGCAAATATTCTTTACCTGAATGGCGTTATCATTGATCGCTGCAGTCATTCGTTCGCAAAACTCCACTCGCCTATCGAAGTCGTCTTCACTTAACTCTTGGTGTATTTGCATTTTATAAGGATGGTATTTATGGATTTTAGTAACTTTGTGTACAGAGCCTAATGAAATATCGGTTGCATCAACAACTTTGCGTAGAGAAGTATTCGGATTTATGCCAAAATGGCCTAAAACTTCAACCTGAGGGGCTTCGTCCAAAACTCTTCGCAGATCACGGTTTTTGTTTGCAATAGATCCAGTTTCAGTAAATCTAGCAACAAGGTTCAGAACATACCTATGCGAAGTTGTGTTCTACGGATGTCCTGCGTAAAACGTGACGGCAGTTCGCCGAGCACATTGATTTTCGGCACCATAAATTAGAATCAGTTCCACTCTTTCATCTAGCGTGTAGACCATTTTGGAAGTTAAATCAAAATTGTTAAATATTTCGAGATTGTCACAAATACAACTGACAGCAAATAGAATCAAGTACCTAGGTAACGAAATATTTCGTTACCTTAATAACAAAAAAATCACTTAAAGGTACAACGATAAAGAAATACTCCGCAAACTTTTTTGGTTTTGTTTAATAAATGGTTCGAATTATGCGTTGACGATAGATACAATGAACGCAAATTTAATTTTTGAAAAATTATTTGTTCCGGTTTTTGTCGAATATTATCTTTTTGAAAATGTTAAAATATTTTTTCAAATTTCTCGAAAACGAATCGACCGATTTCAAAAATTCAAATGTGATAATAAAGCACTTGATAAGGCCTTTTAAACAACCCTTTCCCATTCAAGATTCTTGAGGGGGTGCCCCTGGGGGATAGGGGGTGAAGTGAGGCGAAGTTATTTTTACTTTAAAAGTTTCGTCAAGGGGGACGACCCTTGACAAATCTTTTGACGTGTCTTGGCGTTTTTTTTTTTAAATCAGTAGGTTTTGATAAAACCGGGTGGGAAGTTTTCAAATGAACACCCGGTATGTAGGGGTTATTGATTATAAATGCCTTCCCCATCTAACTTTTTAATTTGACGTTTTAGAAAAAAGTGTCGAGAATAAAGTTTCATAGTTGAAAATGAAATTTTCAAAAAACCTGTTTTCACATATACAGGGTGTTCCGAAAAGTCTGGGCGAGGTCTAACTTTCTTATTTCAAATTGATAACCTATTTTTTTATTTGATATTTCGATTCTCCTTTGAATTCTAGACATTTTCTAGCATATCCTATACCTAAGATTGATGAATAAAAGGATATTTGATATTTATTAATTGGATAATCCTGATTTTTTAAAAAAAGTGACATAATCTATTGTTTCGAAGTATTGACGTAAATGTATGTGTGGGATATACCAAATCTTTTCTAATTTTAAATTGATACCCAAAACATGAACTAAAAATGAAATAACATCTTGTTTAAAAAAATCTATGGAATTGAATACGGAACTATTTATACTCTGATACTTTAAAAGTATCTAATTACGTGACATTTTCGTCAATACAAGCGTCAATACTTCGAAATCATAGATATATTTCACATTTTTATAATAATAAATTAGTATTATTCAATTCATAAATATCAAATATCTTCTTATACATTAGACTTAGGTATAGGATATGCTACATAGAAAATGTTGAGAATTTTAAGGACAATCTAAATCTCAAATACAAAATTGGGGTATCAATTTGAAATAAGAAAGTTAGACCTCGCCTAGACTTTTTGGAACACCTTGTATATGTGAAAACAGGTTCTTCGAAAAAAATTTTTTATTTGGGACACTTTTTTCTAAAACGTCAAATTAAAAAGTTAGAGGGGGGGCATTTATAATCAATAGCCCTGTACATATATCAGTTTATTTTTGCCTTGGAAAATTAATAGACGAGTGTACTCTGGCTCTATTGAATTGTAGAGCTATAAAATATGGCTGTGAATACTATCAGTACCCCTATTTCTTTCAACTTTTATATTTTGGGGGTTTTCAACAGATTTATGATCTATTTGTAATTTTCGGCGAGTGACAGATAGTTTAAATAAAATATCCAGACCTTCCACCCATGACTGTAACGAAGTTGAAAAAAATACAGTCCAATTATGTCCTGCACGGAAATCCAGTTATTCCAATACATCGTGCAAAGCGCATCATTGGAAATTAACATAATGAAATAATGATCCTTGGCTATTTTCATGCCTTTCCACGAGGATCGATACGTAACTCAGTGAACGACCTAGGAGTAAGTTTTTCATCAACACAGAGAATTCTACACGAATTGATGCCTGCTGATTTTCAACAGAGAATAGACCTGGGCGAGATGTTGATCCAAATCCAAGAGAATCCAAATTCTCTGAAAAAAATTATATGGACAGATGAATCAAAATTCACAAGAGATGGAATATTCAACAGAAGAAATAATCATTATTGGTTCACCGAAAAAATCATCAACACACATTTTCAATGTTTTTTCTTCACTTATTAACAACCGATGTGTTCATTACATTTATGAAAAAAACTTGAATGAACAAAAATACTTGGAAATTTCAAGAACAGTAGTGTCAGACTTTATGGATAATTTGCTGTTGGGTTTGGCTGCTCAGGTTTGGTATCAATTAGATGGCGCCCCCGCACATAGTACCAATCGGATTGCGGATGAATTAAGTGACATGTTTGAAGATCGATGGATTGAACTGAGAGGTCCATGGAAGTGGCCACCTAGATCCTCTGATCTTAACCCCTTGAACTGTTTTTTATGGGGCCTTATAAAAAATATTGTTTATAATGGTGCATCTATAAATAATCGTGACGATCTCATTGTTCGAGTCAACGCGGCCTTTGATGAACTTCAACCAAGGCAAATTAGAAAAGCTACGACATCTCATGTTCACAAAAACATTCTCAAATGTTTAAGAAGAAATTATACTCATATTGAATGATTGTTGATCAATGAAGCTTTAGTCAATTATCACTGAAAGTTTTTTTTTAAGTTGTAATACTGTAGGTACACAGTTGTTTATGTCAATCCAACCATCATCTAAATAAGTAATATCTTTCTTCGATTATTTTATTTCACGCTACATCTGATTCGCAACGTTAAGGTAATATCGTAAAGAATATAATATCCAACATTCACGTCTGACTACTAGAATTCTCATTCATGAAAGCAATGTTTTTATGAAATTGTGAATATTTCAAAAATGACTGACGATAAGCATAGGATAGTATCAACATTTTTTATCTAAAATTGGTTGCTTATTTCCTTGCAAACATAAAATACAGGGTGTTCCATTTGGAATAGTCTAAGTATGTGTTGTTTGATATTTGAAGAAACTGCCAAAGTTTACCTATACTATAATTTAAATCACTCGACAAAAATTCCAGTTCTGCCTACCCCTTACGTCGACCCGCAGTCAGACGGTTTGCCTGTTGCCGGGGCGGAGCTTATGTCCTGAAATCTATACGGTGGCTCGAGCTCGCTTTGCAAATTTGCTGTACTTAATTTTATGCAATTGTACCGAGTGGTCTCGTAACTAGTGTAACATTTTAGTTATATTCTTGTGCCTTGTGTTAGTTTGGACATTTTGAACATTTCTAACGTGTATTGTGCAGTTGATAATTCAAGTTAAAGTTAGGTAGACCCGATCAAGTGAAATCTTGTCAATAGGTTTTGATTATCGCATATTTTTATGCAATTGAAATTGGTTTGTTTCATTTTTTCAAACATCACACAGCTCAATTTCTCAAAAAACAAAATAATCCGGGAACGGGGATTATTGATTTGAAGGCTATACATTCTGAGTGATTTACGATATTTTTTATTGTCATGATATTTTTGACCTTCTTGACTTTGGCAGTTTTTGACAAAAATACATCTTGACAAGGGCAGCTTTTGATATAAATTACAGAAGTGGAGTTGTGTTAATTCGCAGCCATCAATGTTAGTTATCATCCTCGTTAATGTCTACTTTGATCAACAATCATCAGAAGAACTCAAAATCAACCAAGGTTAAGTGACATTATTGGTTGATCATGATATAACTCGCTTTCACATACAGTGGGGGCCAGATAAATAGAAACGGCCTAAAATTTGATAAAACTTCTATCCTGCATCAGTTGTCAAAGAATAAATCGTGCATTCAAAAACTCCAATTCATTTGTCAGTGTGTCCTGGCGATTTCTTTAAAAAATGTGTTTAGTTTCCTTTTATCACGTTTAAAAAAAAATGTTTTGTGTGTTAATTGATAAAAATAGCTAGCACCATTCGAAAGAGGGGCAAAAAGTATGTACTCCTTGAAAAATTCACAATAATTGAACAAATGATAGTCTGAACTTGGCAAAAATGACCAAATTTTCATGTCCAAGTTCAAAATTTTATGGCAAGACTATCCTTTGTTCAATTATTGTGACATTTGTGAATACATTGTTGCATTGGAAAATACAGGGTGTCCGGAAAGTCAACGACAATACTGAAAGGGGTGATGGACCAACTCATAAGCATCCAGAAAAACATAATATGACCTTAACTCTATGATTTTCGAGATAATGCCAAAAAAAATATTATGTTTTTCTGGAAGCTTATGAGTTTTTCAGTTTCAGTATCATCGTTGACTTTCCGGACACCCTGTATATTCACAAGCAAATTTGAAGATTTGTAGACAATATTGGCAATAAATTGAAGCAGTCGTTTTCAAATGTCATTTTTTATCATCCTTGCAAGGAATTTCTCTTAGATTTTCTGATTTCATTGTTTACAAGATTTCAGATATATTTTAAAATATGCCAATAAACAAATTAAAACCAGCAGAGCAAAAAAAAAAGTGTCACAAAACTTGCTATTTTACAACACATATAATAATGTACACATGATAAAATAAAATAGTATTATAATGAAATCTGCCTGACATATTTTCTTGCATATCAAATAACTACAGTTACAAAATCTAGAATAATTTGAAATGCTCCCGGTATTCAAACAAGGCACCGCGTGATTGCAATTGTATGTTTGGACCCTCGTAAAGCGAGATATTTTTTGCAGGTGCCGGGGAATTTCAACTATTTCGAGCCGCCTATGATTCCCGGAAATGAAACGTTCCGCGCGGAGTGATCTAACTTATAGTGATAAGTGAACTTTGAAACTGCAGTCAAATTTTCACGCCTCAGCTCCATACTGTTACTGAGAAAACTTAGTTTGAAAAATCAATGGCATTTAGATTCACGAAACTATTATCATTAGACATATAACATGTTCCATTGAAGTTATTCAGAATTTCATACAGAATTCAGAAATCAAATAATATACAGGGTGTTCTATTTGAAATAAGAAAGTTACTAGGAAAAACTTGTAGATCCGACAACGTCGCAATCATCAAAATCATTTTACAAGATGCATCACACTTTCCTATAGACTCATACCAAATTTCAAAAGACTTGGAAAAGCCGTTCTCGAAATACTTGTAGCAGACGACCTACGTCAATCACCACAATTTCATTTTTTGCGAAAAACTCTTTCTTGATAAAAAAAATTACTTGTGAAAAGTTGTTTTTAGTTAACTCCTAGAAAAAAATCAGGTTTTAGAAGTTTTTGCGTATAAAAATCAAAATTTTCTCTTCGTGAATATTTTTTTAGAAGCAAACTTTTTTATCATGAATGAATTTCTCCAAAATATGAAATCTTTTATCCATTTGTGCTATTATAAACTCTATCCGTGAATAGTCTGTATATTAGGGCTCGGAATCGTATTCGAATAATTCGAATAGTCGAATATTCGAATATTCCATAGTCGAATATTTTTCATAATTCATTAGCCGAATAGTCGACTATTCGACTACTCGACTATTTAGTCGACTATTCGACTATTTAGTCGACTATTCGACTATCCGACTAGTCGATGTCGACTATTCCAAATAATGATCAAGAATTTCAAATGCGAATAATTTCTATGATTGTCCCCTGGTGCTCAATTCTCCAGTTTAATCCGTATACGTATTGTGTACAAAATCAAATGCATATTCTTATACGGATCAATTGGAGAATTGAGTACCTGATAGTCGACTATTCGACTATTCGACTATTTAGTCGACTATTCGACTATCCGACTAGTCGATGTCGACTATTCCAAATAACGGTCAAGAATTTCAGATGCGAATAGTTTCTATGATTGACGAGGAATTCTCATTCATATGTATGTACATATAATATTATAGATATTGAAAATATATGTGATCAATTTCAAAATAGGTCAACATAAAAAAAAAAATTTTTGTTGAGAGCAAATCAATAGTGTCATCATTTTTGTCATTGTTTATAACATTTTTCACTGTTGTATGATTGTTTGAGTTCGAAGTATCAATAATCTCCCATTTAGTTTTTAATCTATTGGAGTTAAATGTAGTACAAGAAAACAAAAAATTTAGTTTTCAGCGACTTATCTTATAATTTACCTACCTAATTAAAACTCTATTCATTTATTTGGGTAACCGAATTAAACAATAATCGAGCAGTAAAATTCGACTAGTAGGTATTTGACTAGTCGAATAGTCACGTAACTAGCTGAAAAATCCGATTTCGACTATTCGACTAGTCGAATATTCGACTATTTATAAATAGATCCGAATAGTCGATGACTATTCGACTATTCGACTATTCAAATAGATTCAAATAGTCGATGACTATTCGACTATTCGAATAGATTCGAATATTCGAATAGATTCGAATATTCGAATAGATTCGAATATTCGAATACATTTTAAACGACTATTCGAATAGTTGAGATTTGGAAAATTCCGAGCCCTACTGTATATACCTTCCTGAATTTACTTCTATTTAGGTAACTGTTTTTGGGACACTTGAAATAAAAAAGTCAAAGTGGACGACCTCATAGGGGAACCCTCTACATCTTCGAGTAGCTAAAATTTGAATCAAGAACTACAGGCTTGGAATGATAAAACTTTTTTTTTGTAATACTTATATTCAGTATCATTGTATCAATAATAAGTGTACAGGGTGTCCCAACGATAGAGTAAAGTAGGTTTTATCATGTAGGATATGAAAAATATCAATATCAATATGCGTCACAGGTTAGGGGTGTGAATAGCGCACATTCTGAAAATATTTGGAAACATACAGGGTGCGTCACAAAAGTATGGCACGAAAAAGTATGATTTTTTTAAATGGAACCCCTTGTATATTAATTGATATTTCAATTCTTTCTTCAATTTGGAACAAAAATTGTGATACAATTAATGTTCCTAAATTCAACCGTTATCGAGATATCGCGTTTTAAAAATGGCATTCTTGCAACTTTGACATGCTATAAAACTCAAACTATTCAAGTTAGAGGAAAATGGTTTGCACTTTCCTATCTTAACTTTTCACTTTTTGCTCTTTACAAGATTAAGCGTTATTAAATTGAAGAACCGACGTTCCGTCTATGAGCAGCCATCATCAACTTTGTTTTTTTAAATACGGTCCTGGATTTTTTATTACGGAATTTTAGAGCCTCTTATGTTCCCAAACCAACAAGGTATCGCACCAATTAAAAAAGAAGGTGGTTGTTTTTAATCTTATTAAAAATGTATTTTTTGTCTCTCTCTAACACATGAGTTCTCATGGAAAAATCTATCAACATAATTTTTTTGAATAATTGCGATACATTGTTGGCTTAGGAACATAAGAGGCCCTCAAAATCCGTTATAAAAAATCCAGGGCCGTATTTAAAAAAACAAAGTTGATGATGGCTGCTCATAGACGAAACGTCGGTTCTTCAATTTAATAACGCTATCTTGTAAAGGGCAAAAAGTGGCAATGGAGAAGTTCCATTCATTTCAAAATATCTCTTCAAATGTGGTCAGAAAAAAATGAAAACAATTTTGAAAAATTTTGGTTTTTTTCGGATAATTTCGGACTTAGTCGGAATTTCTTGGCTTTCAAAACGGCATTTTGTTAAGCATCAAAATACGCAACTTTGCCTCCATTTAACCGACCTTGTATCTCTCACGGTTTTCAAGATCCCCATGATAGACATTCTTATCTTGGACACACTGTATATCTCAAAACTGAGTAGAATAAATGAGTTCGACTGAATAACAAAAAAGTTTATGAATAACTTGTACTTTTGCATGCGCGTAATTTCAAAGTTCCTGCAATCGATTAATATTTTCGATGCGTCGCGACGCTTTACTCTTGGTAGGCGTCGAATTTTTTTAACTGTGAAAAATAAGTACTCGACCCCATACATTGACTACTTTTTACAGAAATCAAATATTCCTATTCGTTTCCGAGATATTGACGTGGGGAGTTTCAAGTGAAAAACCCTGTATAAGATTTTTTTATTCAAAACCGAGGCAGAAATACGAAAAAAATGTAAGAGGCAAAAAGTTGAAATTTTAGTTGTTACATCCAAAAAAATAAAATAAAAACAAAGTCAGTGGCGTACATTTATTAAACAAAGATATTCTGTCAGATGCCCCTCAGGACGGCACTGGTCTTTACATTTTTCACTGAGGTAGGACTGAAGCAGGCTTTCATTACCAGAAATGAATCAGTTCAACGATATTTGTAACACTCGTAAAAAAACGTTTTTTTGTTGTTAAGTTTAACACCCTGTATCTTGAAAACAATGCTTTTCCGGACCCATATTTATATGAATTTTTTTCTTATGAAATTAGCTCAGGAATACGCCCTTGAATTTAATGTGTGCAATTAGTAAACTCTCTGTATATCTATCAATTATTGTACCTTGAACACACTTTTTCCACCTCATCACTCAAGAAACATTATTATGGCTTATTGGTTTCAAGGAAGCTTTATGTAGATTTTAAGGTTGATCTACTTAACTTACTTCAACTCAAACCAAATATGCTTCACGGCAAAGTGATCCTAAAGTAAGGTTTTAACATTAGCTATAAAACTCACTGATAAAACCAATAAGAAATTGGTTTTAAGAAAGCCTTATGGAGGTCATTAAATAACTTCGTTACAGCTTTTTACTCCTAAAACCTCCTTAAGAACTTCAAGCTGTAACTTTGACTCAAAATTTTCAAAATGGTTTTGAGCAATCGGATATATATTCTCCATAAAACCATGATAAAGCCTATTTCTTTGAAGATATATTTGGTTTTATTCAATTCAACGAAAACGCATGTTTGCTCTAAAAATATTTAGAATAAAATCTTGATAAGCCCTCTTAAATGTAACAATCTTGTTCATTTACCGTGTTCTAAAGGTGCGTCCAAACTTGCAACAAAGCAGCGAACCGAACGCCGTCGCGAACCTCATCGCGAACCCCGTCGCGAGCACCGTTGCGATACCCGTCCCAAACACTGTCGCGCAACAAAGTAAACATCATGGCGTTTTACCAGTTGTGGTTCTTTTGGCGATATCGATCGCTTCATTGTTGTTTGTAGCAAGATGGAGAATCGGGGACGGACAGATTGGAAGTTAAATTTTCTAGCGTCAGTTAGTTGGTTTATAGCTTTATTGCAGTGCAGTGAATAGGTTGTTTCCAGGCTTTCGTATCCGATGTGATTATTAGACCATGATTGAACGATTGTTTTCGAAAAAAAAACATTTATGAGATGCATTAAAAGCAAATTAAAAAGAATGATGCATGAGGAAAAATATTATCGACCAAGATAAATGTTTCAACTGGCCAGTGGAAGAAGAAGGTGACTGTCTTATGATCGTCGTTGCGAAGAAAAGGGGCGAAGATAAAAAAAAAAAATTGTTACTGGAGCAGGTAAGTAAATAAAGCGAATTGGTTAAGATTGCATTGTACATTTCACCCGTGAAAAGTGAAAACCTAGTGAATCAGGTACCTACTTGAATACACATCTATGACCATTATTGGTGTAATAATGGGGCATGAGGATCAGATTTAAACCAACTTGATTCTAATCATGATGTATATTACTACTGGAATGCGCTCATTTCTCGCATTCCCCAAGTGCATCGTTTTATCACAAAAAACACTGCCGATATTCTTTCGACATGTTGCCAAACTTATAATAATAAAATCCTAATACATTACACCACCCTACCTTTAATCTAGCTTATACCCTATAAAATTCTAACCTACTTATTCCACCATACCCTACATCTACTACATGATTTGTACACATTTCATATACATAGTATAATGTATATTGTAACTATTCATACATTAAACGCTCAGGCACCTTTCGCACACTTTGAGGCCGCGAATAGTCCTCGGACTCACTTGATTTTATCACTTCCAAGTCACTTTCTGAATCTGAATGATCATTATCAAATATACGTTTCGATCGCACATTTATTTCACTTGTTTCACTATTACATAATTCGTCTATTCTACCAAAATTTGACCTAACTTGATTAAAATGTCTTTTCCACAAATAATCACTATTTAATGGTTTAACTAAACAAACATTTTCACCAAAAAGTTTAGTCACGATTGCCTTTGCCCAGGTAGGTTTAACCCCTCTGTAATCTTTCGCATATACAATTTGTCCGATACTCAAATCTAGCTTCCTTCTCCCTCTAAAATATTTTTTGTTTTGCTCTTGAGCCTTTCTCAAGTTATTTTTTACCAACATTGAGTTATGACCTTCCAAAACTGAACCTGAAATATTTTTGGGTTTAATAAAATCCAAACGCGTTCTCAAATTTCTACCAAAAAATATTTTTGCGGGAGATTCGCCTGTTGCACAATGTCTCGTATTTCTATAGGTTAACAAAAATTTACATAATGACACTTCTATGTCACCCTTTCCTAATTCCTTCAAAAGAAATTGTTTCACCGTTTTTACCGTATTTTCGGCGGCACCATTACAATGAGGCGAAAAAGGGGGCGACGTAATATGTTTGACACCATTCTTCTCCAGAAAATATTCAAACTCACCTGATACAAATGTTGGACCATTATCTGAAATTAATTGTTCAGGCAAACCAAAACGAGCAAACATACTTCTCAAAACCTTGATTGTTTGTTCTGCCGTAATCCTGGTCATAGGAATGACCTCAATCCACTTTGAATACGCATCCAAAATTATTAAAAAATTTGTTTTATTTTTCATTTCGAAAAAATCCACATGAATTCTGGACCAATTTTCTTCAGCGATCGGCCAACCAACCAACGGAACTTTTTCCAGATTAGGACGGATTGATTGACATGCCTGACAATCTTTGCAAAAACTTTCAATATCTTTGTTAAGAGATGGCCACCAAAAATAAGATCTCGCCAAACATTTCATTTTTACAACTCCTGAATGCCCACTGTGCAGCTCAATCAACATACGTGCCTGCAAAGAGCTCGGAATGATTACACGATGGCCCCATAGTAAAACATTTTCATCAATACTCAACTCCTCACGCCTGCCGAAAAATGGTTTGATCCAGTTATCTATGTTTGTAGGCCATCTGCTGGTTGCATATCCAAACACCCTAGACAACAAACGATCAGCTTTGGTTTCTTTAGCAATTTTCCCGACATCCACAGGAATTTCACAGTCTTTCATCATGAAATGAACCCCTACTTCATGCTCCATGACCTCCTCCCTATCCTGCGACTCCACTGGCAGGCGACTAAGAAAATCAGCAATATTCTGACTGGAATTTATGTGCTTTATGTCGAAACTGAAACCATTCAAAAAATTTGCGTAACGTTGTAAACGATTAGCTCCCATCACAGGAATACCTTTCTTCGGTCCAAAAATTGACACCAACGCTTTACTATCCGTGATCAAATTGAATTTTCTTCCGTACAAATATTGATAAAACCTCTTTACTCCCCACACTATTCCCGTAGCTTCCTTATCCAACGTGGAATACCCTTGTTCAGCTTTGGATAAAGTTCTCGAGGCGTAACAAATGGGTTTCTCCACTCCATTATCAAAAATGTTAGATACTACGGCGCCCAACCCGTAGTCTGAACTATCAACCGTTAAACTAATGGGCAATTTCGGATCAAAATGTACCAAAACTTGATCTGACATCAGAACCTCCTTGATATTATCAAAAGCTGCTTGGCATTTGTTGGTCCAACTCCACGTTGTATACTTGCGCAAAAGGCCATACAACGGACTTGATATGTCCGAAATGTTTCCCACAAATCTATTGTAATAATTAATCATCCCCAAGAATGATTTCAACTGTGTAACATTGTGTGGAATTGGCAACTCCTGTATTGCTTTCAATTTTTCTTTCGATTTATGAAGACCATCCTTATCTATCACAAATCCAAGATAACAAACAGAATCCGCAAAAAATGTACATTTGCTCTCTTGAAGCGTTAAACCAGCATCCGCCAACCGTCTCAACACTTGTCTCAAATTGTCAATATGTTGTTGCTTACTACCACCCGTGACCAAAATATCATCTAAAAACAGCGCTACGCCTGACATATTTTGAATTGTTTGCTCCATTATTCTTTGAAACTGCGAAGGTCCACATGTGATTCCAAATGGTAATCTATTAAACTGAAACAAACCCTTATGCGTACTAATACAGGTAAAGGGTCTTGATTTATGATCAAGAACAATTTGCTGATAAGCCTGACTTAAATCCAATTTCGTGAACTGCACACCACCTTGCATTTTACTGAACAAATCATCAACTCTTGGAATAGGATATTGGTCCGCAATAATATGGGGATTTATAGTAACCTTATAATCGCAACATATACGTACGCTACCATCTCGCTTCAAAATAGGCACAATGGGTGTACCCCACTCCGAAAATTCTACGGGTGAGACAATTTCTTTCTCTAACAAACTATTCAACTCCTGCTCCACCTTGTCTTTCATAGAATAAGGTAAAGGCCTTGGCTTGAAAAATTTTGGCGTGGCACTCGGTTTCATTTTTAACTCTAATTGAAATGCTTTAAAAGTGCCTAGTTTTTTTGAAAATACTGACGAAAACTCATTTTTCAACTTGGTCACAATTTCATTCTCAATATTTACACAATTTAATTCTCTGAAACCCATATTGTAATTACGAATAAAATTTCGCCCTAACAAGGCCGGACCTTCCGTTTCCAACACATAAAATGCCAGCCTATTTGTTTTGTTATTGAAAGAAACATCCAAATCAATTTTTCCCAGCGGTTTAATTTTATGACCTGAAAAATTCACTAAAGAAATATTCGTCTGCTGCAATGGATAGTCAACAAAATTTTTTTCATATACCGAAAAAGGTAAAACAGACACCGCTGCTCCCGAATCTAATTCAAACTTTATCACTAACCTTTCAACTAAAATATCAATGTATATAGGTACATCCTTTTCTGATCTAATCATATATACAGGAGACACCTCCTCTGTATTATCCTCCTCACATATTTCAACAAAACGTAAACCTCTACTTGTACACATCGCGCGTAAATGCCCTCGACGACGGCATACATTACAAACAAATTCTTTATAAGGACAAGTTTCTGCTGAATGCGAACGCCCGCATCTCCAACACTTACCCCCGCCTGGTATTTGATTTCTTCGATTTCCGTCTCTCTCTCTATGTGATAGATCCCCACCATGTATCATACCCCGCGGCTGACGCTGGTTCCACGATACTTGACTCCCACTACTCCCAGGTGCCCATCGTCGACCACTGTTGCCAACATGTTGTGAATGACGTGCTGATCGACTCATATCCCGTTGCTGGCTTTCATTGACTCTAAAAACTCCATGATCCTCCTCTCGCTTAACTTGAACTGCGAGAGTGGCGGCTTCTTTAATTCCAGTTTGAGCAGCTTCTTCAATCATGGCAGCTTCCAGCGCTGTGCTCAAAACAACTGTTGACTTTAAACCATAAAGAGCATTCTTCACTTTTCCGTCGTTATAATGGTTGATAAACATATCAGTAACTTTAGTTTCAAATGTGTTTGAAAACTCGCATTTGCTTGCCAAACCTTTGAGTCGTGTGACCCACTCCTGCGCACTTTCTCTCTCACCTTTCCGAGCAGCATAGAATTTGCCCCTTTCTACCCAGACTACATTTTTTACGTCGTAGTACGTAGATATCTTGATTATCAAATCCTCATAATCACAATCCTCTGGAACATTTGGAACACACAGGTTTGTTAATAACAAATAAGCTTCTTCCGATAAGGCACAAAGCAGTATTGCCCTTTTAATTTTAGCGTCTTTGGTATCTTTTGCAATAAAATACTGCGCTAGTCGGCTTTTGAACACCTTCCAATCACTGATTTTCGCATCGAGCACTAGATTTGCGCCGAATTCACTAACGCCCGCCATTTAACTTTTTATACGGACTCACTTCAGAACTATATTCACTTATTTACGACATCACCCCATGCACCCAACGCAAAATAAATATGGGTTCAAACTCGTCGCCATGTAATAATGGGGCATGAGGATCAGATTTAAACCAACTTGATTCTAATCATGATGTATATTACTACTGGAATGCGCTCATTTCTCGCATTCCCCAAGTGCATCGTTTTATCACAAAAAACACTGCCGATATTCTTTCGACATGTTGCCAGACTTATAATAATAAAATCCTAATACATTACAATTGGTTTAGAAAATATCATGCTTATTACATTCACCTGTGTGATGATAATGTCCTACCTATTCAATTTGACCCGGCCCTTCTGACCAACTCTGTATGAGGATTTATAGATTCAATGAATACAATACATATGATTATAATACGTTCAATTGCAACAAACGACGACTCACTCAATAAAATTAGAAACAACGGAATGTCGTGATGTTCGCTACTTTGTTGAGCGACTGTGTTCGGGACGGAGTTTGCAACGGCGTTTGGTTCGCTGTTTTGTTGCAAGTGGGGACGCACCTTAACGTGAGCTCAAATGCAAATGAATAGTTTAAAATTAAGAGATATGGGCAATTCAAAAGACAAAGACGGAGGAATTATCCAAACTTTATGAAAACAAGTGAAAGGTTATCAGAAGGATCTGGAAGCACTGAGGATCAAACGGTAAATGTACAAAGTCCACAAAACTTTTCCAAAAATCCACGTGTCGAAATTATCAACACTCCAGACTCCAGATCAAACAAGAATCCAAGTAAAACACTGAAACTAGTGAAATTGCTCTTCTTTTGGTTTTTACAGACAATTGGCCACTTCATGTGAATCATGAATTAAAAAGGGTTTATCATGAGACAATTCTAGGTGAATCTTAAAACCATATTGTTCTATAAATACTTATGAAAGGAGCTGTTGCACTAGAGGCAAATGGAATGTCTATAAAAATTGATCTTAAAGCTTAAGTATTTTAACGAGATCTCATTGATGAACAATTGGCTTTAAAAGCATGACGGCCATATTTTTCACGGTATAAGACATTCGCAATTGATCAAATAATTATAAAAAGATCAAGAACCCATTTAATTGACTTTCCAATGCTTTAGAATTTTTCAAAACATGGCTACCTTCCATTTTTAATCATTCTTGCACAAATTCGTCTGATTTTGATCATTTTTCAATTTCCCCATAATACCTTTAAAATATATAAATATATATTTAAACGAAATATTTTCGAGGCGCTAGTGTTTTGTGTGAGTATTTATTATACATTTATCAGAAAATCCACATTCGTTGGTATGTACAGGGTGTCTATTTAAGAATGGCAAGGTGCCAGATCTCAGAAACTAGGCATCCGAGAGTCTTGCGGAAAAAAAATTACTGGGTAATATGGAATAGAGAAAATGCTGGAAATATATCAGAAGTTCCCAAGATCGCCACAAGATGGCGTAACGGTGCTATCAAAACACAAAATCGCTGTTTTTTCGTGATTTTAAAATACAAACAAATACAAATGAGTACCGCTATGGATTCCTTGAGAGATTTCCTTCAAATTTGTTTTTTTGATTTTTTTTCCTTACATGTCAAATTAGACAGGTATCAGCTGTCAAACCTTACAACGCAAGAATGCTCATAACTTTGAAACATATATATATTTTAAAAGGGGATACATTTTCCTATGAAAAAAAAAACAAAAAAATTAATGATTTTTTTTTGTTTTTTTTTTAATTTTTTTAAAAGGAAAATGTATCCCCTTTTAAAATATATAAAAATAAATATACCATTACATTTGATTTTTTTGGAAAAAACTCAAAAACATGCTACCCTTTCAGTTAACGCCATCTAGCGGCGACGGCGAAGATCAAAAATTCAAAACCAAAAAAGTTTTTTGAAGTGCAGATCATGCTCTTTCATATGAGACCAAGATCGCGTCAATCGGTTGGGTTGTTTCAAAGTTATGAGCATTCTTGCGTTGTAAGGTTTGACAGCTGATACCTGTCTTATTTGACATGTTAGGAAAAAAAATCAAAAAAACAAATTTGAAGGAAATCTCTCAAGGAATCCATAGCGGTACTCATTTGTATTTGTTTGTATTTTAAAATCACGAAAAAACAGCGATTTTGTGTTTTGATAGCACCGTTACGCCATCTTGTGGCGATCTTGGGAACTTCTGATATATTTCCAGCATTTTCTCTATTCCATATTACCCAGTAATTTTTTTTCCGCAAGTCTCTCGGATGCCTAGTTTCTGAGATCTGGCACCTTGCCATTCTTAAATAGACACCCTGTACAGTGGAAAGCATATGAATTCGCACACACAGTTATTTTTTGACAACCCTCGTAAAATGCATAGGTGGAAGAAACAAACACACCATGTGATTTGCTAGATCGTTTCACTGTCTCTGATCACGTGTCGTTTGTTTACTTCGATGATTTTTGGTTTTAATCCATGAATAACAGAAACTATCAAGCCACTGCGGGTAGTATCTGCGCTGGGATTTGTTTGAGGTGATATATATTTGGTAATCTGATATAAAAGAGACGCAATTAATTTTTTTTTTTATCACCTTCTTACATTTTGTTTTCCACATAAATATCCTGGTCAATATCTCAGTTGCCCTTCGCCCTTCGCATCACTGGATAATACATTTGAGAAACCGTGCAGCTTGTTGTATTTAGATTATTTAAACTAAGCTGAAATAATCAATCCCAAAACCAAAAATCAGCTTTTTTGTTTACTTATGACTTGTCATTTTGACAAAAGTGATGTATTTCTATGACAAAGTTTAGCATTTTACGAGGGTTGTTTAAAATATTTTGTGCGAACTCAAATGCTTGCATGATAATATAGTTTATTTGATGTATGGCTCGTTCTGAGATTGAGATGTTCAAAATGTCTCGTCTGTTTTTATCAATTTCTAAGAGGAGATCTCATAATAACTGTCAAAATACAACGATAGAGCTCGCATAAAACAAATTATTCCTAACAACCACAAGTACAGGGTGATTCATTTTCAGCGACAGGGTGCCAGTTCTCCTAAACTATTCATCATAGAGACCCAGGAAAAAAAGTCTTTATAGTGATGTGCCCAAGAGAAAATGCTGGAAATATATGTCAAGCTTCTAGGATCGCCGCAAGGGGGCGTAACGGTACTGTGAAAACAGAAAATCGATACATTTTCGAAATTTTTCCCGGTGAACTACCAAAAACAAATATGGAAACAGATTTTGGACGATATTCTCTACAAAATTGCCCCCCGACACTTCTCTCTAAGTTGTCAAATAAGACAGTTACAAGCTGTCAAACTTGATGTCACTAATTTGCCTATAACTTCGAAATTTTCTAACCGATTTGACTGTTCTTCTGCTCATTTTGAAGAGGAAAATCTGCTTTTTCTGGTGCATTTGGTCGGGGTCGATTTTATCTTTTTTAGCCGACCACACAACATGAATTGTGAAAGTCAAACATTTTGAGGATTTTTCGAAATTTTTAAATGCAAACCCACTAAATGGATGCCTCCATCGTGTTATTTGTATAATTTCCCACCACTTTCATGCAGGTAATTTTTCTATATTTTTTGAAATAGAAAAGGTACGGAGACTTCATCAGGAATCCCTCAAGGAATACTTGTGAAACAGCCCCTGTAAATTTGAATGTGTCAAAAAGATAGCAGTGCCTTGGTAGGGATTTTGAGCGTTAACACTAGTTTTTTTTTTTTTTTTAGGTAATTTCATTTTTTTTAGTATTTTTTGAATAAGGTGTTTACTGGTCCACCGCATTATTTTTGGCAAGTGGTGCACTGTAATCTACTTCTCGGCTGCTCGTAGAAAAAAAAACTTAAAACAGTTGGCATTCTCACTTATAGGCATTCAAATTTATAGGGACTGTTTCAAAAGTATTCCTTGCGTGATTCCTGATGAAGTTTTCGTAACTCTTCTATTTCAAAAGATATAGAAAAATTATCTGTATGAAAGTGATGAGAAATCATCCAAATAACAACGATTGAGGCATCTATTTAGTGGGTTTGCATTTGAAAATTTCGAAAAAACCGCAAATACATGTTTGACTTTTACAATTCATGTTGTGTGGTCGGCTAAAGCAGATAAACTCGACTTCGAGTACATGCACCAGAAAAAGCAGATGTTCATCTTTAAAACGAGCTAAAGAACAGTCAAATCGGTCAAGGGATTTCGAAGGCAATTCTGTCTAATTTGACAACTTAGAGAAAATAGTCGGGGGCAGTTTTGTAGAGAATATCGTCTTAAATCTGTTTCCATATTCTTTTTTGGTAGTTCAAAGGGGAAAATTTCAAAAATGTGTCTATTTTCTGTTTTCAGAGTACCGTTACGCCCCCTTGTGGCGATCCTAGAAGCTTGAAATATATTTCCAGCATTTTCTTCTGGGCACATTACTATATAGATTTTTTTTCCTGAGTCTATATGATGAATGGTTTACGAGAACTAGCACCCTGTGGCTGAAAATGAATCACCCTGTACAAGAAAAGCTGGTTCTATGACATACCGAATTAGCAAAAGGTTTTTTATCAAAGTCTTTGAAAAAGTCAGTGTTACGTCCAACGGGTTGCAAGACTAGTCAACTGGTTTTGAGCCGCGTATTGTATTTAAGGTGTTTTGAGTACTTTATCGTTTACTGCAAATGTTGCACTGAGGTTTTATAACAAGCTTCAAAATAAGCCGTAACGGCCTCCTTAGGAGTGGGCCCTCAGGGTTGTAAGGAGGTTGTATCGCTGTTTTAATGATATCTTAATAACTAATTGGCTTCAAGGAGGTTTTATGAAATAGGCCGTAACAACCTCCTGTAGGCATTGATAAAACAAAAATGTTTCTTGGGCATAGACAATATAAGAATAAACTTAACGGAAACTCTCAGTACTTATCTATGACAACAAAACAAACGTGATTGTATAACAGCTCTATGCCAGCAAAATCTTGAAAAAACTTTTATACTCGCTTTTATATATTTTTTTATTTTTTTTTTGTCAAAAATACTTATACTTACAGCTATTATTAATCTGTCATAACAACAATGATACAAGGGACACACTGGGAACAAGATCGATCTGTACATGCAAAATTAAACATTGGAATTTTTTTTAAATTTGGCAGTATGCCAATATCCACGGTGGCAATCAAGCTGAAACATTTCCAAGATTTAACTAAGCACTTCCTGTTATACCGGAAGGAGACATCAACTTGCGTATTTCAAATAGAACACCCTATATATTATTTACGTGAAATTTTAGGCAGATCTGGATGTACCATGTCCTATAGCTAAGTATAAGCGTTTTTGTAATATTCAAGTTTTATGTCAAAAACTACGTTTGTTGGCTCTAGGCTAAAGGATAATTTTTCCCTTTAAGAAAGCCTTTATTATCCCAGATATGTTGAACTTATTTTGAAAGTTTTGATAGATTTTGTACCTACATTTCAATAACTACTGGGTGGTCAAAAAATACGATTAAGAAGGAAACTGAGAAAACTGTCAAAGACCATTTTTTTAAATAGAATTCCCCCATATTTAATCCTTTCATCTTTCTTAAAATTAAGAATAAATGTAAGTTTGTAGAACACCAGCTGTTTATTCCAAAAATTAAAAAAAAAACTAGAAAGAAATATAAAAAAGAGATTTTTTGGAATGGATGATCTTTTACAAACTAGCCTCCATTTTCAAAGATTGATGAGATAGATTGATGACATTTGGGAGTTTTTATTTGAAAAAATCGATTTTTGACAGTTTCCTCAATTCCATTTTTATCTCGTTTAGGGAATCCAATCCCGCACTAAAACCTCGATCCCGCAAACCCGCGGGATAAGAGCCATCAATCTCGCGGATCCGCAAGATTGAGGGATTGAAAACAATAATAGGACATAACTCACATTTAGCCGTAGAGCTTTGTTCAAATTTAAAAACTGATCACAAACTAAACTTGGGTCTTTATCAACCTTCTAAACTACACTCACACTCATTTGCGATAACCGATTTAAATTTGACGTAATCTATTCACCTAAACTATTCTCAAAATTATTTATCAGCACACACAATTTCACTGCCATAACTTTTTAACGAATTGCGGAAAAAATATGCGTTTTGCACACTATAAAGCTTTTCTCCGCGATTTTATACAGAATGGTAAGGACTGTAAAAATACTTCACCTTCACTACTTTTTCAAAAAATATATTTTTTTCAATATGCCCAAATTAGTTAAGAAGCCTCTCTCATTTTTGGAATTTTTTTATATCTTCTTTCGACTTTGATTGGCTGTTCTGCGAATTCCAAATTTTCAACTGACAATTTTTATGACATAAATCTATTGTTTAGATTTTTTAGCAACTGATCAGAAGTTTAAGAATATAGGGTGTGTCAGAGAATTTTGACCATTAGATAAGTCCTTAACTTATGATGATTATTTATGAGTGAATTATCGCTGTCTGCGTTGTTATAAAAGACCTTTGCGTTTTGTTTATGAAGATTTTCGGATTTTCGATTCGGGAGATTCGATTCGGGATCGATGTCAAATATCCTCAATTTGACATCGATCCCAAAAATCCCGTACAGGGTGATCAGTTAAGGATAGCGAGCGGCCATATCTCGGCAACTATTCATCGTAGAGGCTTGCGGCAAAAAATTTTACGACTAAAACGGCCAAGAGAAAAACCTGGAAAATATTTTCAAGTTTCTGAAATGGTCGCTAGGGGGCGTAACAACCAACACCAAGTGGAAAAATATGATTTTTATGGAATTTTGCCCAATGAAAATATATTGATGAAATCATTTTCAGATTTACTGACTACAGTGCAACCTCGGTAATCCGAACCCACGCTAATCCGAATAACGCTAATCCGAACACAAATTCGTGATGCTATAGTCTGAATGACATCTCGATAATCCGAACGTTACCGGAAAAATCCTGAAAAAACCGGCAGCGCGAGCGCGAAGCCGTGTCGTCTGCGTCGCTTAATAACATTGGGTACATGTTTTTTTAGTTAATTAGGTACATTTACATATGTATTGTGTAAAATTTAATATACATACATGTTAAAAAAACTTATACAGATGTGGTGATGTGTTTTATTGTATATTCGCTAATCCGAACAATTCGATAATTCGAATTGGGTCTGACAATTAGGTGTTCGGATTACCGAGGTTGCACTGTATTTACCTACACTTTTTGTCTAAAACGTTTTTTTCTATCTATCATAATAAAGTGGTGGGGAAAGTTCAATAGTTTTTTTAAACAAACGAAGATTTCTCCCGCTTCGCTTGACCGATTTTAATGTTTTTAGTAGAAAAATGTATCCCCTTTACTCCTAGTCATTTTGTATAAAATCGCCCCAAAACCACCCTGTATAATAAATGATTTGACTTATTTTTTTCACATCTTCACAACACACCTTACGAAAACTCAATCCGTGGACACACTGTATAAAGGGTGTCCCGGAACAACGTCAGGAAAAGGAAAGGGGAGTGATTGTATGATATAAAATGATGGTGGTAAGTCATAAGATGAAAATTCGAAATCTAATCTTTGAGAAATCTGTCGAAACAAAAAAGATATGCGAAATATGAAATTTGGATTTCAGATTAAGCGCTCTCTAGGAGCAAAGTAGAGAAACATTTTTTCCACAGAACGTTACAGATAGACAAGCTGAAACGTTATGCCAAATTTCATCCCGATTCGATTAGAAATGTCCAAAATATAACAATAACCAGAAAAAAATGGTCTTTGAGTGCCGGTAACTCAAAAAATATTGAGATTTCGAATTATTGTTATATGACTAACTACCATTATTTTATCACCTAAAATCACTATCAAAGTTTCCTGACGTTGTTCCGGAACACCCTGCATAGGGTGCTCTATTTGAAATATGCAAAAACCGGAAATGCTTAAATCTTGAAAATATTTCAGCTTGATTAGATATACTGTCAAACTTCTAAATTTTTCCTATGTAGGTATAGTTTTCCATATACTTACAGATCGATCTTGTTACCGGTGGGACACACTATATACTATATAATACTTATCATAACAGCCAGCAACATGATAAGACATTCACATTTTTTCTACCATCTTTTCAAAAAGATCATTGAACCTGGCCAATCTTTACATTTCTTTTTTTTTAACTAGGTTTAATCGCAAAAAAAGCGATTTTTCGCCAAGTTATTCCATTCAAACGTAAAGACATAAAAAGCGGGAAATCGCTTATTTGCGGTTAATCGCCTAGTATGTCACTACACTAACCCGTTTTTTTTCAGAAATGAATCACGTACGACAGGCGGATAAAGTTAAATGTCACTTGTTGGATCTGCTGTTGCTATCAACATCTCGGTGGAAGTGCTATTGTCAGTCCGAACCTCAGCATTATCCTCGGCCTTATCAGTTTTCTTATCTCCCTATAAATAATTGAATACATCATCAACAATGAACATGAATAAGGGAAAGAAAAACTCACCCTTGCATAAACTAGGCCAGTATCACTACTGCAATTGGCAACCGGAGTTATTTCCGGCCTTCTATAATACATGAACTGATGATTATGTTGGAGAATACTCTTAAATGACCGTTTTAAGCATCTCCATTTTGTTTAGGCCTGTTTAAAAGTAACATCAACTGCAAATTATCTTCTGCATTTCCTTGCAATCACATCCCAAGCGTGTTTCTTCACCTCATTGTCCATCCGACCCATGTGGTGTTTTGATGAAATAATTCGTTCTTTCTCGTGATGTGGACTTTCTTTTTCTGGATTAAGGGTGAGATCGGTTTGAAGACAAAACTCATTTTCGGGATTATTATTATTGGACTCTTCATCATCATGCAAGATCATTTTGGAGATTTTGCAATTTTCTTCAGTGAAGGGAATGTCATCAAATAACCCCCTGTAACAAGAAAAAATATGATTTGGTTATTAATTATATTATATTAGAACAAATTATTATACTTTTTATTCAAAATATTGCTAAAATATCATAGAGTGTTACTGTTATTAGCTTGAGTGTTCTTGAATTTAATATTGATATTTAAATATCAACATAAAGATTCTACTTAACTTACCTGTCTTTTCTTGTAACACGGTACCATCTGTTTAAATTAAATTATCCCCACTATCATCACGTATAAGAACGTGACTATCTGAAAAAAAGATTCCTCCCAACGGATTTTTTCTGAATTTCGAATCAAAGTGATATAAAAGCATTACGCTAATACGCATTAATTTCATATTCAAACCAACTTATAAGAAATTTCAATTTATGTCAATGTCAATGCGCTTGCTAGCTTCGCAAGCTACACGTCGAGGTGCATTCACGACGCACACCCAGGCGCGTTCGGACACTCTCAAACGTCAGTTGAAACGTTCTATACCCTTGAACGTTTAACCGGGTAGAATCCACTGATCTAAACAACTGGATGAGCAAAACGCCGCACTCGAAATGGCTAAATTACGACCGAAAAACGTAAATAAACTCAAACATTTCCAGGCAAGTTGGATATTGCGCACTGCAACAAAATAATGTCATTATGACGAGCTGTGGACAGGACCGAGCTCATAATATAATATTATATTTTTCAGTGAACCTTATAATTTTTATTTCTGATCAAGCAATGAACGAGTTGAAGATTTGTGTACACATTTTGATGAACGAATTTTATTTTTTTTATGAAAAAAATGAAGGATCGAAGAGTAGAACCTACTACAATTCAAGTAATCAGTTGATTTATTTTATTCGGACAATCATTTGTAAGGATATAATTATTGGTCCAGATTACTTAATATAATTTCACAATACAAGTAAAATCAATCATTGATAATATATTTATTATTCAACTCATAATCAATTCTTAAAACGCACAGGGTCTTCTCATATATTTTTGCACGACAGAGTTTATTCAAAAAGATATTGAAATAAGGTTAATACAAAAGTTTCATGTTTTTCTATGAACTTCGAGAATATGTAGGCTAGAATGTAAGAAAGTAAATGTCAAATATTGACCAGCTGATGTCCCCTGTATATTATTTCGAATAAATATAGAACTTTTTATCCTGATTTCAAATATATTTACATATTGGTAAACAAACGTTCGGTGCACTCTTCGGGACCGCCTGTTGAAAGCGTCACTAGGAGACTGCCATGTAGAGGCAGACGTGCAAAGAGGTTGCCCCCAGGGCAGCTGCCTCTCACCCAGGCTTTGGTGTCTGATAATGGACAGTCTCCTGACAAGACTGGAGTTGGAGGGCTTTTATGCGCAGGCCTACGCCGATGATGGCCTGATACTCGTGAGAGGTAAACATCTGGAAATTGTCTGCGAGCGTATGAGGTCAGCGTGTAAAATTCTGGAGGTATGGTGTAAGGAGATGGGGCTCTCAGAGAATCCCACAAAAACGGAGCTAATCCTTTTTAGAAACAGGAGGAATCTCAAGAAGTTCAAGCCACCCATTCTGTATAAGATGCCGCTGGCACTGAAACAGGAGGTCAAGTACCTCGGGGTGGTCTATGACAGTAAGTTAACGTGGAGACCCCATATTGAAAGGACAGTTAAAAAAGGCATAGCCACAATGTGGCTACTGCGCCGAGCGGTGAGTAGGCGGTGGGGCGTCACCGTAAGTTATTCACTGGCTTTATCGAGCCGTGATCAGACGGAGCCGTGGTCTGGTGGCCGGCCACCGAGAAAGCCAGTAACGAGACCAGACTAACCAGACTTCAAAGGATGGCCTGTCTGAGCATTACCGGTGCAATGAGGACTACACCAGGAGCTGCACTGAACTTTCTCCTTGCGCTGCCAGAACTGGCAATCTGGATAAAGAGGAAAGCGATGGCAGCATACGTAAGGATGTCCGCTCAGAAAGTATGGAAGGACAGAGGCACAGAGGTTGGCCACACTAGATTAGCTTCTATTGTGTGGCGTGAGATACCGTTACTGGCGGCGGGACTGACAGCCTCGGATGGAAGACTCAGACTTCACAGAAGTTTTGAGGTACACCTTCCATCCAGGGACGAGTGGCGGACCACACCGGCAGAACCACCAGGTAGCACGCAGATCTGGTTCACCGATGGCTTTCTCTCTGGGAAGCTTTCCCTCTCGGGAAGTTAACAACGGTCTTCCAAGCAGAGGTTTTTGCTATCCTGGAGGTAGCAAATAGGGAAGTGGTTCAAGGAGGAAGAGAAAATAACATAGTTATCCATTCTGACAGTCAAGCGGCACTGAGGGCTTATGCAAGCCAAGGATCAGCTGCCCGCTGGTTCAAGAATGCAGTGACGTCCTGCATGCCCTAGGCGAGAGCAAGAAGGTCAAACTGGTTTGGGTACCGGGGCATATGGGCATTTTCGGAAACGAACGCGCGGACGAGCTGGCCAGACTAGGGTCTTCATCACCCCAGCCCGGTCCAGAACCATATCTGGGCCTGAGTAAACGACTGATCTCCGAGTCCCTGAATGAGTGGGCTTGGGAGAACACAGTCAAAAACTGGAGGGATAACACGACTTGTAGGCAAGCCAGAGTGATAATCACACAACCCAACAAACCAAGGACGGCCCAATTGCTGAACAAGAGTAGGAAGGCACTGAGCATCATCGTTGGCATTCTGACAGGACACTGCAACCGACACTTGCATTTATTAGGAATAGGCGAATCACCCCTATGTCCCTACTGTAGAAGGACGGAGGTAACTTCCTACCATCTACTGGGAGTCTGTGCTAGATGGGGTCACCTGAGAAGGAGGGTCTTAGGAGCGGCAACCATTCCTCGAGTGGAGTTGGAGGACCTGAGCTGGGATGACCAGCTCCGTTTCATAATGAAGAGAGGACGACTGGAGTGAAGAGGGTTGGAAGCACGGGGTTGGCAAAAAGGGCCACTGGGCCTACTCGCTGGGCTTTTGTCTCCCCACCCTTACCATTACCATTACCATTGGTAAACAAAGTGACATACTAGGTAGGTTTGTTATCCTACACTAGAGCACACGAAACTACACTTTTCTACCCTGTGGCGTTTGTTATTCTGTTAGTGCAAACAGTGTAGGGTGTTTGTTATATCAGGATAGGTTGCCCATTACTGCACTCGCTACCTCAGGTCAAGAGGAGGTGTGACAAGTGTAGCTTAGTGTAGAATAGGGTGGGGAGCTTATTTCGTGTATTTTTTTTTAACAAATCATGTCTTAATCAAACATATAATAAAGATAAACAGACAAAAAGGAAAATTTGTAGTGAAGAATCAGTGTGGTTCTTATCAAATAAATTAAAATGGGTGATGAAAAAAGTGGAAGTGAATGTATACAGTTATAGGATATGGACTCCGATCAAACATATGAAATCTTTTTATCCAGCAAAAAAAAGCGAAACTGTGAGCTTTGCGTATTCATTTATATTTTTTATTCTAATTCAACTTCGTTCCCTGCTTAGATTTGGAATTCGCAACACTTCTCATAAACTCTCAAAAATCAACATTAGCAGCAATCACGATAATGATCCTAAGCCAAGCTGCAGTGGCTTATTTGGTAGAGCATGTAGCCTGAATCCAACCCAACCCAACTGTTGATAGAGTATTAACTAAATTGTGGATATCAAGATAATTCGTTGAATAAATCTCTGTCAATTCGGAAATGCCTTTTGAATTCAATATCCCTATAGGCAGGCACCAAGCAGTACAGACTCAAACAAAAAACTATCTTTATACAGTTTCGCTTCATTTACGGTCATGTGTATTTAAAATCATTACGGTTAAAGCGCTGTCTTCAGAATCAGAACTTGAAGATGAGGAATCATCATCGTCAAAAACTTCAAACAATATAATCCCAAATCCCTAATACTTTCACTTTAGTATTCGAATCATCCATCGTTGTTTTAGTTTTTGTTTGTATATTTTTTAGGTTAGAATATCTGCAGAATCTGCATGAACGCGTTTGTTGAATCTCCTTTACACTGACAGCCATGACTTACACCAGAAGTCTGCACTACCCTACCCTACACCAAAATAACAAACACACCTATTGATCGTGGTATAACGAATTGTTTCCATCGTTATTTATTATTCAAATAAATTTTGTGATTGGTCCGCTAGTGACATAATCGTGTTTTTCTGAACCATTATACTTTCGCAACGGTTGTCATGAAATAATGTTTGACATTATACTGCGAAAACAACAAGTATAAAATTTACATTATACAAAGTCGTGGATAAAGGACTTTATGGTACAGATGCATATATGTTGCCTTTGTTTTGACAAACAGCAACCATACAGGTCAGGTCACTGAATATTACAAAAAAGGCAGTCAAAAGTCAGTTCACAAATAGTCAAAAAGTCACACACAAACACTACGTCCAAAGCAAACTTATCCAAACTACAAAAGCACAACACAACAGAGCATAAAGCAATATGGCGTCGATAACGAATAAACGAAAACCGATGTAGTACGGGACTGGTTCACTTGACCGCCTGGGTAAACATCTGGGCGGATCAATAGATTGAATTCTACTACACATGATCAACATTCCCTGACTCTACTAGAAAATGACCGTGAATCAGACGCAGAAACTCATATTTTCGCCCATGCCTCGCCACATTTGCTGTAGATGACACATGCATTATGCTTATCCATTGGTTTTAGATCGGTGGTAGAATCACAACTGCTTTGACGACCCTGATATATTTTACCGGGTAGTAAATCCTTTTAACACACTTTAATGTCACTATAGAACTATCTGTCGTTCACACCTTCACGATCTAGGATGTTTTTCTACCAGATTAAAGATGAAAGTCAACCCGTTGAAGATTTAGCCGGGGTAATAAGTTTACCCGGGTTGGGTAGTCGTGGACGTAGCCCAGCCTCGAGAGATGGGGCTTGAGGAGTCTTTTTTGTTCTACTCTGGTTGTACCCGGACAATACGGGGTTAGCTCGATCCACTCCAATGGAGCGAACCCGAGCGGTTTTGGAGTGATAAGTGTGAAAAGCGTCAACAGAGTGTGCAAGCCGAACTTACCCCATGACGCGTGCAAGTTTCCTGTTTTTATGACAGGCCAGCTATTTTTTGTAAGTAATAAAGTCATGAACAAAACTATACTGGGATACAAAGTTTTTCTTTTAAAGGGACAAGTAGTCATATAATGGGAAAGTGAAACTGATACGCCTATGAAAATCCACACATAAAGATTCTCGATTTTTTTTTCTAAAACTTCCGGCTATACCGGAAGTAGCTACCAACTTCCTTATTTTGAATGACAACCCCCAGTTTTTATTCCACAGGTAGATTCCTTTTTGAAAATTAAGGTCAGTGTATTAAATTATATCTATAGACATCTTGTATTAAATTGTTGTTAAAATTTAAAAACCGAGTGAAAAACTATTGTATAATCACGAATGTAGTCTTTTCATCCAAACAACACAGGTCGGCCCTTAGAGTATTAGAAATTTGCGGTGGAATCTCATGGGATGAAGGACATTAAATGAAACTCCTTATTTTCTAAAAGGCCGACGTTTCGACCATTTAATGATTTCGGTCTTTATCAACGCTGCATGATTCATCACCCGTGATCTTTTCAATTCCAAACCAAATCGTTATTATGCATAATATCAAAAAATGTCCAGGTATGAAAGTTGCTTGGAATAACATTGATTTTTGCGCTACATGGCCAAAAATCCCGATTTTAGGATTTTGAGTTTGTGTGTTTTTGAATAAAAAAAAAAGAAATTTGAACGATGTACGGATGATCTAGTTATCAATTCAGACGTATTTCTAAGGAACGAAAAAAATCGCGGTTCAATAGTTTTGTTACTATTCGGGATTAAACATTTTTAGAGCGTCAATTTCACCTATGTATTTATTAAATTTGGTTTTCGTGATTTGAAATTTCAAAGTTGCTGAAAAAATGCTGCGAGCATTACTGATTGGGAGGGTCGTGTCATATTTATTGATTGATTGAATAATGGATAATCGATAAGCAATACGCATAAATCAAAATTTATTTCTGGTCCATTACATTTTAGAAATGTTTTTGTTGAACTATGTACAGGGTTATTCATTATATTTTGACACCCATCTACAGCTCTTATTGCGAGTGATAGAAAAAAACTTTGAATACAAAAGTTTTGGTTTTTTTCACGTAGTATCTTCTGGTGATAGCGGAATCAACAAATCGAAATCATAACATAGAAAAAATTCATTAAGTCATATTTTTTTAAATGGAACACCCTGTATATTATTGACTAAAATGAAAGATCTCTTTAATCTGATTTCAAATATATATGGTTTGTAGGCATTTGGTTCAGTCACTTTGAAACTATTTGAATTTAAAAAATATATGTTTTTAAACTACAACAAATATTCACAACACTAACTTAATCATATAAACTATCAACATTCCATTAAAAACGAAGCTACATGTTTTCTACATAACCCCCATAACCAAAACTTTTGTATTTAAAGTTTTTTTCTATCACTCGCAATAAGAGCTGTAGATGGGTGTCAAAATATAATGAATAACCCTGTACATAAATACTTCACTGTGATATTTTATTTTGTCGGTTTCACAAAAAAATCTTTTCTGTAGTGTGATTCGTTCAGGAAGGTACCTACTTAGTTATCGGTAGGTACCTGTAACGAAGGAAGAAATATTTCGGGGCAAAATTAATGGAGAAGAACTTTCACTATGAGTACCACAACGTTAGATTATAATGAATACTCATGACAAGGCTTCAATATTTCGGTGAAGTTAAAAAAAATGTTTAGCTATATCAGTTTCACGAAAATTTTTTGATCGATTAAAAAAAATGTTGACAAATTGCAGCGAGGAATTTGGAAGCGAGAATATTGGACGCCATACTCCAGCTAGACGAGCAGAGCGGCAATGAGGAGGTCAACTTCGGGGGTCAAAGTTGTCGGCTGCAACAACGGAAAGTCAATTGACTTTCTAAAGCGTGTAGTCGGCGGCTGCGGCGAAATCTAACA